>CANNZV010000255.1:0-348915 GCA_947561585.1 Caprella mutica
CCTATGTGCTAGTACATTATACATAGCTAGGTGAAAAATCATTTATTGTTAGATAGATAACTGGTGTCATCACTCATCAGTAGGCACCTTACCTAGGTAGGTAGTGAATTTCAAAACTCAAAAAAGTACAAATTAGCTAGGCTACCTATATTATATAATATATAGCCTAGCATAGCTAGATTTTTTTCAATAGGATACAATAACCACTGAACTCTTAAATATTATACACGTGATAGATACACAATTTCACTTTCACCAATAAATTAATAACTTGGAACATTAAATCACCACAGAACCTTATTTTAAACTAGAAACTATTCAAAATATGGCAGGTTCAATGGTTCTCAATAAAAAAATCCGATATTTTTCTTTAGAACGTACAAAATAATTGTTCTATATATTTCGTTTTGCAACCCTGTTTTTAATAATTTCAGCATGGAAATGATTTTATCTTTAAATAATTATTAAGAATGACCGATTTTTTCAATAATGATTTCGTGTTATTTGGTATTCTTGTATTCCAATATACCTACTTATTTAAATGGCGCGGATGAAGAACAAGTACATGATTAATGTTATAATAATATTAGTATATAATTTTAACTGGTTAGTTATTGCAATTATTTCACTTATAATATTGAATCGTTGTTAGATGAACCAAATTAATTTTCTGTACTAACTATATATATGCAGTATACTGTATGCATTATATACAATATATATTTATATATTGGAGTAAACTTATTAAACTAAGGTCAATGTAAGCTTGTTTATAAGAATGTCAATATATATTCCATATATGATATATTTTATATATTCTCATATGCCAAAAAGTTTAATTCGACAAATAATAACCTACATCAGGGTTAATAATTACCTAATATCTTATAAATTGAAAACATGATATGCAATGGTAGTTTAGTATGCTTATAATTTATCTTTATAAATCATTTCATCTATAATCAAGCATCAGCACTTTGATATTTATGAAATTATTTAAGAATGTCTCCTGTAACTACGATTCTCAGTCATATGTACGCATGGAAGTACTATTAGAACCTACGTGATCGATGTGTGAGTCTGATGAGAGCTGTTTCAATTCATTCAGTGAGAAGATACAGAAAAACTGTATTCTGATAAAGCCTGATATCAACATTGTCAGACTTCACTATTGCTTTGATCTTCTATAAGTGTTACTTTAAAAAAATTTAGTGATTCACTCTGACAAATGAGAAATATAAAAACGCATACAAATTACTCAATGATATCCGTGGTTAAATAAATATTAGGTAACAATAGATTTAATATAAAACTGAATGAGCCAAACCATAGCTGAGTACCAAGAACAATAGTGATTAATGTTTATTTTATATTAGGGCTATCCACCAATTAATTAACTATAGCTATTATTACCCATTATTAGCTACACTATCGATAAAGAAGTTGTATTTTTGTTCAAATTAATTTGTTGGATTATGATTCATGAGCAATATGTGGTGCTTCAATCTCTGGAGATTTTAGCCAATATTATCGACTATAAACTCTGAAGATTTTCTATGCTCTGTTCTCCAGAGTTTTAGGCAGATAATAACGCGTCAAACCTCCACAGATTATCTCGTCCTTATACTGCCGTGGCCTCCGTAGGTCGCGGTAAACATTTGTAGAAAGCAGAGATTATCTGCTGAGCGCTGCTTAGAAATGCTGAGACTGCCATAAACTACAGTAAAACGTCCGCTATACTGCACCGAATTTTAACTGGGATAGGAAACTGAGAGCGCTGAGTTGTGATTGGGTGGAGTGTAGCCCAATCACAGCTCGTTCATATATGTGTACAGTTCCCGGAAAGAAGCCAACAGGAAAGAAGTCCACAGAAAAGAAGCACACATGAAAAAAGCCCTTAAGAAAAATTCCAACTGGAAAAATGCCCACAAAGAAAAATGACTTACAGAGAAAAATGCCCACAAGGAATTATGCCCACAGGTATAAAAGCCAACAGGAAAAAACCCACAGCTACCTTATATTTGAATACAGGAAAACATAAAGGTTTTTAAATAAGAACATAAGCTAACGGAAAAATACAGTTGTTTTTAATTTATTTAAGTGTTAGGGTTCAACATCAGCTTTCAGCTATTTTGAGTATATCGAAGACGTCAAAAATAAATTAAATAAAAAGGACTGGAAGAAGCAGTCAGAAAGGAATGTAGCTCCATGAACAAAGTCACTCACCACCGTCGGTGACAAATGGATTTAAAACACACCTGCGTGAAAGCAGTCATTTAACAAGGAATCTGATGATAAGGGGCACAAACACCAATGGTTGCACTCACGGATAGAAGAGGAAAATGAAGAGGAGATAGTTAATGGAGCTTACGAGCTTAACTAACACAAAAATCAAATATCTTGTAGTTGAAGGGCATAAACCTAGAGCTGTAAGTTGCGTTAAAAAATATAATTATGGTAAATATTAAAAAAACAATACATAATCCTAATTACAATTGTTCGGAACCAAAGGGACGGTATCCCCATTCTCTTCCATTCACCTCTGAGAGCTTCAGGATAGAGCTTTTTGGGGACAAAATATAATTAAAATGGTATAATGAAAATCACGGTGGATTTTCAAATTTATATACTATAAAATTAATTTCAACAAATATTCAATTAATCTTAGCGATGAAGGCTTTCAAAATGAGACAAAAAGTGCAAGACTTAGAAAACTAATTGAATATTTGTGCCCTTGTAAACTTAGGCCCTTATTTAAAACACCTTCATGTTTTTTCTGTATTTTAAAAATTATGTAGTTGTAGGCTTTTCTCCTGTGGGCTTTTAAACCTGTGGAATACTTTCCTTGTGGGCATTTTGCCCTTTAGGCATTTTTCCTTGTGGGCATCTTTCCTGTGGGTAATTTTCCTGTGAGCTTTTTTCTTGTGGGCATTTTTCCTGTGGGCTTCTTTCCGGTCTCAGTGTGCTCAACCATGAAAAAGAGGACTGATTTGTGCTTAGAGGCTAACCAAACTGTATTGCTACGTTGCCACACGTCACCACAGTACAATTATTTTTATAATTTAGGTGATTTACGCTGATTTACGCCGACTCATATATATTTTTTTAACTTTTAAATACAAAAATATATTTGGTAATCATGCAGCAACAAATTCGAGAAAGGCCGGTAAATTTGAAAGAATGACACGCAAGATATGAAGTAATTTAAAAAGGATATGTTTAGAAAACACACGTCAAACTTATCAAGGTCGCCCAAGACACAAATATTTCACTCAGCGTGGAATAGTGAGGCAGGAAATAAGTCCAGTCGGGTTGGTAAATTCCAGCGAGGTAAAGTCCTAGTGCCTGTGATATATAGTCTCATATAATGGAGGTAATTAACTATATTAATCTCAACAGTATAGCTTTTTATAATGATGATAATTAACAATGTATGTTTTTCATTAAACCTCTAAAAGGATAAATGTAATTACATCGCACAGTTTGAGTAATTAACTCTCGGTAAATTTGATATTAATTTCCTTCTCCTCACTTTAGTGGAAATTGATGACGGGGAAAAGTTTTAAAACAAAGAACCAAAACAATCAGATACGTTTGCTAGAGTGGGAGAAAAGAAAAACAGATTTAAAATAATATATTGTAACTGATGGAATGATTGGACGAATTTTGAAATTAGGCTCTAGGCTTCATATTAATATATTCAGAAAACTTTTATTATCTCTCGGTTCCTATCACAGAAGTAGAACATTATTCATTGAAAGTAGGAACTAGTTTTTAATTTTATTATCCTTTGACTAACAATGAAATTGTTGAAATATTCTAAATAATTGAAACAATTTTTTGCCCCTGAATTTCTCTTTCAGTTAATTACTTTCGTCTGTTTGTATAACTTTTACTGGTTTTTTAGAAACGACTCATTATTTGCCCGACATTTTTCATCTCTTTTGCTACAGCCACTGACAAAATTGTGAAGAGATTTATTGTGATATAGAAAATCTGTGAAGTGCATTGAATTGCAAAGTGAACTAAAATACTGGAGTAATTACTGATTAAATTATAGAAGTACTTGCTGACTAAAGTACATAAGTACTTTATGACGAAAGTGCAAATGTACTAACTGACTAATTCATAAAAGTACTTGCTGACTAAAATACAGAAGTACGTGTTGAGTACTTTCTCCCTCGCTAAAGTACATACGCCTTTGCTTCACTCTTCCTTACTTTGGTATATCATATTGAATACTCAAGTTATTTTCCTTCCATTGGCTGTAGTGACGTGACTGTAATGTTGAGGTGAACAAAGCAGTGAGGTGAGGAGATGGTATAGAAATATATAAACTTTGAGAAGAAGGGTATGGAAAATGAAGTTGTACATGAATGAGCAAAGCGTGATATTAATTGTAGTCGTTTTCCTATGATAATTAAGTATGTATCCACTAAGCGTTTACAATAACTTCTACTGACATTTGAACATCTTGATTAAATTAAAAGGCTATTCATTTTACTTGTGTAAGGTGAACTTCATGATGGAGAGCTATAAAAGATACTTTCAATAATATAATGACTGATAAAATCTGAAGTGCATCTTAATTTGACTCGTTCACTATTTCCTTACTATGTAGGAGCCATCACTTTACGGTGTGCGTGATGTACTATTTGGGAGGCTACAGAGTTATCTCTTAGATAGAATGAATGTAGTGTGGATCAAATTCAGTAATTTAGAGTGAATAAATTCAATGTTCAATATTTCCTTCAATTTACATTAGATTAACTTAATTTTTTTTGCTTGGACAGGACACTACTTTGCTCTGTTCCGCTCCTAATGCTATACATATTGACAGAATTAACATATTTCAAAGATTGTTCGAATCATCACGAGGTATTCATCACATGACCATTCGTCATCCCTATTTCAAAGAACAGTTTCATATACTGAAAATGAACAATAAATTTATGCTTTTAGTCTGTCAATATTGAATGTTAAGAATTTAAATATTAAATCTCCTTCCTTCCCTTCATTGACTAGCGAATACTCAACTCGGTCTATCGACTACATTTCACTTGAATTCCAGCGCTTAATAAATATTTCTCATCGGTCTATTTTATATATGTATATAACTAGTTATCTGGTGTTGCATACCTACAACACATCCGTTATCTTCAGAGTCTTATATTTTTCAAAGGGAATTATATATCAACTTTTTTCTATCTATTCTGTGAACTTTTTATCTTTCAATTAGTTTTCAGTGGTTGTATGAATGAAATTTTTTATCACTTAGCAAGATCTTTCTATCATTGCCTGAAAAGTATGTTTTACATAATTGGATAATTATTGGCTTCAATCATTAGTTTATAACCTACTCCATTATTCACTTGTTAACTAAATTATTGGTCTGTCTTTGAGTAGAAAGTATAGGGCAGATTTTATTTGGACGAATGTGTTTCAGGTTTCAAATTGATTACTCTCTAAAATGTACGGACATATTTAGATTATTGATGAATTTTCTATCATTAATAAGAAATGTGAACCATTTATATTCTTGATGACTTACTATTACAACTAATTAAATTGACTTTGACATAAATTTTTCTGTCAAATTGGTTTTCATCATAAGCCACTAATAGTTTTTCAAACAAAACTTTACGTGTGTCAACAAAGAAATATATACGATCATTATCGTTAAGTGGCATTTTTCAATTACTTTCTTTTTCCAGCAAGGTTTGCAGAGACAAAGTTTGTTCCCAAACCAATAGCTTCTTCAGTGACATTGCAAGGTAAAGACAATTCAAAGTTTAGATTGACTTTTCCTGTATATAAACCACTCCAAGAACAATCCAAGGCACTTCTAGACTGAGAGTCCTACTCTTGAATTCGAAAACTGGAAAACTAACTGTGAAGTTAGACTAATTGGAGTGCTTTGATGATTGTAATGATATCCGCCAATATCTTCCAATATGATGTGAGAGAAGAAAATTATCTGAGACACGCAATTGATTCAAGTTTCTTTGTAAACTTCGTCTCTAAATCGAAAGACGATTTAAGGCAATTAAGTGCATCACACTGAATCATTTTCAAGATCTTGACAAACTTGTTCAGTTTTTTCACTTAATTCTCTCGCTTTAGAGACAAAGCTCATAGTGTAAACCTAAAACAACTGAGTGTATTAAAAATTTTTATCAGTGTAGAGTCTTACTTTATATTTTAATCTATTTTATCCTGATTATTTAACATGAATATAAAATAATTTTTGTTGAAACGTACAAAAAAATGCAAAAAAATTTAGTGATAGTATTTCATAATTTTGAAATGAATAGATCTATTTCCCTTGCAATCATACATTTATATCTACTTGTAATTAATTAGGAGATAATTTAAAAGTGAGTACATGTTAGGATGAGTAGTTTCAATAGTTTATATTTAACAACAATTAATAATTTAAAATGTTTACAGTTTTCTAAAAATGAATACAAGTGATAAAAATACATATTCACTAATCACTATATCGGTCAAGATGATAAATGAGTTTTATTTATCAAAATTAATAATTATTCTTTTCAATTAAGAGCTTCTAGAAATATTACTGAAATGTTTTAATATAATTTAATTTAATAAATAATAAAAATAAAGCAAACTATAATTACTAATGCCATAGTTACAATAGTTTAATGGTGTGCATCACATTTCGTGCTAAGTCAAACTATTGATCAAAGTTCGACAGTTTGTCTGCAGTTGAGACAACTGATTTCTCTGTTTCTAAATCTCGAAGTTAATTTCTGTCAACATCTCATGACAGCGACTTTGAGATTACTAAATTGATGAGTAAAACTTAGACAATTCATTCTGAAAGCTTGAAGCTTCGTCATCTTCGACTGTTTTGTTTTCCTCATTTTCTTGGTTGTTTGATGAAGTATCTATATAACTATCAATTTTTTATAAATTATAACTGATAATATAATTGCTGAATAACAAACAGATTCTTGGAATAAGTCAAAAGAATGATGAATTCTTCGATTCCCTTTTCATATAATCGCTGATTTAGAGCTAAGTAGCTAAATTCTTTATATAATCTCTCTGGAGTCAAAAGCTGTATGGTCAATGTAGTTGTTTTCATATCTATTTAAGTCCTATTAATCCTCAAGATGCTATTTATGGAGCTTCTAACAGCTATTCTTCAATTCTAATTTGAGTTTGAAGATGTTCTGTTGCATTCTGTAAATATATTCTGTTCCCTTCAGACTAAGATTCATGACGCCATCTATCGGTGTCTTCTTTATCGTTGCCATGATCTTCAGCGTCCAAATCTTTGCCGTAAACAATGGACTGTTCGCTAACTTCATCGTTCTAAGTTTAGATCTGATAGACATCAGCTTCATGTCTTTTCTCAAATTGTTTCTAATTAGCTGAGAGATTGCTGAGTTTTTATCCTTGAGAGATGGAAGAATTCTTTGAATGATACTTTTTCTAAATCTGTTTCAAGTATGAAGAGTATTGTCTTTAGAAAAATGAATGTACTTTCACGTTACTCCTTTGTAACTTTTAGAGGATGAATGACTTAAATTTGTTTTTCAATTGTTTTAGTAATTGAATTAGAATTTTTAATCATTACGAGGATATGAATTACTTCCAGGAAAAGTATTACTGAATCATTTACTTCTTCAGAACTCCACTGAAACAACTACACAATTGAAAATGGGAGCAAGTTCGAGGCAGCAGTCATGTTGGTCAGGTTTGTCACCACGGCAGCCAGGGAACAGCAAGAGCGCAGCATGGTAGCCAAACTGACCGCTTTGGGGAATAATTCTACTCCTGTGTAACTGCGCAGAATTACTCTGGAGACCTATTCCTATTTGCCTACCGCACTGCCTAACTGCGAATACGCGACCCTTAACCAAAACTGCTATAATAGTGATATAATATTACAGTCGTGGCTAGGGTCCGCAGTCAGTTTTGCTCCAACGCTACGCTCTCGCTGCTCCCTGACTGCTGTGATGACTACCTCGATCGGCTCAACCACTGTATCTAAGCTGCTTCTATTTTCACTTTGGGATGAACATTCAAGAGATATTTTTTCGTATCAAGGATATCAAGCTTATATTAGCAAGATTATATAATTTAAAACCTGTAGTTTATTTAATAATTATTTTTCTCAATAAAACAGTTTTGATTTTTTTAATAATATATTGTATGTAATGAAACTTGTTCACTCACAATCTTCTCTAGCAATCATTTTTTGAACATTGAAATACTTATACAACTCTACAATATTTTCTTGTAATAAAAGGTGATTGAATAATTCACCAAATTATATATTCTGGCCAAAGTCTCTCAACTATATAGAATATATGATGAACATAACTCACCATAGTCATATTTGTTGTGATCAATGACGACAGAACAGAAAATGCCTCTGGCCGGATGAGAGATATTGCAAGACAGCCAAGGCAATCAGTTGATTCTCGCTAATTAGGAGAATTATTACCTACAGGCGTCATCAAGCGTGACAGGAAACATTTAATGAGAAGAGTGATTACCTAGAGACTTCATCAAGAGCGACATCAGATATTGAATGAAGATTGTGTACAGCTGTTTTCTAAACTCTTGTGAATATATATCTATATTCAATTGAAAGAAAAACTTATTTCAAAGGATTGTTCAATGTTCATAGTACATTTCTGTCCATTCAATCAAAATACATGCACAAGTATTAGAGCTATCTCCATTTGATACACACGATTACAAATATAGTAAAAATTTGCTTATTATTTGTGTGACTAATTTCAATTCTAATTTAGAATATAATCAGCAACTCCTCTAGATCAAACTTATCAGATTATCTCCCTCAGAGTAACTATATTAGCCATCAACTTATCTCTGGTTATCAAGTTATAGTCAGTCACAAGTTCTATCAACCCTCGCCAAACTTTGAACTGAATTATTTAGACGCGACATTAACTATTATTAACAAACGATATCTGTTGACTAACATATTGGCATATTCATGGTACAAACAGGGTTAAATCATTTCTTTATAAATGAGGTTAAACCTTATCATTGTATTGACAATTTATTAACGTATCAATTGAAAAAAGAATATACAATTTATATTTGGGATATGGTTGAGTAATGTCTATATGAGTATGCGCAAAAAATACGTTAAAACTCCTCAATAGATAGTGAACATCAACCATTTTACAAAATAAAGTCTACTGCAATATAAAAGAATTAGGAGTTGAATAGAAAGAAATAGAAATATATTCAATTTATATAAATATATTCATTATTTGACGTATTTCATTTCTCATGACTCATAAAAAAACCAGGATGGTTTATTACACAATACACATGACTTCATTATGGGGAATTAAGAGACTGAAAATGTTCATTACAGAGATTATATCATTATTTGATTAAATGTACGTCTACTAATCAGGTTGCTTCACTATGCACTATATAGGAGTTCATTATAAAGTTCTACTGTTCATAGTAACTTAAGTTCAATGGAATAATCTCTTTTTTGAATAAATACCTCACGTAATTAGATGTATACCATTGGCTATATCCGATTATGATATATTTTGTAGAGTTTTGTAAAGAGAAAGTAATGCTAAGCCAACAGAACATTACCGAATAATACCACACCATAAATTTCTATCTTTGTGTAGAGTCCAAATAATCAAATGACATCATAGGTTATGTTGAGTTATTTACTGTGAGATGATATAATCTTTAGCTTCAATAATTTCAAAAAAATAGTTTTCACACGATTGGTGTCCTTAACCTTAGCGGATTACATTGAAAAATGAATAACAAGTCTCTTTAGCAGAATATCGTGACAGTTTGTTGTAAAATTAACGGTGACCGGACCACTCGCCACCGGACAACTCGCCTCAAGACAATTCTCCTTGGGGACATTTCTTCGCCAGAGCTTTATGTTTCATATAAAACTGTGATAAATATAAATTGCATGTTGTAAATTAATTACTAAATTTACTTTAAACGATTTTGAATTATTTTTCAAAAGATATTTCGTTTTTTGAAAGAACACAAGTTCTGATGTTTCCATAATACATTCAGTGACCTATAATAATTACATTAGTTTAAAACGAGCACATCAGTGAAAATAAAATGCTCCCCAACTTCGAGGAATTTGATTCTTTTGTTATGTAGGCTCATATGATTCATTTACTATCACCCTTTCATTTTGCTCTTTCATCCGTGATGCAGCCACCGGTGTTTTGTCTCTTTATTCACATTCCTCGATAAATCACGGAATTCAAGGATTAGCTTTTCTGCCTCTATTACATTAGTTACCTCCAGGTTATGGGTGACTTTGTTCATGAATCTATTTTAATTTCTGACGGCTTCTTATATATCAGCTATTGAAAAGAAAAAATGAAACAAACGAACTATCCAATTCAGATGAATATATTATTACAAAAAATCAATATAAATGTTAATTGAATTTCTATTCTGTAATATCGGTTACAAACTTTCATCCAAAAAAACTAAAATTTAAAAACAAAACAACAATCATAAATGACAACAACAAAAGAAAATAAATTTTAACGATTCCTCTTTCTCCGGGTGAATAACTTTGTTTGCATTTTCTTTGGCGTAATGAATTTTGCCCAGTGAAATTCTCTTCAGCTGATGTTTCCCAGTGTTGAACTTTGTCAGGCAGATTTTCTCCTGCAGAATTTCCCCAAAAGATGGTAAATTTATAGATTTAAATTGTACTATAGTAAATTGAAAGTTTAAAACATACGAAAAAAAAGTGATTGTTGCATCAATCTACTCGGATATGTATTCATAAAAACTGCGTTAACCTTATAAAATAAGTGAGATTATTTATTTTTTATTTTATTTCGTATGTTACCAGGTACTCAAAATTCATGTTTTTTTTCAAATGTAATATTTTGAGAGATTGAAAATATATCAGGTTGTTCAATAAGTCCTGTTAAACATTTTGTTAAGTGAATATCTACTGAAATATTAAGTCTTCAGATAATCTTTTTGTTACAGATTAATAGTACTTTAAATTTATCATTCAAAACACACACTTGAATAAAACAATACTAAAATGACCACCATAGTGAAAAGAAAGTTTGTGGTTGAGCTGTACCTACTGAATAAAACGAGAAGTGAACTTCTCAAGATGGGAAAACACGTCAACCTTAACGCTTTGTTCATTAACAAGGAATTAGATAGGTACTCACACACCAGAGATATCCAGGACCGACCTCGACAGGGTCGATCAAAGTCTCAGAGGACCACAAAACATGTCAAAGCTGTCAGAGAGAAAATTCGGAGGAATCCCAGACGGTCCATAAGGAAACTGGCAAAAGAGCACCAAACATCAGTGGCAACTATGCATACAGCTTGCCGAAAAGATCTAGGGACTTATCCATACAAGCTGAAGAAGTGCAAAATGTTATCGGATGCAACGAAGCTGAAGAGGATCCAAAGAGCATAGCAAATGTTGAAGAAACTAAAGACTGGCACGATGGAGAATCTCATTTTCAGTGATGGGAATTTTTTTACTGTTGAAGCAGTATTCATCCACACAAACCTGCTTCTCTAATAGTATGGTCTGCTGTTTCGTCAGAGGGAATGTCCCCATTGGTTTTTATCGACAAAGGCGTCCAAACATTACTCAAAGATGGTGTGAGGAACATTGTCCCCGTTTTTTTACTATGGACGAATGGCCACCCAGTTCCCCTGATTTGAATGTTTTGGACTGTTCTGTGTGGTCTGTTTTGGAGAAGAAAGCCTGTGCTACCCCGGCAACAAGTTTGGAAGTCTTGAAAAAACGATTGGTCGAAGCTTGGGCAGAAATTGACCAAGATATCTTCCGTGCCGCGGTTAATAATTTCTATCGCAGACTTAGGGCTGTAATAAAGTGCAATTAAGGGTGACCATTTCGAACAAATTGTTATTTTTTTATATTTGATATAGTCTTTGTTACAGATTAAATTCTGCATTGGTTGAATTATGTTTTTTTTTCACTTTGTTTAATCAAATGATTATTTCCTTAACAGTATTTTCTGAACTTATTACTTATTTCTGGCAAATAAATAAAAAAATATTAACTACTAAATAGTTTATTATTCCTTATACTACGAAAATTAGAAAAGTAACTTGCTGACTTTATATTGAAATAAATGATTAATCTTCAAGTTTTCTTTAATGCAGGATCCACAAATTATTTAATTTCGTAAAATATATCAGTATTGTTCCCTTCTAGGGCGATTAAAAAAAAAAGTTTTTAGCTTAAATATTGAAACTATTACCTATCCCATGTGGCTGCAATATCATAATAATACACCAATATATTTGGCTAAAATAATATATTTAATTACATTTTTTATTGATGTTTTTTTTATTAACTTCCAGCAGCACAGAAGAAAAAAACACCTCGAAGTTTTTTAAACGAAAATCTATTTTTCGAATCACCCTATTTTATACAGATAAGTTTCCTTGTAAATTTCGGCTCATTCTGTAAGTAAAATTAATTCGTTTCAGTACCACTATAAATAAAAGGTTAATATTTTGAAATTCTGTATGAATTTGTGAGGATACTTTCATCGCAATAAATTCGACAACACTTTCTGTGAAATGTTTAAATTTCCGAGTATCTACATTTACCTGTGTGTCAGTAAAATTGATTGAATTCAATGACAGACGATATAGCGTTCATACTGCATGGTTATATTCATTAATGAAATGAACAATATTGATATACAGTAGATCACTAATGAACATTAGAATTTAGATTACATATTTTAATTTTTAATTATATATATTAACCCTGACGAGTTAACTATATGTCTAAAAAACACAATGATCTTATTTATAAACCTACGGTACTGTATCATAGTAGTATATATATTAAATATTCTAAACTTTTGTTTACCAAATTTCTGGTAAAAATATCGACATATAAGGAGTAATAAATACATAGGTTTAAAAAACATTGGCAACTGAGTGAACATAGTTGTGATTGGGTGGAACATGACCTAATCACAGCTCGCGCATGTGTGTGCTCTACATGAAAACGTGGACTGTAGTGTGTTTATAGGCTACCAAACTGTATTTATACTTTGCCACACGACACCACTTTACAATAATTTCCTAATTTACGTGATTTACGCCTTAACGAAAATATTTTCCAATTTTTAAATACAAAAATATATATGATATTTATATGGCTACAAAGTCAAGAAAGGCGGATAAATTTAAAAGAATTCCAATAAAGTTAGAATGTGAATTAATAAGGATATGCTTCGAAAACACACGTCAAATCGTTAGGGTTAAAACAAATGATGGTGTAAAAAGAGTTTATTTCATAAATATATCAAAACAATATATTATAACAAGTTCTAAACATTTACATGTTTTAGATATTGGACACAACGAGCAAATAAAATGTTAAAACAAATTCCACTTCAGTTTCGTCTTTGATTATTAAAACAATTTTCTGAAAATATATTGTATTAAATAACACATGGAGGATCATCTTGTTTACAAAAAAATATTAAGAGAAACTAAATAATATGTACACATTTAGTATTCTAACATTTGTATGCTTTTGAGATGAAATTTCATCGAATTCCTTCGAATGGCCAAAACGACTGCAAGTTTTGATATTTTTTTAATGTGAAACTAAATAAATATTTGGAAAATTTCATTTAAATTTCGAATGTGATTTTAGTATTTAAACCGTAATTGACAATGAAGATGCCATTCTCTATTGATGTAATATAACATTCCCATTCATTATATAATTATTATTTATCTGTCCAAACAGAGGACATCTTCTCCATATCATTACATTCCTAACACCAATTTATCCAAACATTGGACTATGGAAAACCTATCTCTCTCATTACATCCATCATATCAATCTGTCAAAACGTTGGGCAACCTCTTCCTTTAATTAAAATGCTCTCATAAATCTATCCAAACATTTCTTCAGTCATAATTAATCCCTCTTAATCCTTCTTCATGTCAAAATTAAATGCACGGACTGAAACGAGCCTTGCTTGTTTGCTAATTAAACTAATAATGTAGAGAACAGATATTAAGAAAATTAGAAAGAAGAATGACAATAATAAAATAACAAGTACTATTAAAGTATCATATGAGTACTACTTATTGCCGGCTGAAATTGATAGCCAATAAGCATTATTAATATAAAAGTATGTAGCATTGGTTCAAATAATGACGACTTTTGGGAAGTATAAATTAGAAGAGAGTTTTGCATGTGCAATTTTGAAAAAATTGTCAAACTATTTTTATTTTCGTTCTTGGACGAGATTTTCACTAGAAATAAAAATTAGGTTTGATATGAAAATGTTTAAAAAAAAGTTTTTTATAATTTTATCAAACTTGGACAAATATGATTTGAACAGGTATTCATTATTTTCTATATTAAGTTACAAATATATTTTTAATTTTCCAATAATGTTTAACATTTTTATATGTTTTCAATAGTTCCTCCACCCCTTGTTGAGCTATTAGCCTAATCTTTGTCCAACTGCCAGGGCCGTCTTGAGGAGCATGCATTTCGTCTTTGAAGAGTAATGTATGGAAGTTAGTTCATGATAATTCTCCTCCTATAGTAACATTGATTACTTATCTGTATCATAAGGGAGGTCTCATATTAGGTGAAAAAAAAATATGCAATACATTTCAGTATTTACATTGGGTAGATTTTGAGGAAGATTTTGAGAGTTTTCCATTCCATATTTCTTAAAAATTCCATCACTTGTTGGCAATGGGTTCCTCTTCAAATTTTTCTCGATCATTGATAAGTTACGTCTTATATCTACCTTACATATAGCTTTATCCTAACGAGTAATCTTTTCGGGGATGAACAATAATCTTTTTCTCTGAACGTAGGTCATCTGTAACATTTGCTGAAAATATCAGTGTCAGAAACACAAAAACGATTGACTTTTATTGTTTTATTTATTAGGTTGAATACTCTCCGCAAATGACAGAAAATTTGCACAGATTGAGTGTTTAACAAACGAATTTCAAATTATGTACATAGTCAATCAGCTAATTAGGGTTTTCCTGTTTTCTGTAAATTCCAAAATAAAATACCAAGTGAAGCCCATTCTTTCGCAATAATACAACTAAAATAATAGGTTTAAAGAGTGACAGCTTTTCTAAAGAATAAATTTCAAAAGAAAATTTAGTATTCTTACCAAAAATATGATGTAATAATTTTTTTTTATAGTTCTGCGATATTTTTACTTTACTTGAGCATTTTTATCATTAAATTTCAAGTAGAAAGTTGAGAGAGCTGGTATTTTCCTGTTTTCAGTCTTCATCAATCTCCTTTCGAAATAATTTATTGATAAAGGAGTGAATGATGGTAAAATTAGGCCTTTCTTTTTTATAATTCATCATTTAATTAACTAATAAAATCAATAATTCATGTATCACAGAACTACACCTGTATTTGTCTTGAATTATGAAATGATTTTCAAGAAAAGATATTTCACGAGATATATTTTTTCAATTAATAATACCGGTGAAAACAACTTCATATTTGCTTCAATTTTGATGAATGAAGGTCCAGAGGATGAGATTGATGTTCAGAGAGTTGTTTACAATCTTCACATATTATCCAAACACTGTTAATTGACTTCTTTGATCAATGGGAGAGCTTTGGTTATGATATTTTTTACCGAGAGAAAATGAAGAGAAAGAATTTTCTTGTTGAAAATTTTGAATATATACGATTATCGACACAATTTAAATTTGCATAAATTTAATAACTAGTTAAAGAATATAATCATTATTGAATGAAAGATCTGCAAAAAATACCTTTTAACAATCCTCACACAATACGTTTCATCAATATCATCCCTAGATTTTATATTGACCTACAGAACGTAACTTTAATTCCTAAGAGATTTGACCCAAGTTGCTAATTGGACGTAACTTAGAGCTGAAAAATTAACTTCTGTTCTTTTTCTGATATTTGGAGGTAAAGTCTTGGGAATTCTGTAGCGAAGTTGTGGCTGGGAATCGAGTTCTGCTGGATTGATAAAGAATAAAGATATCTGACTCATCTTACATTGATAAATTTCGTATATATAAATATTGGGGAGAATTGTTAATTTTGTGAGTAGTCTTGTAACTCTTTACTTCTTATTATATTCTCTACAGATGTACGACACAAAAAACAAATAGGGTATTGTATTAAATTTAAGTAGTGTAAATGGAAAAGATGAGCTTTCATATTTCATGAATAAAGATTCAAAATAAATATTTACTCCATGAAATTAATTACTACTACATATATAATTGTTTGCGAAATAAAGTTTACGTTTTTTTTAAATAACTTATTCAGTTAATCTAATGAATTCAATCTTAATTAACTTCAACATTTGATATTGATGTTTTTCATCACAAAGTATTACAATTTATTTATAAATATAAATTCTGGTATTTTTTTAGCGAACTGTATTGTATGTTCACCAGTTCCACCTATCACTTTAAGTGTCACTCAGACATTCTGTTTCTTTTCACCAATAGGAACTGAACCACCTGGCGGCATCTTCGATATCGGGTGTCCAATTGAGTAAGAAATTATTACTATTATTATTACTCAATAAATTCTCTTGAAATAGCTATCCTAATAAAAGATTGATCTTTTTGTTTGGCTTCAGCAGAAATCTTTTTTAGAATTATATCTGGGACACATTTAATCCAAATTACATTGGTCTGGTATTAGGTTGTTTCTAAGGTTTCCAAGGAAATGTTCAGCTTATCACAACAATATTCTAGCACGCAATAATATTTTTGCATCTTCTACGATGAATAAAATTCGCATGGGTACGACTCTGTAATCTAATTTTCCTCACACGCCATCTGTCAATATATTCAATGTTTCCAGTGATCTCATTTGTATCAGAAGAACATAAAGTCTATTACATTTGGCGAGGCTGATCTGTTTCCAATTACAGACAAGAATGTATTGCGTTTATTGCATCTAGCATATCAATTTGTTTGATGAAACAAATTAAATAAATGAAAGATATATTTCTTCCAATTTAGGTAAGTTAATATATTTATTTCACATCTTCACTAGAAATAATGGAAGTATTATATTATTATTATAGTCTGTAAATAACAATAATATTATTATAGTCTGTAAATAACAATAATAGGTTCTTAACATATGTTACTATTTTTAAATCACTTTTATTCATACAATATTCTAAATAAAAGAAAGTTGGTCATTATAACATCAACAAAAACATAAATAATATAGCAGATTTTATAGAGTTTTTAAAAGTTCAACTGTTTTTAAGTTTGCACCACCTCAAATTCTATATAGTTACGCTTTCTGCAGAGTGATTAACAGATTCTGATGATGACTATTTTGCCAAGATTCCAGCTAACGAAAATAAACTTTTTTAACAGTAAGAATTCTTGTTGAGAAAAAAAAACATCTCTTGATTTCCATGACACTAAGGGTACGGTTACTATGGATGCTTATACAAGCAATTTTTTAGCACTGACGACTTTTGATGAAATCGGATGAAATTAAAATTCATACTTTCCAATGGGAGTGGTTACAGTGGCAGCGATTTAGTCGTCAGAATACGTACGAAGTCGCCAGACTAGCTTCAGCGCTCAAATGAGTTTGATTTTTTCATGCAACTAGCGACAGATTCGATCATTTTTGTGTTTAATTCTCTTAAAATTTCGATTACTGTTACTGTTTCCCCATACCTTTTGGATATATATTATTAGATACTATCAAGAATAATACAGATATCATTTAATTAGGTATAAATAATATATATTTGTTTATAAAGCTTAAATTGGTTGTTACTTTGTACAATTTTTTAAAATAAAATTGAATATCTTTATTGTTATATAAAAAATATTCTTTTTTTTCTATTTATATATTTCAAAAACTGTGTGCCGTGAAAATAATAATCAAATCAGCGTCGCGTCTATTACATATTTCAGAGGCTTACAGGTAGGTGTTCAATTCCTCCAGAAAATTATATCAAATAAACATAGTTTATACCCCATTATAAATTGGGCAGAAACATACTAAAGATCAGAAATCAGTGTAACCACCTCGCTCTGACGATCAGTTCTGACGATATCGTCAGTTTGAAAAATCGCTCGAATACGCATGCATAGTAACCATTCCCTAAGGAAAAAAATATTCCAATAAATATACATACAAACTTAACTATGTAAAGACTTACAACCAACAAAAGGTTATAACAGTACAATTTGGCATTCGAATTTTATAGTGAAAGATGGATTCTGCAATATTGCTGTGTGGTCCGATACAAAACTGTTGGAATAGTAGCAGCATCCAAACGAACGTATTGATCTGCACTTTGCTAACCATATTTACAATATTGAAATTGAATGTAAGAAGCAATGAGTTGACTAGTTTAAAATGTTCTTCGTTTGTATGACTTTAATTTTAAATATAATCAATTATTCTCGTCACATGTCAAGCTCTTTCATAGTATTACCATTCATTTCCTTGATTTGTGGGGGTTTCCTGTCTAACAATTCCTTAATGATAATACAGTTAAAGCCCATACAACGGACATTACATGTACCGGAACAAGTGTCTTTTATGGTGAGCAATGAACGCTATGCTTGACTAAGGTTCTAAATCTGTTGGGGAATTAAATTTTCATGTTTTTATTTGCTAACATTTCAAGGAAACGATAATGAAGGTGACCAATATCAAGATTATCATTTAATGAAAATTTTAATGAGATTCTTATAATATTTATATAACTTACTCATATAAAAGTACAAAATAATAAGGAAAGTATAACTGTACATAGATTATGATTTAGAATGGTTTCACCTCCTTTTAGTTTCTATAGAACTTTATTAATCAAAAAAAAAAAAAAAAATGGCGGGAAATAGTAACAAACTCAAAATACTGAAAATAAGTAAAACAATGTATTAAAATGTTGATTGTAACTTTTTATATTGTTTTACTCCTGAATATTGTAAATGATTCGAGTAGATACTTTTGAAACTGATATACTATGTTTTGAAACGACATAATTTGAAGAGTTTGACCTGTATAACGCACATTTTTTGTCCTTAGTAGAGGGGTGTCCGTTTGAAGATCGTCCGTTGTACATTATTTACCTGTATTAATTTAATTCCCTGAGTTTTGATCTCGTCTTTCTTAATATACCTAATTCAAAATCCTTTGGCAATTGTTTTCCATTAGGTGGGAAATAAATATATGGTAGCAATGAATGTATGGACACATAGATGTCAGGCTAGTTATTATTATTTTCATTTCAATCTTACGATTCTGATGTTAATTATCAAACAAGAATATTTTTTCCAGTTCTTTGTATTTCAACGCCATTTAAGGTCCAAACAGTATGTGTTCTTTAATATAATATTTATCACCTCTTCATTAATTGTAACATTTCATGCTTAACACTAAGAGTTTGAGATACTATTAAATTTTTTTTTCATTCAAATTTTTCATAGATTTATACTGAGTCATATAGTTAGGTCACAAGTCTAAAATCACCAGCTGACGATCAAGTATTTTAAAATAGTAATTGAGTCCTACGACAGTAGTAGAAGTAGTCAGTAAGTTTGTTTGTAGTAATCTATTCCTGATAATCATCCAATTAACGTGGTGATCTCTATTATAATGTATGTATATTTAATGATTGCGTTTCTACCATAGTCAATAAAAATTTAAATATCGTTAAAAGAGGCATCACTGAACCTTAACTCAATCGAGACATTCTATTCATTCTGACCAACCTCTTTCTAGGTAGATCTTTGATCTGCGCTAATTTTCACATATTGAAAACTTCAAATATAATTATAATCAATTATACTTACGTAATGAAACCGCACACATTTGTTCTAGTAAATGATGGCATACAGATATGTTTTACCGGTCATTTGAATAAATTATATCTATTATTATTATTCCGTAAAAGAAATTATCAGGGTTCAGTAAATATTAGACTCCAATGACTAATCAAATTTAATATCAAATCATTTGAAATCTTTCCATCCGATAGGAAATAATTAACAGCATTCATCAAATAATAATTTGATGTTCTCAATCCCTCTGTGATTTATTATTCAATGAATAAATCCAATTTATAAATGTAATATTTTATGGTTTATATTTAACTAAACACCTTAGTATTCTCTGTCATTAGTGTGCTATCTACATAGTTTGAGACATTGATTACCATTATATCAACGAAAAAATTATTCTACTCCACTATTGGTATACCTTGCAATCTCTCTGCAACAAGAGGCTAAATTTCCGTACAGTCTCAACTCTACCAATGCAGACAAGCCTGTGCTATATTCTTGTCATAATATGAAGCTCAGTATCAGAATTTCTGGAGACTACAACTAAGCAGCTTCACAATTAGCAAAGGAAGATGCTTGGTCTGATAGGAGCCTGTTTATGATTTCAATGTTAACGTCAAGATAAACATTGTCTGTATCCGGAATTAGAGTTTGAAAAATTGGTATGATTTAATTTTTGCGGTTTATATTCAATATTGTTATCGCAAATGCATCTAGGTATGAAGGCTTTAATTAAAAAAAGTTAATCAACTTGCTATTGTAAGACCTACGCACCCACAAGTCTTACATATATGTATCTGACATTGTATATATCTTTTACGTGTCATAACTAACAAGTTCAATGGTTCCATATATCCTAAACACTACGTATAAGTATTTTATATTCAATGGTAATAGCATAAGTTTTCCGATCAGAAGGATATAAACTTATCGTTAAACTCTTTTCATGAGCCTTAAAATCTGATGATTGTCTTTCAGTATAGATGTCACACTATATAATATAATAATTGTCACACTTGAACCCAACTCCGATGATAATTTATTTCAATTAAGGATGGAACAAGGTAACGTATGAATAATGATTATGATAGGTTTTGCAGTTTTAATTTTTATATACTATTTTGAATTAGTTAAATTAAGAATGAATGCTGTTAACATGCTATCTAAAATTGTATATTATAGATAGCGACCACGAAAAAAATATTTTAATTTTAAAATTCAACAGATAAATATTTTGATGACATAGGGATATTAACTGCGGTTAGTCAATTCATATCCAAAATATGATAACCAAATATTATCCCTTTCAGATAATTCATTAAATTATACCGTTGCAAATATTATGATTATTAGTAAAAGTATATACTATAAAGTGTACAGTTTTACGGTGATAACCAAGCATGAGTTGCATCAACTTGTAGAATAAAATGGAGCCTTTATAAAATTTCTTAAACTCGATCAGGTTAAATCGTTTAAAATGTTTTTAAAATATCATGTAAATTGAGTTAAAATACCTAAGGTAAAACTTGATAAAGTTTGAAAATATATATTTATGGGAAGTTTTTTTTAAGATTTATTAAATACCGTTCTTCATAAAACTGAGAAGACTCATTTATCTTAAGAATAAAGTGAGGAGTGAATATGCTTCTGTATTTTATGTAATATGGTGATTTCTACTATCCTGTTGATGTCTGTGAATATATTCTATTAACATTAAAAAATTATTATGTGTGAACAACAAATAATCCTAATTTTATTTTAAAAGCTCAAAATTCATGTAAAATAATATATTAATAATATTTCTTATAAATATTATAATACAACGTATGTGAGATCTTTATAATTTTACCTATATACGTATAAATTCAAATGATTGCACCAATTTCTTTATAAAATCTAATCTGCTAGAATATATCCATATGATAAGGAACCTTAATAATAATAAATAATATAGAAAACGGGCAAACATGAAAATATTTTATTTTAATACCTACAACATCTCTGATAAATTAAAAACTTTGTAGATTCCATTATACTCTGGACTCATAATTTCTCATATGTATAAATTCAATCCCCTACTTTGGGTCCAATATATCGCAACTTTCAACACTTCTTCTTCCAAAATTAATTCTCTTAAGATTTCAAAATTATCGTTGATATCGGAAGCTCTAAGTTCAGTTCTTCTAGCATTATTTGAGTCTTAAAATGTAATATTTTGATATTCTTCCTCGTTATATTTGCTAGTTGCTGACAAACTCTCAGAAACTTATACTCTTAAATTGGAAACTCTATCTGTAAATGAGTTGTTAGATTTTCAAACTTAGTAGAAAACTGTTTGAATTTGATATTTATTAAATAATATTACTAAAAGTTTTTCTCAATTGAATATTTATTCGTATTGTTGAGCATATTCTGAGGCAATAAGAAGAGAGGAAATATTACAGATATTCAACTATATATTCTCCCTCTCTTTAATACTAATTTAATATCACTAACTAATGTATTGAGACAATAAAATTAGTCTTTATGAATTATTATTTCACCTGAGTTAAAATTAAGTTTTAGATGCACGGAAAAAAAAATATTATAGACTAACGCGAAATGAAATTGTTAAATAAGAAATGGAGACGGGAAGATCTACATTGGTTACGCTGAATTAAGTATAATGAATTTATTCTAATAAATATCAACTATTCTTAAATTTATCCAATGAATAATAGCTACAAGTTAAATGAACAATAACACAACTTTAGTTTTTTTTTATAATCCAAATCTTTTTCTTTACAATCAAAATTCAACTTCTGAATTAAATCTATCTAACAAATACATGTGATTCTTAATAAAAAATATTACTACTTCACCATCATTTAAAGTGTCTGTAGGAAATTTTTTTGGTGTTCAAAGTTCTAAATAATCTGCAACTAAAAACTCTACTCCCTATTGCGGTAATTTGGTTCTGGTTTACTTTCTCATTAACTTCTCTTTTTGATCTCAAGATTGATGACTGGGAGATGAAGTTTGCTAGAGTCATTAGTCTCATGTCTGAATATTTTACTCTTACATTAAATCTTGCGGTAGGCTGAAAATCTTTCAGATTTTATTGTGCATGGATAAACTACTTCGTCAAAGATTGTTGTTTGAGAGGAAGAAATTGCAGATGATGATAAGATTATTACAGTAAGAAATGAAGAAAATTTACTATCGTATTACTTATCATTTAGCACTTTCTAACAAATAATAAAGCCAAACAAAAACATATACCTTATTCCAAAAATTATGGTAAATAATTAATCACAAATTCTATTATTTTAAGACAAAAACATATGATTAAAGTTTGCAGGTTTGATGTATCACTTTAAAAAGTAAATTATTAATTGATCTGTAAATATATTTGAGAAAAATCAATCTTCAGGTTGATTCAAATGAATTAAAAGTGTCATCAATTGAATAAAGAAATGATGAAAATGAAAAGCGTCATCAGTTGAAAAGAGGCATCAGTCGTGTTAAAGTGAAAGTTAACCCAAAATTATTTCTGAAGACTGAATAAAATTCGAAATAGGTCAGATGTGCGGAATAAACACCATCTGCATTGTACGGATGGGGATCAACGCTTATGCTAGCAAAACCAAATTGAGTTCACCGAGCGATATATGTATCATTGCTAAATCCGTTCTACAGCCTAACTCAATAACTGAAAATGCAGTTCAATGATTGGATTCTCCATTTCGAATTTTAGAGCATCTGATTGATGTTGAAAATACTGAAAGCTTTTCCTTTGTGAAATTGAAGTAAAACAGTCGGATATTGGCTCCGCAGTTCGAACTTGTGACGAAAGTTAAGTGCTTGATTAGCTATATAGAAATATGAATAAATGTTGGAGATCGTAGCCGGGTGAATTAATGCCGTAAAAAGGAGAGTGAGTTTTGTCGAACTTGAAACATGAAGGTGAAGTATAGGAACACCATCATACAATACTAGTGAAGTATTGGAACACCATTATACAAAACTGGAACAATATTATACAACACTGGAACAGTATTATACAATACTTGAACAATATTATACATTATTCGATTGGGAGAATTTTGTATTGTGACAATTTTGGTTATATAGGTGATATGTTAGAAGAATACTTATTAAATATGAGAATAATCTTCGTAAAATAGTGAAAGAATTCAGGTGAAACATTATAAGAAAATGGTGGAAATATTGAAACAACTGGAAAATGTTGTAAGAATATTGGTAACTATTATAAGATTATTGGTAAATATTATGCAAACATATGTTTGAGAACAAATATATATATTTATTCATACAATCGCAGATAAATTGCAAATGTCTAACTTCAGTCTTCTAAGCAGATTACAAATAATGAAGTAATAAAAATATAATAGCAAATGTAACTTATCTGGAGAAATTATTTCCTCTCTTTGTGATGAGGAAAATGAAGAGGTAATTATATTCAAAGAAATATCAACTGGAGACACCAGTGAAAAACATATCAAGATAATTACCGTTAATTATTAATAGAAATTGAAGCACAAGATATAATGGAAAGAAAAATTTGAAAACATACATTACTGGATGAAACTTTTAATTGAAATCATATCAAAGAAAAATTATATTACTTATTTATCAAATGCGTATTACACAGTGATAATAATTATGTTATTAATTGTTATAAAAATTATTCATGTTGTGATGAAGCGTTATGTTAAACAATTTCCACAATGAAATTTTATTTTAATAATGCTCTACCCTGTAAATAATATGGTAGCTTTATTAGTTTTGCATATGATTTTTCTTATGGATGGTTATGTTTTGATCGGCATTTATTGTAATCCCTTTATCATAATTGTACGCATAATTTGCTATTAGCATAACTCAAATGTATACAAACAAATTGACTAAAATTTTATGAAACGATTGGTCTTTTTACAGGATCTATTTGATTGAATTTTGTGAGAGATCAGGTCAACTCAAAAAGTATTCAACATAATTATCTAAAATTTGAAGGGATTAAATTTTGGGAGTGATTTTTTCGAAGATCAAGGTCAAGGTGTCGATAAGGATAAAATCCATAGAAATGGCCGCAAAACTATTCGCTCTACGAGTACCCGATCTAGTTTGCTATTAGGGAGGTAAATTCCGCTAACTGCATTCGTATACTGTATAGTGTTTACAGATACGATATTTAATTCACCAATTTTTCTCAAAGTAAGATAATACACTTGCTATTTAGGTCACACAAATAACACTGGCTCCTACTCAAATGTTTCCTGTAACCATGAAATTGAATAAAGTATTGAAGTTATACTGTAAGACTTATCCTATGGGATAAGTCTTACAAATTATTTCTATATTTTCAAATGTAAATCAGTAAAAGTAAATAGTAAATATCCTTCACCTTAAAATTACTAAATTGCAAAAATAAATTAAATTAGAATTCCACTTTCCACGATGGGTAAATCCAGAAATGATGAAGATAATCTCATCTAAACAACAGGAGTTATCATCTGAAAAAAATAAAGTTTATTTTTAAGCCAAATGTGAATAAAAGTTTTTTTTTACGAAATTGAATTCAAAAAATATTTTTTATTAAAAAAACAGGATTCTAGGCAGTAAATCAAATATCAAGCGGAACTTGTCAGCCAGGAAGCACTTTTGCATGATAAAAAAAGAGGACGGAAAAAGTAGAAAAATAAATGATTATGACGTGGACGAGATGAACTGATTTAATACTCACAAATATATTAGGAATCAGAGAAATTAGGTGCAAGGTTCAGTTCTACGAAAAAGTTAATATATTGGAGCACTTTTCTGTAAAGAAGTATAATAAAATCGCTTATTCTTTCAGAATAGAGGAGACAAGGAATATTAACTTTCAATTTAAAGAACCACAACACTTTTCAATATAAATATAAAAACTCAAAATGAAATATTTGTTGGTTTTCAGAGCAGCTGAATATAGCTCATCGACAAGCTGACAGTTACAATGAACCACAGTTTTTAGATGAGATTAATGACTTAATAACTTTCATTGCAGCTTAGTTCACTATCATATGCGCTTCTGATAAATTTCCATATTCTATGTAACACAATTATTAATCCAATTATCGGTCAAACTATTTATTTAGGAAATTATCCCTTTTTATTATCAGGAGAAAATTAAACAGTCAATGAACTCGCTATATTTAGGAACTCTGAGAATTGGAAATTTAAATATAATCAATGACTGTGCTATTAATTCTTCCAAAACTATGAAAGTAAAGGTGGCAACACACGTTCATGCGAACTTGACAAGTCGATCTACTTGCGCAAGTATATGCAAAAGTATTTGAATATTAATCTCAAGATAAAAGTATACTTGCACAAGCCAATTGAATTTGTTACAAACTATGATGAGTTCAGATGAAGACATGATTGTTTTTACAGCTTTTTGTACGGTATATTAATGAAAATATCAAAAGAAGATACCAAATGAGTGGTCGAAATAAGGAAAACAAATTATCAGGCTGACACTGAATTTAGTTAAATGTTTAACTAATGGGAATACATTTAATTTATTTAAAATTATTTAAGTTTTTACAAATTTAAACAATAGCTACATTCTAAATTAATAATAATAATAATACTTTTGTTCTGCAAACATTTTTATTCGACTGTTTCACTATGAAACCCACGATTACTTGAGAAATTGCTGTCAAATTGATAGAATGTAGAAACAAACTCATTTTCTTTTACATTCATCGTAATTGTTCTCAAGTATTGCACAAGTCAGACTTGTATAGTTGGCAGGATTCAAATTCAATTATGTCCCAAGTTTCTTGTACAATGTACAAGTCAATGTTTATGCACGTCTCGTCCTACAGACCCTCCAGTTTGCTTGTACGAAATACTTGGGCAAGTAGACTTGTCAAGTTTTCATGAATGTGTGTAGCCACCTAATAGTAGCAACCTACACACAATCATTTGAATGCATTCTGAACCCATAAGTCATAGATGAAATTTCAAGCTGCTACATGAAATCTAAGATTTGGTGAAGAGGTTTCTGTTATAATAAAAAATAAGAATAGAAAATAGTTATTGTACTCGGCCAGAATAGCTATCTTATCCAAGTATAAAGTAAGTGGCCCATCGTTCATATTTAGTGGTAAACACACGTTATTTTAAGAGCCATCACTTTAGGAAGTTTAGTAAGAAAGAGCTTTTAATTTTTATTGTGAATTTTTTTTTTGCATAGTTTTCCTATAAAACTCGTTTTTTTAAATTGTAGTGGGGTGCCTGGTATTTATATTAGATTTTATTTTTCTTTTGCAAATAAATATGTTTGTAGTTATGTAAATGAAAAATTTGCATTGTTATTTAAAATTCTCACTTAGTATCTCACAATAAAAATAAGTGTATCTTTTTCCTAATAGTTATAACATGTTCTACTCTTTCTAATCCTGATATCAGCTCACTAAGAACTACAATACAAGATATAATTACAGTAATGTATAAATGAACTTCCATTTGGAAACAATTTATTCAAACTTTTATTTCAATTAACTATTTCAGTAAAATTCATTTATTTTTAAACTTAGTATCATTCAGATTATTATCACTTAATCTATTTCCTTCATGGTAATCGGTGTATGAAAAAATGTCAATATGATGCAATTCCTACACACTTCTATATATTCTATATTTTAATACAATGCCAATCAACGATTCTTTGACCACGAATATGATTCTTTTCATTTCAGCTCGAAAAAAATTCCACTCGAACACAAATAATTTCTTATGCATGAAACAAATTTAAATGTAACAGGAAGATAACTTTCATCTCGAAATTTTTTTTTATGCTGCAAATAAAGCTGACGATAATCGACTAAAGGAACACTTTAGAAGGTGTAAAGTGTGTGCTTTTGTTTTACATTGCAAAGCCAATTCCAGTGAACAAATACCATTCTTACCTCAAGGTAGTCGAGAATGATTTTTGTCTTTGGTTCCTTATAAGTACTCTTTACCTTCCATGAACTTCGTAATTTTAAAATGGAGAACACTGCACTGGTATTCTATATATTGGGTACTCTATACGAAGGTGATCGAGCTATACTATGAGTCATTAAACAATTAAAATAATAATATGATGAAGATATGATTCAATTTTCCAGCTGTCACCATATACCTAAAAAAGTATAAATTTCAATTTTCAATTTCCCTAAATGCTTCCCCCAGATTGTTCGAATTTCCAGCAGATCTACAGTTGTCAAAAAAGGTATTTTGTAACTGTTTGCCGTCACAGATAAGAGTCATTCCCATTCCAATTAGAGCAGATGACAGGAATACTCTTCTTCTGGAACTACAGACACATAACTGCCCGTAAAAACTAACATTCTCATCGTGTCTAGACTCTATGTTGCTATCCGTGCCTTAATTTGTACGTCACCAAATAGTGTACTTACGGATTAGAGTCACTCGGTGAGATTTGAATATTAATTCATCCGATCGTGTTGTGGTGTACCGAGAGTAAGATCGAAGAGGACCCTGACTACAAGAGGATCTCTCACCGCATTCGCACTACCAGAAGATCAAACAGTCTGCTTTGTGCCAGATTTTGATGGGTCTGTTTACTGATGCTGTGGCTTTGAATTTGTGAATCCAACTCAAATTTGATTTTTTTTCTGATAATTGTAGAAGTGGAACTTTGGATTTTCTGATGATAAATTATTGTTGAATAGGAACTGCCTGCGATATTTGGCGTTCACCATTTAGAATGATTTCGTTTCCAAATAAGTAGCGGCATGAAATACATTTTGCTCTTTTGTCAAAGAAATTTCAAATGTGATTGATTATAATTAATTATCCGAGGTTATGGTCTACACTTTGCAAATCCTAAAAAATGAGAAACATAACACCTATATTTGCAGAGCTATCAGCTTTAACATGAGCTGCAAGTGTTATGAACACCCTGTGCTAAATCGTATAAATAATTACTTCATACAATGATAACACTAATTAAATGCGAGAGCGAAATTATATGATCGCAACTCATTTCAAACTTTCAATAGCTTGTTTAAATATAAAAATCTTTATTATATATTGCATCGCAATTTTTCTAACTAATTGCTATAATAATAAAAGAATATCGTTACTCTCGAGTAAATATTGACAAGCTAATTCGTCGTTAAAATGTTAACTATTTGCCATGGGGAGATGAAATATTATATTTCCTCACATTAGTTACTTCATTATAATTTTTTATTTCAATTTACTCATTAGCTGTTAGTTGATAATTCTAGTATAAGTCAGTTGGTTATTTTGGTGTTAGATGTTAATTCTTGTGTTAGTTGGTAATTTTGGTGTTATTCGTTAATTCCGGTGTCTATCAGTATTTCCTGTATTTGTCGGTAATTCTGGTCTTAGTTGGCAATTCTGGTATTTGTCGGTATTTCTGGTGTTAGTCCTCAATTTTGTTCTATTCCCCGTAAAGGTGATTTCGGTTTCTTTGATGCTGATTTGAATTGAATTGACATCATTCAATCAGTATTTAATTTATTTTATTAGAATATGAATTTCACGGAGAGATAAATATATAATTTTAGTCAAATCTTTTTATCATCGAGGCGTAATATCATCTTCACATTTCAATGCATTATATTTGATATTTCTAAATAATTAATTGACAGGTTTCAGAATTTAGTATCAATCCTTCTAAATGAAAAAAATAAATTCACCGAGGTATGGAAATACATCCAAAACAATTGTAAGTTTATACTTAGGTAAAGATATTCTTTCCTAAAATTACTCATGACAGGATTATCAAACAGAATATGCATCTGATACAAAAAATGACATATTTGTATTAATATAGGAATTTCCGAAAAGAAAAAAAGCTTAAACTTGAACTAAAAGGCATGATATGTTTGTGTAATATAATATAAAATAGAAATTATGAGAATGAAACTTGAAATAATGAAATTCATACATTATAAAATTTATTCTTTCTCTCCTAATAGCCAAAATATTTGGTCCCTCTTTTTTGTAAACCTATATTTCACATCAAATGTTGTTTGTAATAACCGTGGAGGTGATATTAAATATTTTTACTCGCCAAATGCAAGTAAATTATCATTATTGTAGTAAAAAAGTAATTAACGTGTTTGTAATTAGTAAAAGTTGAGGTATACATTTATAATTGCCCGTCAGTAACTCCATCCCCTATCTGATAGTTATTGCCGTAGGTAAAGTGCAAAATATGCACCTTTGACTGAAAAAAATAAGCAGTAGAGTGAAAAAGTAACAATGAGTTGAATTTTTGAACGTCAATTAAAATTAACAATTTACCTTCGGACATCCAAAAATAATGTTTACTTTTTTTATAATATTTTCCAATAAGGCTGTTATCTATTGTTATTATCCTATTGGTATTTATTAATACTGCCACTGTAAAAGGCAAAATCAAATGTAGAGGCAAACCCTGTTCTTACTACAACTCGTGCGAAATTATTACTCCTTGTATTGACACAAACCGAGGAACAGCTTTGGTAATATGTCCGGTAAAATACAGCTAAGCTGTTTGCGACCTAAATATTGCAAACATGAAGATCATATAGGTGGAAGGTATTAAAGACATCTTTGCTGAATATCTTACGTAGATTAGCTAATTCATCTACATAAATCACGACGTGAACAGCTTTTTCCTGAAAACACCATCCAAGTTACGTTAAATTTGTCAGGGATTATAATTGACCGGCCACCATAAGTTTGTTACGTAACCATATCGCCTTTCTGAGAAGGAACAATAAATCTTAATAACAAAACGGCCGCATAGTAACATCAGTATCTAATTCTATAACGAATAGGAGAAATAGAGCAGATAAGAAATCGTATATTCTCTTTTTGAGATTAACTTAAATTAAAAAAAAAATGAGTCGTAAAATGTTTTCCAGAATCTTCTTTAATTTGTTCCTAATTTTTTGATTGATGAGTGTTTTTTGCATCTCTTGAAATTATAAAAAGATAATTGCAAATATATCTAATATTTTTCGAATTTAATTTTTTATACAGTTCAGGAATTACATACATTTTTCCTTCTGGCTAATTATTTAACTCGCTTATATACGTATTAATATTAATTCTTCCTAATAACGATCAATTCCGTAAATAATTAAAAAAGACTGCATTAATATTAGTTCATAGTGGTGACTAAATTCCTCTCTAGTTTTCCTAATTTATTTCGCTTCTTAGTTAAAGAAATGAATTTCATTCTGTGTCTCTCTAGACATCTGGAAAATAAATTACCACCAGATATTTGGTGGCGCCACCTACTGACCAGAGAGAGCTCTGGAATGGGATGGTTTTTGTCTGTAGAATTGAAAAGATGAAGGAATCAGGAAAATAAGTGAGGTATATTTCAAAGGCAGAAGATTCCCTTCATAATGATGTCACTATATTGTCTTCATAAATAGTAATGCAAATATTAACCCTTTTTGATCAAGAACGAAGCTAAGCTTATAGATTATAAATTAACACTGCCAGTAACGATAAATCTTTCATTATTTATCATATAAGACTGTAAATACGGTTAGGTGAATCTTGTATTTTATAATAATTTAAAAATATTTATGTCAGAGGTTCTGAATAATATAAATTAGACTCACAAGTTAATAACATAGTCTTCCAAATGAAATTCAGTACCAATGGGTTCCATTCCTAATGGCGTTCAGGTAACTTCAATTGGAGATATTCTTTAGAAATACGGGTCTTGTGATGATGTTTATCCCTCTTCACGCACGACATTATGATATGAGGTCATCACGTCACTCTCGTAGCCCGCAACCCCGCGTATAGCCACCAGCCGCAGAGATTGGTGCCAATCCATCTCGAGATGCCTCGATCATTTGTCCAGGACCAGGTGGTAGAGTGAACTGGTGTGTGCTCTGTTCAGTATGGTGTTGTGAGTGTGCTGTTTGGTGGAGCAGCACACTAAAATCACCAGGAGCCCTCCCCGCCAACTTGACAATGATGGGCAGCACCAGAGAGTTCCAGAGGGGAATAGAGGTCTCATTTTTTTTATTTGTCGATATTTTGAATAATAGGGTTAACTCACTATACTTTGAAATTAATACAAAATTCAATTTGTGCCCAATTTTACAAAGAGAAACGATCGGCAAACTTGCAATGAACTGTGTCATTAGTTGTTGTGAGTCTGGAATTCTCCAGTTGTTACACTTGCTTTGAATATTCCTTCTGTCTCCTTATGAGTGAATCAGGAGAGAAGTTCTGACGTTAAATGAGTTCAAAGTTCAGAGAAAATTAGGAAGTGACGGAATTCGTTATCAACTACCTTCGGTGGTTAAAATTTGTCTCTTTGTGATGAGTTACAAGATATCATGATATCTCCAAGTTGTATTAATTTATGTAAGTATTATCGCGTTTTCGAACTCAAAAAACTGATTTAGATATTTTGTCTCGGATATTGAAAAGTGTTCATATGGTTCTGAGTACATATACGGAAACATTTTAAAACGTTGTCGATATACAATGTTATCATTCAACCCTCATACGAGGCTTTGTTTTCTTTACAATTTAAATAATACATATTAATACAACAAAGAAGCAAGAGAATCAACAAAATAAATGAGTACGACAGAATCCTCTTACAAGGATTTCGTTCTGTCAGACACAATTTTCTTAGCTTCTTAAAATAATTTTTATGAATAAGATTGTAAGTGACAGCTAGCCTTCTAAACCAGTGGTGTTCTTCCTTTCTGTTTCAGAAAAAGTGATGCATTCAATGATTAATGTCTTTTAGTATACATGTATGTAATTTAAAGATCTTCAGCAAGGCCATCATATTAAGTAAGTGACTTAAGAACTTATCTGAACACATAATCTTTTGTTAGTTTAACTATTAGGTAGTTACATTAGTGTCAATTACACAAGGGCAAAAATACAAATTATATAGTTTCATTTTATAGAAAGGGTGAGGTTAGAAATTAATATACTTCATCAAGATATGGAATATTTCTACTAATTTATAACTTAGGAATCGTATACTCTTGGTAGGAATTCTTTAAAGAAAAAACGTGGTAACAATATTGATAAATTAATGAATTAAACAAATTAAGCGGCGAAAGAGATATTAGAAACGTAGAATGTCTTTAAATGGATTAGTGTTATCATTTATCATTCATCAATTAATTATTCGTGATTTTTATTGCCATTAGATATTTAAATGAAAATAAATTTATTATATTCTCAAAATAGAAAATGTATTCTAATTTTGTTAATAGATAGGAGAAAAATATAATATAGGAAACCCTATTATAAGGTGAGGTATGCTTGTTAAATATTACTATATTCATTCATGCATCTTTCTATCTTTCTATATTTTTCAAATATTCAAATTATGATACATAATAATTCTTTTAAATTATACATCTAATTTTTCCATTCAGCAAATAATTTTAATGAATGGTTATCCTTTATTTTGTTAATATTAAAACCCGGTAATTAAATCAAATATTGAATTAGCAGTAAAATGATAACAATTGACCTGACACTGAATGTAATTCAATTGACTGTATTGATTTATTTTTTATCTGATTACGAATTTGTTATCGTTTCGGATTATTATTTGAAGCAATCATGTCGTTAAAATTCATTTATTAATATAAGTTGACATTTACAATTTGAAGATTCTATGTCGACTATTTTAATTCATCAATGAAATAACACGTCATTCCCTGAACAGAGTCCATTTAACAAAGTCTTCCTCAGTGAACACTCACATTCATCACACGTACTCAAGAGGTACGTCACTGTCCAGATTTGAAAAAAGTCACAGAAACCAATATTGCACATCAGGCAATCTTTATTGGACATTTCACTCTGTAATGACAAGACAAGCGTAAGACTTGCCGACACTTGGAGGACTGGAGTCAGAAATACACAACAAAGCGTGGGAGAAAAAGTAGGGTCTTCTCGTGATTAGCGACACACTTAAATTCTTCATTGAAAATTGTGCAGTGCAAACGAATTAGGATATTCTCATCATAATTTGCACAGGATTTTAGTCAGATAGAAGAAAAGTATATACTGTATATAAATATATTTATTGCTTGAAAAGTGTAAGAAAAATTGTATTACTGTGATCAATATTACTACATTAATAATTCTTTCGATATCATGATTGATTAGTAAAATCAAAGCAAATAGTTTTTCAAATATTGCGTTCGGATGAGATTATCATAATTGTTTACATAAAAGAGATCATCAATTTTAGAAAGTATATCGTCATAACATGTTTGCTTCAGAAGTTTTTTTTATGATATTGGATGAACACGACAGGAAATATATGATATACATTTACTCAATTTACTCATACATCATTAGAAAGCATTTTTATTGGGAAAAGCTCGTCAATTTATACTAATAAAATATTGATAATATATCAATAAAGACACAAATATAGATTTCATAATAAATTTATGAATATTTGAAAATGATAAAGCGTGTAGCCAATGTTTCATCAATTTAGCTAATATCTAAATTTTAGCTAATTTAGCTAATATTCGTAAGTACTATCAACTGATGAAACTTCATGATTTACCAACAAATAATTATTATTTTTTCTTTCTCTTCTAATTAGCCGCTACATTTACATTATATAAATCCTATATGATTGATTGACTCTGTATAATTTCATCCGTATACAGAAGTATCATTCAGTTTTCTGCATGAAAGTCTTACACTTCACCCTGTTATCAGTGTTATGTATTTAGTCACAGCTAATCAGTGAAATGCTGTAAATGGCAAAGTCTTACACTTCACCCTGTACTATCAGTGTTACGTATTTAGTCACAGATAATCAATGAAATGCTGTGAATAGCAAAGTCTTACACTTCACTCTGTACTATCAGTGTTACGTATTTAGTCACAGATAATCAATGAAATGCTGTGAATGGCAAAGTCTTACACTTCACTCTGTACTATCAGTGTTACGTATTTAGTCACAGATAATTAATGAAATGCTGTGAATGGCAAAGTCTTACACTTCACCCTGTACTATCAGTGTTACGTATTTAGTCACAGATAATCAATGAAATGCTGTGAATGGCAAAGTCTTACACTTCACCCTGTACTATCAGTGTTACGTATTTAGTCACAGATAATCAATGAAATGCTGTGAATGGTTAAGTCTTACATTCACCCTGTACTACCAGTGTTATGTATTTAATCACAGATAATCAATGAAATGCTCTGAATGGCAAAGTCTTACACTTCACTCTGTACTATCAGTGTTACGTATTTAGTCACAGATAATCAATGAAATGCTGTGAATGGCAAAGTCTTACACTTCACCCTGTACTACCAGTGTTATGTATTTAGTCACAGATAATCAATAAAATGCTGTGAATGGCAAAGTCTTACACTTCACCTTGTACTATCAGTGTTACGTATTTAGTCACAGCTAATCAGTGAAATGCTGTAACTGACGAAATCTTACACTTCCATTCAGAGTACAAAGTCTTCATTGTGTGGCAGTGTTAAAAATTTCCAATCAGAGTTTGTACTTAGAGTACAAAACAGAGCCTAACAATGAAAACTATAATACAAATCATTGAGGCCTCCTAATTGGAACCTCAAAAAATGTTTTTGTCATATAATATTATGGAGTTATTATTCATCCAAAATTTTCTTTGAAATGCATTCCAATGGATAAATTAATAATAGTCCAGAATTTCATATTTATTAACTGTCAATTAATTTCAATATGGTTCTAACTTAAACTCAAATGATTCAATAACAATGAAATACATTACTGTAGATGGGTTACGTAATTGTTAAATAAATGCGTTACTATATATTGTATTTGATGATGAATATTCCAATTTGATGGAACTTAACAAAAAGTTTGTGTTTTCTGATTTTAAATTGACAAAATAAAATGTAATAGTACGTACCAACTAAATCAAGTAATCCGAACTATTTTATTCAATTTCATTACACTTTTATCGGCTCTAACGTTTCTAGAATGTTTGTTCAATACAAATGTAGATAGCGAAAAGAAGCCGTAAAAATACCTAAGCAGCGCAAACTTATATAATATCGTACGAAACTGATTTTATCATACGAATATTTCATATTTTACGATATTAAATTTTAATTCGAAGAAAAAAGTTGGAAAATAGCTCTGCATAGTATATTTCTGTACAAATTAATCAAGGCAATCGCTTGATTGAATTGCAAACTAATGTATCAAATAATTAAACTACTATAATAAATTTTGCTTTGAGTCAATAAATGACATCACATAGTAATGATATGGGTATCGTTGGATGCAGTTAAGTTTTAGTAATAGAGTAGAGTCAAAATTTTCGATAAAATGTAATTTTTAATTCCAAAGTAGGTATCTAGTAATGAATCTACTTCGTCCTTCAAGATCTATCCGCGCCCATTCAGGGCCACATCATCACCGTATAATCAAAAATAACAGAGCAGATACATATCTTGACCACACTTCTAAAAATATGTTTTCGTCCATTTCTCGTTTTCAGTGAAGAAAATGGGATTTTTTCCTCAACAAAAAAGGTTTTCCATTCGATGATTCACATGAGCGTCTAATTTCTAAGCTTTATGAAGCTTAAAAATATAGAAGTTTTGTGAAGGGAATTAATGTTCTCCACGAGCTGAGCACATCGTGATATGGCAACATCTTCACCGTTTTTGTTGGTGCTATGTGCTTGTGAGGCTTTAGCTAGTGCAGCCTATACTTAGTGTTTAAAGAAACTTCGATTTGGTACTTCAACTTAACATTTTCTTACTGTAATAATTATAAAATACTACTGAATTGTAGCAATAAAGTATAAATTTTTTGGTTGTAACATAATGTAAATAATAATTAATATCAGTGAAACCTATATAATTATATCATAATAATTAATTTTGAATTATGACTAGACGTATATGTTTAATATTAAATAATTTTTGATTGAAAAAAAATAGTACTCAATGGGGAATCCATATTATTAGAGGTTATTTAAACTCTGCAATGAAGGTTTTTTTTTCAGTTTTCAAGCTTTCGGTTAGAAAGATTTCTATTCATCATCAGGAGGAGGGTTTAAATTAAATAATTATAATATTAAATAATTATAATATTGTAATGTTCACCAGGTAGAGAATGATGAATAATTGTGATATATATTTTTTAAAACTATGTTCATCATTGACTTTAAGGTATTAGGCAGTCGTGAAGAATAATAAAATTTCAAATGTTATTGGGAATATTTACTTAATTTATGTTGATGGTTTCCTAGTAAATCACTCACATTCACACAATTTCACGTACTAACAATTTAACTAAATCCTAGTAACCAAGTTCACAAAAGTATTCTTAACAACCTAGCCTCTGGTAAGAGAGCAAGTCAGTCCTCACTAAAACTCTTATAAAATCTTGAACACTTGACCTTTCAATATTTTTTCATCGTTAAAATCTTCATTTGACATTTATTCACACATCTATTTGTAAAAGCCAAAGAATAGTTTTCAATTTAAAAATAATTAACAAGCTAAAATATGAATAGAGATAAGGGTAACATTCACCCCAATGTTGTCAAACACAATTGTGAATCTCATGACTGGAGAGAGCTCCTATTTACGGCGCTAGGAAAATTGCCACTGGGAAGATTGCCACTGGGAAAACTGCCACTGGGAAAACTGCCACTGGGAAAACTGCCACTGGGAAAAATGCCACTGTGGGAAAACTCCCACTGGGAAGATTGCCACTGAGAAAAATGCCACTGGGAAGAATGCCGCTGTGGGAAAACTGCCACTGGGAAAATTGCCACTGTGGGGAAACTGCCACTGTGGGTATATTGCTCCCCGGAAAATTGCCTCTGAAGGAAATTTCCACTGTGAGAAAATGGCCACCCGGAAAATTGCCACTGTACGTATATAAATTCATACTGATTTTTTACTTTCGAAAATAACAACAATCATAGGTACTGAATGCAATGTTGATCAGAATTTAATATATAAGAATTTTTACAATGTGTACTTCTCATTTTGACAAATTATACGATCTGAGTGAATTCTTCTGCTGCAGTGATTGGGAGTGTGTTGATACGCAATTAACTCTTAGCTTAATGTGTTTAATTGTTCCCTGAAGAGGTTAAACCAACAATTAATCAAATCTTGTTGCATTAGTTTCAATAATAAATAAAATTTTGTTGCATTATAGTTTCAATAATAAATATAATCTTGCTTCGTTAATTTCACGATAAACAACAAAACATGTCGCATCAGTTTCACAATAAAGAGTTACGTCTTAGACAATAAAAGTCTAAAAATTTCAGTAACTCAAATCAATTAGTTATTAAATTATGCTTAAATATTTCAAACCGAAATGTGCTTCTCAGGCTCATTGATTGTTCCATGGTTGAATAGTTTTGTAACTTGTCAATGAAAGATGAACGCACAGTGAAAAATTTTCTTCACGTAAGATTTGAATACTTTTGTATTCTGTTCGGTATTTTTTTCATAGACTAAAATATTTATCTTTAGTTTGTCCCTGTGAAAATTTTCTTTATATAAAATTCGAATACTTTTGTATTCAGTTCGGTATTTTTTTATATAGTTAAATAATTCTTTATATAGTTAAATATTTTTTCAGTTTATTTATATATTATTAATATATTTTATAGTGGCAATTTTCCTCGGTGGCAATTTTCCGGGTGGCAGTTTTCCCACAGTGGCAGTTTTCCACAGTGGCAATTTTCCAAGTGGCAATCTTCCCAGTGGCAATTTTCCCACAGTGGCAGTTTTCCCGGGGTAATCTTCCCAGCACACCTATTTACTTCTTCTATATTTTTATATATGGTCATAATATGAGTTAATATCTTACCATTCATCCTATTCTTTTTTGTCTAATCGTATGTAATTATGTAAGAAAGTTTAAGTTATGAAAAGACAGCTTATAAACCGGTTTAAAATTATTATTATAATTTCATTAGAGCAGGTGCACCATCATGTAAAAACTGCACGAAGGAATATGTAATGTACTTTCATGAAAAAAAAAAATTGAAGCTTCAATGACAATCATCACAAATTCGAATGCATTAAATTATTCTTAGTCGCTTTATTGCTTTTGTGTTGCAATTCATTTTTCAGCGATTAATGGAAGAACGATTGCACTATTCCAATACCGAATAGGTAAATTGCTAGTCGATATAACATCTAGTTATTATCTTCACTAATTGATGTAAATGATTTATCAATGGTGAAATACGAGTAAATCTGGACTGGTAACAATGTTTCTCGGTCAACATTTTCAATGAAATGTAACAACAATATTGTCAATATTGTAACAAAATTGGGTTAGCGAACTCCTAAAAATTACTGTTATCTGGAACACTGAACATACATTTCTGACGATTGCTACTAATGGATTTAAGAATTCGTTAATAATTCTAGAAAATATCAATCCTTCACTTTGATAGTAAGTGTACTCAGTTGTATGTGTAGATGGATCATACAATCATTTTTTATTTCTCTTATCAATATCGACTGAATTGACAAAGTAAATGAGAATAATAATTTATCTACTCTTTTTTTTTTAATACATAAAAATTTCACTCTTACTTTCATAGAATTTTACTTTGGAAATAAATTACTTGTATAATTACTTTACACAAAGAAATAATCAAGTTTAGATATAAAATGTCCGATTGTATTTTTTCTAACTCAATTTACTTTTGAAATACAAGCAATGTAACTGGAGTGTAGATTACATAAACTGAAAAGATAATGTTCACTTTTCATCGCATTAATTAATGGAGTATCTTTTTTATTAGAAGCTCTCATCTAATTACTTTTCTCTTTTAATTGAAATGCTATGAGTAATGAGTTACAACATAAAGTGTGAATTCAATTTGTTTTAACATATAGACAATAAAAAAAAAATAACTGTATTGTATAATATAAAAATTGTTATTGATATTTTCAGTACATATATTTAGTCTATGATTAAATAAGTATCAATTTTAAGGTAATTTTGTATGGTTTGTTACCCAGTCAGAAAAATAAGGTTGTATTATGAGTGGCTATGGTTGGTGAGGTTATATTATAGGAGATTATGAGCGGCATCCCCGCCAATTCAGAGAATATAGGTGATTATGAGCGGCATCCTCGCTCATAAAATATAGGCGGGATCTGCAACCATAAATCGACCATAATATGATCGGACTGCCCGCCTATAAAATAAATCATAAATATTATAGGAGATTATGAGCGGCATCCCCGCCCAAGAAAATATAAGCGGCATCGCAACCATAATCAACCATAATAGGTACAGTTGCGCTTCCCGCTTATAGTTGCAAATATATATTTCACATTATTTGAATATGCATACCATATACTATACCTACCTATATCAAGGTAAGATCGAAGTAGTAGGTTTGTTATAGTTTGAAATATAGTAATTCTCTTCTGAGCGCAATTCTAAACTTTTTTTGTAGTACATACTACCACTTTCTATAACTGTTACTCATGAATATTTTGAGCATATCTCCCTATAGCTTGGCTGCAGAGTACCTATATACCAATCAAGCAAGCATGTTTATTGATTTAACTATATAGGCACTTAAATATATAAGCATTATGTATTAAGAACTTTATGCAATATTTATACCATAATAATTCAGGAAGCATAAACTAGTAACGCGAAATTGAAGCAATATTTTCATATTGTAAATTTTTGGTAAATTAATTTCATGTTTCGATGATATGGCTATTTCTAAATTTTCCAAATCGATAATTTCATAATTTTCATCGATAACATATATAATATATTGATTAAGAAATTGCGTATTTCATTGTATTTTGTTTATTTGGATGTGTTAATTAATGTGTCAATTAATTTGCTTAAAACGGATATTTCAAATTAATTTTAATTTAGATTAATCCTATTTTAAAATTAAAATTTATTATTGCGGCAATAATTTGTCTCAATATTGAAGTTAATGCCTCGTAGATGGAACTATGAACGAAAAACAAATCTTAAATAATTTTTCAATATACGATTGAATTGTTATCTAGCCGCATTTACACACCCATGCATGCATGATGCATACGAATAACCAAGTCAGCCACTCATATCTGTGCCCGATAGGAACTGATCAACCATCTCACTTTTTCTTACCACTTTAAATACTTATAACTATGATAATTGAAAATATATGAAGTTTGAGAACCCTCCACATATCAGCTAATTAATTAGCTGGGTGGTGGTATTATTCTTCACCCAGACATTTAATAATTTAGGTAGCCTCCTACCAATTATTTTATTCTGAAAAAGAGAAAATTAGGTACAGTTGATGATCATATGGCAATATTGATCATATGAAAAGTAAAACTGTCAGATTTACATTACTGATAATTGCTCTTATTACGTAGCTACTTGGTTAATTATTTTTCTGTTATGTAGTTTCCTTTTTCAAAATAAAAATATGATGTTGGTAGCCCTGTTGGGTGTTGGCAGCCTGATTGCAGTGACGTTGCAAATTCCCGCAAGCCAAAGTTTTCCAGGTTTGAGGAATCCTGATTCCTGACTAGGAATGGTGCAAATACATAGCTTTTTAACTAGGTAATCTTCGATCAATCATCTAATTATTGAACTGTTTGAGCGAATATTGAAAACGAAGCTAAGTTAGGCTAGCTACCTAGGTACCTTATGGAAGAAGAAACTGTTGTTAACGGTAAGTTTTATTAAGTTGCTTTAAGCATCCAGGTGCATCTTTTAAAGGTAGGTACTAGATATCTATCAATTTCATTGAATTTACAGCAGAATATTGGTCGGTTAGTAACAGCCCAAGTTAGCTATTAGCCTGTTAGTAACAGGCTAACAGCTAACTTGGAAGGTAGTACCTACCTACTTATTTTAACTAGGGCAAATAAAAAACCTAAATACTAGGGTCCCCTTTAATTTCAGATTGCAACTCTCTCAAGAAAGTTTCTAAAACCTTCTGAATCAAATTTTCATTGAAATGTTGCATACCAGTGATACCATTTATACTAAAAGATGTGCAATAGCTATAGCCTATACGTAGGCTATACAGCCTACTGGCAATTTGGCAAATGCAATAAATTATTAGGTACTTAGGTTGGTAATATAAATGATACCTAATATTAATTTGAAGCTATGATGTTTACCTTAGAGGCCGCAGTTAGGTACTGTCATTGAATTACCGAGCGTGCCAGAATTTAACTAGTTAGGCACTTCATCCTAACTACCTAATTAGTTTAACTTCTCTTCACTTCCTCTAAGCTCTAAGTAAAATAGGTAGGTAGGTACCTAGTGTGGTTCATAAACTCTCAAACCATCTCCAAAACCATCTCAAACCATCTCCTATGTAAGTTAAAGCAAATTATTCAATTAATTGGCTTAGATTTTTAAAGGTGAAAACTCATATAAGTATGTCCAATTGGCTTAAAATTTTGAATTAATTCCTATGTTTCCATGTTAATTTTGGCTTGAGGCTTGAAATCTTAAAATATGAGCCAAATTGGCTTTGCTCAGAATTTTTGTGAAATTTTGGCTCCAAAGTTGGCTTACAATTTTCCAGCCTCTGAAACATGGCATAGTACCTACCTAATTATCAGTTACCATTAGTTAATTTAATTTAGCTGAGGGAGATTATGAATCTGCTACGGAGAGCATGAGAGTACCTACTTAAGTTCTAACTCTCTCGACTTAAAATCTCTGCGAGTCAGAAGACACATTATGAAAAGTGGCCACAAAGTTACAAACTCGCCAATATATTTTAATATTGGTGAGTAATGACATAGGTATACTCAAGTACCTAGCAATTCCTATGTGTGCAACTTTTAGTTTTGAATTTTGAATTTCATCCTTGGTATTGTTGTTACCTAACTAGTTTGGCTCCGCTGCCTATGAAGCTATGGTAAGTTCACCAAGAAAAGTGATATTTCAAATTGTTGACATAAGAAACACTCGGTCAGCCTGGCTCTGCAGTTGTAACTGCTGTTAAACAGCATTTTTTCCAGGTAACAATAAAGCATGGCTTGCTCAATATTTTCCTGAAGAGTTTGACAATCATTTTGGGCCCTTAATTGCATATTATTTTCTCCTATGCTGCTATGTTATTTTGGAGAGAAATCATAATAATTAGATTTATGGGAAAGAATTTTTTTCTTATTTGGAGATAACTATTAAAATGGAGAGTTCTTGATCCATAATATTTCATTTGGCCATTTGTTTTTCTAATTCTTTAAAAAAAGATAAATTTATGCAAGAGAATCAAATTATTACAAATTCTTTACAAAATAGCCCGACTCCAGAAACTTTCAAGTGTTAACAGTTACTCTTTTTCTAAATTTTCTTGTAAATGTTAATACATTTCTATGGTTTATTAATTAATAATACATTGCAATTCTTTCAAAGATAAATTAAAATAACTATATATTTATTGAATAGCTAGATACAAAAAAATTTTGAATCTCATGCTATTGATATGGAAATAGTTATGACAATTTTATGTAATTTAATTAAAAATATTTTCTTTACAGTGATTCAAGTTGTGAATGGTGGTACAATGAGGAAATTGTTCAGTTAAAAACCAATGTTGCCAAATTGGAAAAATGGATGGTTCATCCAAAATCTTCATACATGCCAACCATGTGGAAGAGTTAGACAGTTTGTCTAAAAACAGCTCTCTGGTACTTATTAATTAAAAACAAATTGGATTCCATGAAATAGCTACTAACATTAATATTATCTAGGCATGAGATAATCATACCATTTATCTTTTTTCAGATTTCTATTCTCAATCTTATTCCTTTTAAAGTCTGGGTCACTGCATATCATTGAGAGATAACTGATGGAAAAAACAATGCCTGAAAGACTGGCCTTTCTATTCTTTCTGACTGGGTTTGGAAAATGGAGAATTTCCTGTAGTAAATTAATCTTCAGAGATCATAAGATATTAAAATTTGTGTTAGGTTAGTATGAATGAATGTTACCAACTTATTTGTCCATCTAAACTTCTAAAGTATGCGATTGTTCAAACATTTTACACAGATATCAGTAATAAGAATTGACGTTTTTCAAATTATGTATTGCACTTTCCAGGTACTATCAAATCTACACACATATGCATCTTCTAAAGAAGAAAAATAAATCCGCGCCGATCATGAGTTTACGATTGGGAAGGTGGCAGGAAGTTGAATGTGTACACTACAATGTAAGTTCTCGAATGAACTAATTTTTATTGAGAACTACAAACGAAATGAAAATTTGCCTATACAGGCCGAATAGCTAATCTATAAAATTTTCATTTTACACCTAATAAATAAATAGAAGAATGAATAAATAACCTTAATAAATTTTCTTGCCAGCTATGTAACACAACATTTCCAAAATGATTACAAACTATGACATTTTTTGTAATTAGCAAAATTAATTGAACATATTCCTGTATTGAAATATTGTTTTTCATCTGACAATCTTATTTCAGCTTCTTCTCTTGTTCTTGAATCTGCAATTCACTCTGGTGCTGTGACTGCAATTCACTCTGTTGATGTCACTGCAATTCACTCTGGTGCTGCCACTGCAATTCACTCTGGTGCTGCCACTGAAATTCACTCTGATGCTGCCACTGCAATTCACTCTGGTGCTGTGACTGCAATTAACTCTGGTGATGTCAGTGCAATTCACTCTGATGCTGTGACTGCAATTCACTCTGTGACACGGTGGATAGCCTGATGGTATTGTTAGAACTCTGTTTTGTCCATGTAGCTAACTTATCCCCTAGTTAGCTACATGGTAGGATTCTTTACAGCCCTACCTACCATTTTTTCTGAAGTGACTTTACATAATATGTATAATTCATATGTAAGTAGCAGGTTGAAATTCAGTTATGATACTAGGTTGTTGGTAGGCTTTTCAAATCTCATGTAGAATATTGTACCTTTTTTATGTGGTTGAGGGCGGAGGTCTGATTATCAGACTACGGGTTTTTGTAAACATTTTTGCCGGTCACCCAACTTGTTATCACGATGCTATCTTCTGGGTAGGCCTTCTTTTTGTTATATTGTAGTTTTTTTAATTTAGCGTCTCTTTTTTTCTCTAGCTTTCCTTTGTATCTTTCCTCTTCCTTCTGCCTTGCTATGTCGATGGGTAAGCAGACTGACAGAGTAGGTCTCTTATCCATGGATAAGCAGACTGACAGTGTAGGTCTCTTATCCATGGATAAGCAGACTGACTGTGTAGGTCTCTTATCCATGGGTAAGCAGACTGACTGTGTAGATCTCTTATCCATGGGTAAGCAGACTGTCTGTGTAGGTCTCTTATCCATGGGTAAGCAGACTGACTGTGTAGGTCTCTTATCCATGGATAAGCAGACTGACTGTGTAGGTCTCTTATCCATGGGTAGGCAGACTGACTGTGTAGGTCTCTTATCCATGGGTAAGCAGACTGACAGTGTAGGTCTCTTATCCATGGATAAGCAGACTGACTGTGTAGGTCTCTTTTCCATGGATAAGCAGACTGACTGTGTAGGTCTCTTATCCATTGGTAAGCAGACTGACTGTGTAGGTCTCTTATCCATGGATAAGCAGACTGACTGTGTAGGTTTCTTTTCCATGGATAAGCAGACTGACTGTGTAGGTCTCTTATCCATTGGTAAGCAGACTGACTGTGTAGATCTCTTATCCATGGATAAGCAGACTGACTGTGTAGGTTTCTTTTCCATGGATAAGCAGACTGACTGTGTAGGTCTCTTATCCATTGGTAAGCAGACTGACTGTGTAGATCTCTTATCCATGGGTAAGCATACTGACAGTGTAGGTCTCTTATCCATGGATAAGGAGACTGACTGTGTAGGTCTCTAATCCATGGGTAAGCAGACTGACTGTGTAGGTCTCTTATCCATGGGTAAGCAGACTGACTGTGTAGTTCTCTTATCCATGGGTAAGCAGACTGACTGTGTAGGTCTTAAGTCTAACCCATGGAATTCTATTTTTGTGGCATTTCATAATAAATCTATTCCCTATAATTAGCAGCTATATTTCATGTGTTAAATATATCTTTGCAAATATTATTTCACAGCTTTTAATATCCTCTTAATAAATAATACTTTATAAATTTTCATTTAATCCAATACCCAACCAAAAAAAATTAAGGTTGGCAGAAAAGCCATTATGGTCGGGCTGCCGTACCCAATATGGTTGGCAATATAGGTGCCAAAAGTCCGCTTTGCCGACCATAATTATGGTTGGTTAGCCAACTATAATTATGGTTGGTGAGCCAACCATACCCCGCCTATGTATGTATAGGCGGAGTATGGTTGGCTCGTCACTCATATATAGGCGGCGTATGGTTGGCTTACCAACCGTAATTATGGTTGGCAAAGCGGACTTTTGGCAACTATATTGGCAACCATATTGAGTACGGCAGCCCGACCATAATGGATTTTCTGCCAACCTTAATTTTCTGATTGGGTTGGTGGATCGTTTGAGTTTTTTTTTTATTTTGCCTTAGCTACAATGATAGAAATTGGCACATGGGTGAAAAAACACGATGTGAAATTTTACAGAAAATTGCTAATATTTGGAGTTTATAACTACATTATAATAGGTTCTTGATCTCACATACAATTGCTACAACTGTAAACATGATGCCAATTTTTAATGGTCCATGCATTTCATATATATCCGTTCTACCTAAGTATCTCCTGCCCCCGTGGAGCGGCGAAAAATGTACCATTTTAGTTGAAATTGTGATTATTAATGTCAAAATGTCGTTTTATATAGGTCAGATCAATCATAATATGATCTGATTTGTTCAATGAGGTCTATATTGTTTCAATTTAATTTATTTGATCACATAGTTATATTTTTCACCATCAACCCCTGTGGTTGCCGGCAAAATAAATATTGTAACACGTTTTCATGATTTTTCAAAATGTCTATTGGAAGTTATTTCAAGACTGTATTGAATAGTTATATAAAAACTGCACTATGATATTCTAATAATAAAAGTACAGCTCTTAGCTTGCAAATTTAGTAATACTGGCAACCCAGAACTCACATCGAGGAGGTGGCAGTACGTCGATTTTTATTACAACTAGCCGCTACCACCCACCCATGGTTGAACAATTTGATCACTACAATTTCAAGTCTTTCTTTTATCGAAATTTTGGCATCTCAGTTCTTCAATGGATGTGTGAACGGATATATCAGTCTCTCTTACAATTCCCTATCTAGCTGATGAAGCTTCAGTAAGTAATTTAATCCGTCTTCCTAACGCTTGAAAATGGTGAAATAATTGCGGATTATTTACCAGTTTCATCTCCACTTTCAGTTTAAAAGGGCCAACCTTACATCAGATAACATTTGTGACTGGTGGTTCAGTAAGTTTAACCTTATACCAGTCGTTTATTTCGTAATAGCTGACAGATCAACAATTCAAGGCTGGCAGATTAAAAAACTGTATTGAACAGGAGTGGAAAACTGTATTGAACTGGAGTGGAAAGCTGTATTGAACAGGAGTGGAAAACTGTATTTGAACAGGAGTGGAAAACTGTATTGATCAGGAGAGGAAAACTGTATTGAACAGGAGTGAAAAACTACACTTAAATGAAGCAATTTATTTAACATTTTCATTCTCAGGTATGCAGGCTTTCATTTACAAATAAATCCCGTTCAGTCAATGTAAATTTGAATAAAAAGTTGATTGTACATTCTGTTTACAATGTAGGAAATGAGTTTTCTGTACTATAATTTGTCAGAGTCTATTTTTATTCCATTGCTTTTGGAATCTAATTTATATTTTCTGTTCCAATTATTGCCCTAAAGTCTCAAAGGAAATTTTGAGGCTCGTATTTTCAAGGTATCTAGGTCACACGTTGAATAATGTATGGTGTATAGAAAACAGAAACGGTGCAACTGCAAACAACTTGCTATTGATAATATTGTCAATTGTACTATTAATTTATTCAGCAATGAAAGGGTAAATAAGGTCAACGATACTTCTTTAAATGATATTTTTTTATATATTGTTTAATACAGTAGAACTCTTCTACTAATTGAAAGTCGAATTGAAAGTTATAACATGTCAAAGCAAATCGCTCGAACTGTTGTTAAGTAATTTCCCTTATTTATATACCTTTTGAGCGACCAATTCAAGCTAAAAATAACTCAAATATTTTGTCAAAATTATAGAATATGAATTTTATCGTGTATGGCGTAATATGACTGGATTTATGGTGTGATGTACCAAATTTGATAGATACGACTTCAATACATATATTTTGCACAAACTTCGAATAATTTGTATGTTTCTGGTACATATTTATTTACAATACTTTTCACAAACTATTTTTTGATTAGACATTTTCTCAGGAATTTTAGGTCTTCGAATATTTTTTTAGAGCCAAGAAGCGAAGAGTTCTTGGGAGTATCTCAAATGGGAATATTGCACTACAAATTGCCTCATTAGGTTAAATATAGTATCACATGCTCTAGTAGTTTGTAAAAAGATCTCCGACCATGAAAGAGAAGTTCTTGTTAACATCGGGTTCATTAAATAACAGATAATTTGATATATTGAGTAAGATCATATTGTTCACGGCACTAATACCGTTAGTGGGCCCACTTTCGTCTCCTTCATTTACTTTTATCATTTTATTTGAGAAACCTCAACTTTTAGAATAGGTAAAGCTTAAGGAAAACTGTGATATTTCTCAATCAGTAAAAATTCTAGCGGTATGGCTATAGGCAAACTATCAATTCACACATTATTTGTGATTTCCTGCCACCTTAAAGGATCTGGTGGTTTGTGATAATAAAATAAGTTTGACTCGTTGAAATATACTAAAGTGCCGTATGGTTTCATTTATTCAATGAGTTTAGTTTCCGTATATTTAGGGTTCCTCTAAAATCGACGTGCTCCTTAACCTGTAATTCTGAATTCTTGTACTCTTATTAGTTATGAATCCTCTGGTTTAAAACTAATAAATGTCACGGAGAAGTTTTTTAAGATACAATAACTCATGTATTCAACAAGACTCTGAGAGAAGAATAATTATTGTAAAATAAGTTGATAGTAAATATAGCAATAACCCTCACATAAAATAGGGGCACAAATCTGGCCACCAACAATTAATTCTTAATTAAGAACCATTTGAAGCCACAAACGATTAATTAGGTAACTAATAACGAGAAAATAAAACCCATTTGTTATTCTCATTATTTGGCTAATGGCTTCCGCCAGTAATTTCCCCAATGAACTCCAAGTTAATTAATTTGAGCAAATTTATTTGCGAATCATTTCTCCAAATAATATTATAGTCCTTTAAAACCATTGTTATGACTTTATTCTAATTGATTAAATCTTACTCCACATGGAATTGATTATTTCCGCATTTTAATTTACCGGCTACAATACACCTTACCTGGTATTATCACACCTGGTCGAGTTAGGAATATCTAGAGGGATTATATTAAACCCATTCCATTTCAGCTTTGAAATATGACTGTATTCACTCTCTGGTTTCGCTTCCATTGTGCACAAACGATAGGCAACACTGAAGATTGAAATACTGTGGAATATAGTGAATTTCAAACGTGAAGAGTTTATGGCAAAATGTACATTCTTTAACCCCAATGAGTTTGACAGTCAGAATCAACGGAAAGGTTTGACTGAGTTTTAAAAAAATGTTCTATTTATAATTATACGGAACCATATTTTTTACAAGTTGTTAGTATATATTATAAACTAATGTGTTCCAAATATAAAATAAAAATTGAACATATATGTACAGTAGTGGACAAAATAAAAGGGTAGGCAAAAACAAGTTAAATAAATCCTTAATTTCATAAAAAGTACAGAACACACATTATTGAAATTTTACACGTGTTTTCATATAGAACTCATATGTATTCGTATGGAATTTCAAAGTATTTGGATGAATATTCTAGGAATAGTTCTATATTTCACTTCAAACACTAAATTTTGCTCTGGTCAAAAGTTAAGTCTAACCATCATAAACCTTGAAATATTCCCGGGTATTGGCAATAATTAACCTATTAATTTGTGAATATTTCTTTGCTATATCATTTCAATACATCTTCTACCACTAAATTCTACAATATGAAGGAGCTATCCATCTTCTATTCATCCTCGAGAAATGTACACAATTCTTCCACATTTCTTGTGTTTCTTCTTTGAGTACAGTCTCCATTTATTATCCAAACAATCTGAATTCGATTGAGGTCAGGACTCTTTGAAGGCCTGCTCATTAGAGCAATCTCTTCATCTTCTAATAGGTTCCTAACGTTTTTATCAAAGTAGTAGGGTACGTTGTCCTGCTTGAAACTCGGTGCTAGAGGGTCAGCTGGTTATTGATCGGGGAGAGTATGTTTACGAAAGAGATATTTTATACTTGTGCAATAATTTATCATAGTATAAGAACAAGGGGACCAGTTCCAGCAGAAAAGTGACCCCTTAACCATCACACTACCTCTTCCAAAATTAACTGATTTCTTGACACAGTTTAGAGTTAACATTTCCCCTACTTCACGTTTAATTAGTACTTTCCCAAAGATTTCTATTTTTCTTCCATTCATCACTAGAATGTACTTTCAACCACTGACTAATCGATCAAACCACATGCTTATGACAAAATACAAGTAACACTTTCCGTTTCTTTTATGAGATTGAAAGCTTCGATGCAGGGACAATTGATTGCAAACCAACTTGTTGAAGTCGAAGCGAAAATGTAGACCGGGACACCGTACAACCACACATGACATCTATCTCCCGAAAATTTTGACCAAAAGAGCTGCAACTACCTTGCAAGCTACTTTGAAGTCTTGCATGAATATCTCTCGGCGTTGCATTGGGAAGTCAAACATTCTTTGGTTTGGAATCAACAACTCCATACTGCTGATGTTCAGCCACAATATGTTTCATAATCCATTTGGACCTTCATGTGGCAATAGTTGCAAATATCTTGCAGCAACAATTGGAGACTGTATCAGAGGGGAATCTTGTTGACATTTCTTGATGATGAATGGAAGATAGATAACTCCTTCATATTGTGCAAAATTAGTTGAAATTTGTGGTAGAAAATGTATTGAAGTGATATAGCAAAGAATTATTCACAAATTATTGAGTTAATTGCCAACATCCGCAAATATTTCAAAGTTTATGATGGCTAAACATAATTTTTGACCAGAGCAAAATTTAGTGTTTGAAGTGAAATATAGAACTATTCTTAGAATATTTGTCCAAATGCTTTGAAATTTCATACTAATACATATGAGTTCTATACGTGCGAAATTTCAATAATGTGTGTTATATACTTTTTATGAAATTAAAGATCTAGTTAACTTATTTTTGCCTACCCTCATATTTTGTCCACTACTGTATAGGGTAAAATTAATACATAGGTATGTAAGACATTGACCCAATCACAGCTCGCGCATGTATCTATAATTGATGAAACCGTGGAAAAATTCGTGCGTATTGGCTAATCAAACTGTATTTCTACGTTGCCACACGTCATCAAAGTACAATTAATTCCATAATTTATGTGATGACGCTGATTTACGCCGATACGTAAATATTTTTTAACTTTTAAATTCAAAATTATATTTGGTATTTATATAGGAACAAATTATTAAATATATCAATTAATTTCAAAAGATGCTCCTAGAAAAGACACGCCAAACTCATTAGGGTTAATACTATTATGTTCTGACATTTTAAATATTGCCCTGCCCAAATTGTCTCTCGCTATATATTTTAGTTAATGATTTTTTAGACCTGTATATATAGCTTTGATATAAATTTCACTCTTCCTGTAAAGCATGATCACAGCCTCAGTTGAAAAATATGTATATTTACTTATTTCAGATGGCCATGAAGATGGAAGATGTAGCAAAATAAAAACTATTCCTTATTCTTATTCAAATAGTATCTCGCTTCAATGTACATTGTACATGAACCCCTCTCTCATATGAGTTTAACGATAATTTTGTCAAATGCTTCCTGAGAGAGTTTATCTTCTCTTGAGGCCTGTCTCTTCTCAAGAGTTTCTGGTCTACTACTCTTATACTTAATGGCACTGTCACAAGATTGACGAAGATGAGAGTGCTCGAATACACAAAAAATATTTAAATGTATTCCAAAAATTATTTTAGAGAATGGGTGAACAAAGTACATGTAGATTCGAGATCCATTGGTTGATGGATACAAACATGTAAAATAAGAGTGCATAATAACATATAATTGTGTATATTATGTTACAATATGTAGAATCAATTCATTTTCTCACATCATTTCATATCTTTTAAAACGTTTTCACCTATCATACTTGTTCTTATATCCAACGGTGGTTTCATACTTTACAAAATAATCGAAGTAGGATATATAAGTAAGAAACAACGAACTTCGAATATGATAGCTCAATTAAAACGAATCAAAAACTATTCAAAAACTGAAGGCACTATGCTTTCCACCAAATGTTAGTAATTAAGTACCGCTGAATACTGTCTGTCTATAATAGAAGCTGTGACCAAAATGATTTCTAGAGTTCTAACAATCCACAGGTCTGATTGTTTGGTGTGCAAATAGATTGGAATCAATGTACTGATTGTCTTCACTGTAGCTGGAGAGGTGTTGAATCAATTAGAAGAGTAGGGAAGATTCATTGGACACTTCTACGACCAAAGGATGAATCAACAGATTGTGGTACTGCAAGTCTTGCAACGTTACAATTAAATTTAATAGCCCCGTATTAATCTTATGATTTCTCTTTAAGCTCTGATTTATAGGAAGGAAGTTTCTCTGAAGCTCTTTGTCAACCTATTTAGGTCATCCGTCATTGAGCCTAGGCGAGATAATAAATTAAAAAATTCCATTCAAAATTATCTTTTCGAAGGATGCAAACGAATCTGTCAATTAGAATTTCATTTCAGTTTTAATGAATATAATATTGTATTAAATTCGTTATGCCATGCATAACATTATATAGTCAATAATAATTCTCCTACTAAATTTGTACAAAATATTGTTTTGTGAATTGTGTGACGTAGTTCAATTTAAACCACCACGGTTTTATTTTAAATCACACCGAATATGAGTTGCTTTATTTATTGTTAAAGTTTTTATATAATTCATTATAAGTTATAAATTAGCTTCTTCCAGTATGGTGAACACATAGAAAGTACTCTCGCCTGGTGAGTCGCATTGTCTCTGAGGAGCTAAACAAACAACACTCGAAGTCGGTGTGGTTAGAGACACTATCTCGAGGATTGAAAGATATTGGCTTTGGTAAAAAATGAGGTAAATTATAACCAACGTAACCTAGAAAAGATGCTGAGGTGAATGGTATTTACTAATAAATAATAAACTGGCATCATTTGTTTCCAAGAATTTTAATAATAACAATGTTTTTTGAATTCTGATGTTTGACTCAATAAGCTAATAAATATATGGTTGGTATGTTATACATTGTACAGTATGAATACAAAATGAAACAGATTATAATTGTAAAATATATATAAAAAATCAAAATTATTCTAATTGATGCTGTATAATCCCTGAATGAACCGCATTAATGATCAAATGAAAAACTAATGAGTTAAATACAGATGAAAATAGTATCATATTATTCATTGAAAATAATATTTTTTTTCAGGGAACATTTTGTCCTTTTTGTCGGTAGGGATTTGAGTAATAATTTACAGTTATAATAGTGAATTCAATCATAAATGATTTAAGTCCTAATTTTAACATTCAGTAATTCACTTTTAAATTGCCGTCTGAGTTAATTCGATTAGAGTAAACTTTTATTTAATATGCTGTGATGTAGTGAAATGTAGTTGCATTGAAAGGGAATATTCATTAAGTTAATACTGAGGGAAAATCGCTAAATTCTTCATCTGATAATTAATTATTTTAAAATGCATAATCATTCATAATCTTAGATACTGAACGAGAATATTGCATTGGCAGCTCTTGAAGCATATAGCATATCATTCATAGTTCCGAGTCTCTTTTCATTAGGTGCAATAATTGTGAGACTTGAAGCTAATTTATCCTACAAAGATAGCCTGGATACTCCGACAGCAGAGATTGGTATTGCCTTCATTGCAGTCGATTCATGTCCATTTCTTATAAACAAGACTCTGTAATATTGACTGTTAAGGGGACCGTCCTCGAAGAAATCTCAAAATTTTATCATTCTTTTTTATTGTGTAAATAGTTGCTTTATAATATTCTTATAGTGTGTGCAAAATACCAGAGGTATCGTGTAACTCCAACACCCCTGGGGAGAGGGAAAAAGGGAAAAGAGGGCCGGGGGCTCTCCCCCGACAGGGGGAGGGGCCTATACCTATATAAAGAATAGGCCTTGGGATGTCTGGCCAGTACCCTGTGAGCTCTGTTTGTGATAGGTAGTGGCTGTGTCTATAGAGAGTCAATATGTACTCTAAAAACCATCTCTCAGTCAATTATAATTCGTAATAATTAATTATCTCGCTATATCTGGTATCTAACCTACCACTAATAACACGCCCACTAAGGTTTGCAAAGAAATTTTCCTCAGTTACCCGCAGACTTTCGTGAGAGTAGTATGCTGCGTGCCAGATTATTAAATTTTGAATGGGAGATTACTTGTTACTTCAGATATCTACAAATCATGTAATTCAAAAGGCTAAGGCTTTTTTTTGGTAGAAGCTACGGCTTTGCAGTTTTTTGCATTCGATTTTCATCGGAATTCTCTACAAACTCTGGAAGAGTTTTATTTAATTTTCGAATTATTTTCCAAAATATTGAATTTTGAAATTTATATTTTTTCATTTTTTTTTGTTCCACTAAAAATTTCAATAATTCGAAAACCAATTCGAAAAAACTTTCCATAGGTTGTAGATAATCTTATGGAGAATCGAATGCAAAAAACCATAATGTCATTGCTAGAAAATTGTAGTATCCATTTATTAATTTTATTAATTTACACACTGTTCGAAATTTGTTCGAAATTCGAATAACTCGTTTTCTATGGGTCGAATCGAAAAAATGTCATGACACAAAAACATCTTAGAATTAATTTTATATATGTGAACAAAGTTTCACAACCGTAGCTTCAATAATAAAAAAACTTTTCATAATCTGGGAACGGTGCCCTTAATTTACATAATGTGTGCGATTTTTTAAGACTATCTCTAATCCAGGGAGTAATATACGTCTGTTGCTTTTTTGGTGACCGCTCCTTTCGCCGCGAACCTTTTCCCCGAAAACAACTTCGTCGCACGACACTTTTGTCGAAAATCTAAAAATACTATACGTTATAAATATAAAGAGATAAAGTCCACCTAAGGTTAGGTTAGCGGTCCGGTTGTGGGGCTTTGTGGGGACAAAATGTATATCTTACTGTTCATTTAACTGTAAAATAAGTATTCCTTATTTAGGTAAATAATTGTCATATTTTCGGCGAAAGTGTCGTGCGGCGAAAAAGTTTTTTTGCGGAAGGACCTAGAACTGTGCTTTTGATACAGACACTTCTGATATTTATTGATAAAGAACCCCATGTTAATATTTAAATAGGAATTTGTACTACAATTATAAAAGGAATAAAAGACAAATTATCAAATTGCAAAGGCTAAAATCAAGTTATCTGGACGAAGGATATCACACATCATAATATGATAGAAGTACAGGTCTTTGGAATAGAGCAGCCAGATTTTTAAACATCCTTTTTATTAGCCTCAAATCTATCATCTAAAATGAACAATCCACAATAATGCGAAATTTTTAAAGTGAATATTTATTTCATCTGTAAATAATTCACAATTTTGATGATGAAGGATAACCATTTTAATGAGGTTACGGATTGATGCCAATACAGGTAAAACTTGTACAAAGGACAATCTTTAAACGGACACCCCAATAAATGACAAAAATTGTCCGTTCTACCCGACATGCAGCTTTTAAAAGCGACCTCTTTAAATTATGTAGTTTAACGAATAATTTATCCGTCTACCAAGAATCTAGTCAAACAGTTATTAGTTTCATAGGTATTTCAATTTACAAAATTACAATATCTAAGATTTTCAATATTTTGCTTTTATGTCCGTTTCTGCTACATTTTCTTTGATTAGAAAAGTTATATAGGAATTAATAAGAAGTGGATTAATTCAATTATATATAATAATAATTACAGTTAGACCAAACTCATTATTTTGTACATTTGTATGAGTAAGTTACATAAATATATAATGATATTCATAGTAATTGTTATTTAAATTAATAGTGCGAATTGCAACACATTCTTAAATAAATATTTTGTTACATTTCAAGAAAGATTAGGTTGATTTAAACTTTTGCTTATAGCATAAAACTAATGAATTCTCTTGTTCACATAAACATTAAATTTAGATACCTTTATCGAATTCTCCCAGCCTCAACATTTTAAAACTTGATATTGTAGCAATTAACAGTTCAATTTGTTTTTTGTAGTTCCCATTCTAATCCAATCTAGAAATTCCTTCTGTGGGGCACGTAACGCAATCAATGACTAAAAATACGCGATGCTTCTCCTGACTTTGTAGTCAAAAGAATTCGAGGCTCAAATATGGAAGCTGTCGTTCCAATTACCGGCGAGCAAACTGCACAAATAGTGTAGAGGATGTGTTAACTATTATCGATAATAGGTTTTATATACTAGGGGTGCTACTAATTTAATTTTTTTTACTACGGTTTCAAGTTTGTTATAAGTAGAGCATTAGGAATATTTTCATTCATAGAGTGTTGAAGAAATGATCCAATATTTATTTTACCTTCGACGCATGTTATTATCCATCACGAACTGGACCAGAAGAGTGTCCTCTGATTGTTTGTTATTTTTATGTTTTACCAGAAGAAAAAATTACGGTTGAGACTAAGTGTAATGAGCTTTTTATCTTGCATGGTTTCATTATAAATTTCCCCCAATAGTTTCTGTCTTTAATTATTTTATACAATATTCAAAATAAATAGAATGATTATAAGGAATCGGTAAATTGTGATAAGATATTTGAAAGAACTCTTGCATCTTACATTAAAAATAAAATATGAATATTCTACCAGAAGTCGAATTTTCAAACCTTTAATTTCTTTGAAGAAAGCATGAAGCTTCTCCAAACTACATATAATATTTTTTTAAATAGCTTACACAAGGAATCACTTAACTTATTTCAATAGATAATACAATCAATTTCACAAGGGCTAACAGTTTAGAAGCATTGAGAGAGACGAGTAAAAAGACTTTTAAAGATTTTTCAACCATCAGTCACTGTCATCAAGATTGATAACTCCTAATGAAATACACAATTTCACAGAAATATGAAATACCAGTTCAAAAAGAGAGAAATTCTATTGATAATACTTTCTTGCTCGAGTGGCGATATTATATTTCATAGATTTACTTCATCATCAATCATCTTTTGTGAGAAATCGCAGCTCCAATTTCCAGTGCAATATGATCCAATTTCTGTAGAGAGGGAGAACTATCAACAAAAGAGAAAAAAGTTTTTAGAAGTGAGCTTGGAGAAATTTATTGACAGTCATTGAAACTTTTGACGCACCTCATATTTCTTGCATTAGTATGACATTTATTTCAGTTAAATATATTGCTATATATTATTTTGACGTTTATTCATATTTACAAGTAATTCTATGCAATATTCTATGCTCTACTTCCAATCATCTAAACCTCATTATCTCTAGAAATAGCTCAATCAGATTTTTGAGTTACTCATCAATATTCTCACTCACCACTCCACTAACAGTTCACTGGTCACCCTTGTAACCTAGCCCTCAAAAGTCTGCTCACTAACCTATCGACTGGCGCATACACGCCAGTCCTCACTTAAATTGTTATAAAAAGGACGCTTCGACATTTTGTCTTTACAAAAACTTTCATTTGATATTTACACGTACATTGGTGAACGCCAAATAATAGTTACATATCTAAAATAAAATTATCCAGCACAGATAAAAGAACAAATATTTCTTAGATTTTTTTAACTACTTGTTCAAAAGCCATTTTCCCCACCCATCAATGAAATACTTACAACATTCACGAAAGTTAATAACACTTGATGGAAATTTAACTGTAGATGGAAAAGAGTTTCAGCAATAACAGAGATACCAGAAAGAAACATGTACCTTCATTAGTTTTTGAAATATACTAACTTGAAGTTGTGTTCCGTTTTTATGAGACACCCTGTATATTTGAATAAATGATCGTAATATGAGTATCTTGTCAGTTATCACCTTCTATTTTATATAATCATATGTTATTATGTTGAAAAGTGATATTCATGAAAAAACAGCTTCCAAATTGGTTTAAAAATAAATTATTAATATCATTTACATGAGAACTGATCCGCCTGGATCAGTTCCTCGGAACCGAAATTTGAAATAATTTAAAAAAAATGAATAAAAAGACACCGAATAATATCCCAAATTATGTGTAAAAATATTAAGTATGAAAAATGTCTGCAGGCGCCTCAAAGAGGGGAAAATGGAGGAGCTAGAGGATGGGGGAGGAAGGAGATAATGAGCTGGAAGAAGCAAAAAAAGATATTCCATGAAGTAGTTTTTGTTTGTTTCTAGTATTTTTCATGTTATCAATATAGTACTGCTGTTATAAAAAAAATCGAAAATTGGCGGTTTTGATGCCTTTGATTTTTCAACTTCGAAAGCCTATTCCATCTTCAATTTTTTGATTCAGAGACAATTTTAATTAAATATTCAGAACTTAATTGGCTAGAAAAGAACGTTTAGTTGATACGTTGTTCTGCAACTTGTAAAATAGCATATGGAATGTACTAAGGAAAAAAAATGCCTATTTTTATAGTATAATCAATCAAAAGTGAAAAAAGTAAGATACTCCCCTTATGAAAATACATCTGCTATTTTTGATTGCATAAAGATTTAGTTGTATTATATAACCAAAACTATTCTTTCAACTCTTGTATTAATTGCAGGAAGTTTCAATGAAGAACCATACCCTCCAGAAAGCCAAAAATGTAAAATTAAATTTATTCACCTAAAACACAGTGTAAATATAACATGCATAGCTTGTATGTAGCGCGTGCATTGTGGTGATGGGCGAGTGTGCAGTATTCAAGGCATCCGCCCTAATATTTTCAAATATAACTTCTAGAATTAATATTCCATATCAGATATCTTAATGTTATATCGTGAAAAAACTCTTCCTCCTTCAAGAGAATAATGTATCCTCTCCTCTCTCTAAGTGAAATATGGAACCGATATTAAGCGTTGAAGTAATCTTTAAAATGTTCATTCTCTATTGAAATAATCTTTTTTAATTGCTCAAATCAAATTTTAGCATGAATAAAAACATTTTAATTTGCTTTGTTCAACATTTCTACCAAATTTGAGAGCTCTAAAATTATTGATATATAAAAAATATCTGATGGGTATCGATCTCCTTGAACGATATATTCGCAATTAAATATTTGAAATGAAATTTATTTTTTATGTGTACTTTTATATATTCTGTAATCTTCTATCCTGAAATTTCAATTTTGCCATGTATCACAGTTTCAATTCCCTTAAATGGTCGCAGCATTCAATTTGGAATTGCTGCAAGTTTCGATGTCAGAAATGAGATCTTTTGAAGTTCCTAAATTAGGGAATTGCTGTTCCTATTTCAAAGGCATGGAACGGGAATCAATCATACAGAATAGTAATCGATTGAAACGTGAATTTTCTTTTGGAGGAGAAATTTGGAATTATTGAATTTTCCAGTATATTCTTCTTTGAGTTCGACTCAAGAAATTATTCGTTTTGATTTTTATTTAATTCGATCCAACTATGCGAAATATTTTTTCTTATTCTTGCTATTCAATGTAATTAAATAGTCTCATTAATTAATAATCAGCTCTCTAATTATTATGCAAAATGTTACTACATCATTACATAGGACACATTATATATTCTGTCACTCAGTATATCGATTAAGTCTGTTGAATAACTAAGGGTTGTTCTAATATGAAAAATGAAAATGAAAAATGAAAAATGCTTATTATATCAAAATTTAGACGATTCATACAAAATATACACATATGTGCCTACTTTGCAAAAACGTACATAAAAATGCTACAAGCCTATAATGGTCCTATTACAGACTTAAGGCAAAGATAAAAACATATATATATATATGCATATAACTATTACAGAAATAAACATTAGTAACCTTCAAGTATATATTTAATTAAAGACTGCTTAAAAACAGCCACACTTTTAGATAATTTGACTTCCTGAGGTGGATTGTTATAAATATCTATCATTTGATACTTATAACTCAGCCTTATGGAAAGAACTCTAGGAAAAGGTAGAATAAAAAGATCTCTACTTCTCGTATTATACACATGATCACTAACTTCCAAATTCAGGTTATTTTGCAGAGTAGGATACTGATTTAAGACGCACATCTTATACATATATACAGCAGAACATAAGATGTGGACATCAGAAATCCCAAGAATTCCCAAATCCTTATACAAATCATTTGATTCAGGGTAAAATCTAGCAAATAGGTTTTTAACAATTCTATCTTGTAAACTAGTTAATGCGGCTGCACTCTGTGAAGAATGAAATACACCTCCCCAAACACAAATACAGTACGAGAAAGCGGAATATATACAAGAAAAATACATCGACCTAGCAGTCCTGGTATTCAAATAACCCGCAATTCTGTAAGTGATACCTGAAAATTGTGCTAATCTAGATTTAACATAATCAACATGGGGACCAAATCTCAAACTATCATCTAAATAAATACCCAAGTATTTAACACTCTTCACTCTTTTTATAGTATCCCCACCAATAACAATACAAGGTTCCACATTTATCTGTCTATTTGTCGATAGTAAATATTCTGACTTTATTGGATTTAAGATAACTTATTGTGACGACACCAATCCAATATTACAGCAAGACGTTCATTAACATGCCTAACAAATACATTAATATCATTTCCAACAAATACAATAGAACAGTCGTCGGCAAATAGTACATGATTATCCTCATTGAACAAAAAATTAAAATCATTACTATATATGTCAAAATCAAGTGGTCCATTTTTAGATCCCTGAATTGTACCCAAAGTTTGTGCTACCAGGTTCGATTTACAGCCCGAATAAACCACATACTGTCTTCTATTTTCAAAATAAGATTTCATAAAATTAAGAGCTGCACCTCTTATACCATACCTATAATATTTTTCAAATAGTCTCTCTCTAGAAATTGTGTCAAAACAAGCAGTATAGTCGAGAAAAACACAAACACAGAAAGAACCGCTTGCTATAGCTGGAGAGATCTTGTCAAGTAGGTGAAATATAGCCAATTCTGTATTCTCGAGACCCTCGAAAACCTTACTCAAATTACACAGGACTGATATCGGTCGATGGTTCTTTAAATCAGTGCGAGATCCCTTCTTATACAATGGAGTAATTTTAGCAATTTTAAATATATCGGGATAGACCTCCTGATCGATACACAAATTAAAAAGACTACACAAATATTGTGACACTAGACTACCACAACATTTAAGAAATCTACGTGAAATATCTTCGCTATCGCCTTCCTTCCTGAGTTTATGAATTTCATTATGAACCTCCTCCTCCGTACAATATTCAAGCGACATGGAATTCAAATTAGATGGCTCAACATAAGAATAATCATTCAATGACTCAGGTATAGTTTCATGTAACTTTTCAAGATACTCTACAAAATAATTACAAAATGAGTCAGAGATAATCTGCGGGTCAGAAATCAAAACATCATTAATCCTAAATTTATCAGATATAGAACTAGATCGTTTCCCTAATAGTTTATTTAAAACTTTCCAATTCTTTTTCGTATCATGACTTAGCGAACTTAACTTCCTCTCGTAGTAATCTTCCTCAGCAACTTTCAATAAATATTTGAGAGCCTTAGCATAATCTCTATATGAACTGTAAGTAATTTCATGTCTCTTCAAGCGAGAATACCATTTATGTTTCTTTCTAATACAGTAAATTATTTCACGAGACATCCAGGGAGCTTTAATTCTCTTAGCGCTTAGAAACTTAGTTTTAATTGGAAAATACTTATTCATTAATTTATTCAAAAAATCAGAAAGATACACGGAAAAAGCATTCACATCATCATGAGGAGGTAGGCATCTTTCAAATTCATCAAACATACGACTCCCAAAAATATTAATTTTATCACCACTATAGTCACGAAATCTCAATTTCACAAGAGAATCCCCAACAGTACAATTAAATACTGCAGCTACAGCATAATGATCAGAAATATTTGGACCTATCACAAAACTTTCACATGGTAGATCAATATTGTGCCTCAAGTGATCGAGGCAGGATTTGTCATCACCTGTAATCTGAGATACATAAGTATGGGAGTTTATAACATTAACAAACCCATATGAGACAAGAAAATTAATATACAGGCTGGACAAGTTATCATGCTTCATAGTATCAACATTGAGATCTCCAAGGAGAATTGACTTATTAGAACAAATCACATCCAAAATAAATGAAATATCACAAATAAATTCAGCCAAAGGTACTTGGGGTATTCTATAAACACCGCCAACAGTCAAGTTACCGTAACCAGGAATAGTTGCCTCAACGAATAGTGATTCGTAAACTCTAGATTCAACAGTTAGATTATCCAACATATTCACACTAACACTACTTAAATAATAAAGTTTAAGTCCGCCACCTAGTCTATCGGTTTTGTACGTTGATAGAGATTTATATCCAAATTCTATTTACCGGCTTTGAGGAAAAGAATGAAGATGGATGCCGAGTTGCATTTGCTCCCAGTAAATGTCGCATTTAATACATTTTTTCACAAATGTATTGGGTTAGAGGAATGATGGTTATTTCATTTCACTTCTCAAGCCTAACTTTATCAAATGCCAATTATTGGAAAATATTGCTCAGAAATTCCATATTGCACAATATTAAATGTTTCAAAAATTAGTCAAAAACTTAAATCTGAGTTGCTACAGATAATATTCTTGACTTTTAATCCTTCCATGTAGAAAATGATATTGAATCCACCTGAGTTACACTAGTAGATTTTCAATTAGTTTTCTTTGAACTTGTAATTCAACTAAACTTTTATTAAAATTGAGGGAACTTTCTATATTAACCTTTCAATTTTTCTTAGAACAAAAGTCCTAGGTAATTTTTTTTGCATAGCTAAATAAATAGAATATACATATATTTCATCATTCATAAATTTCCCCTCCAGCTAAGCCTTATCTTTAACACTTGGTGATAATTTCAAACTTCTGGCTTTTCTAGAAGTCAACATTTACAACTGCATCTTTTAAAATATAACCAAACCAAACCCATTTAGTAATGCCTTTTTTATAATCTTGAGATATTAATTTAAATTGAATTGTTAACTACTTGCTTATCCTCGAAAGTTTACTCACTAAATAAACCAATGTTTTGAGTGAAGCAGGTCTGACTAAAACAATTATAAAATCTTAACAAATCGGCATATCGATTTTTTTTCCATAACACCTTTATTTGATATTTACACATACATCGGTAAACATAAAAGAATGATTTTATATTCAGAATAAGAATTAAAAACAACTCTAATGAGACAAATGTTCTTTAGTTTTTCTGTTACACGGAAGGAGATAACAAATCGTTACGATGCTTGATATGTGCAATTTTTTGAATTGGTTTTTGCTTGATATTCACTAATATGATCTCAAACACACTAGTGAATATCAGGCTGATGGAGAGCTGACATTCACCTTATCATTTTACCTCTTTTTGTATAGTCGGATGTAATTATATGAAAAAGAATAAAGTGATGAAAATTGGTTTAGGATTAGAGTATTTTTTCCATCATAGCTGTTTCGGACGAACCATGTGGTTAAGTAAATAGGGTTAAGCTAAATCAAAAAAAAAATGTTTTATTGCTTAACATGTGATATATATCCATCAAAAACAACATTCCAATAACCAAATATATGGTAAAATACCGTCAAATGTTGTTAGTCACAAAGAAATATGAAAACTAAAAATATTATTGATGGATCTTTTGAAAATATATTACATTAATTTCCATTGTACAGTTAGAAATATTCAATTCATTATTTAAATTTTTTGTAACGTTTAAACTATTTAGGTGTGTTTCTTAATTTAAATCTTATTGATAAACTATCCATTCGTACCAGATATTTAAAAAAATCATTTATGAATAGGATGTATAAAATAATTGTGAATGCATCATGTTAAATGTAAAAAAATTATTTAAAGAACTATTATTCGTTATTAGATATATGATAAGTCAATACTTTAAGATTTAAACCAAATTCGTTCATATTACTAAAAGCTGTATTCAGTAGAGTCTATGACAATAGTCAGTATTTTAATCTATTAGTATTCTTACCTAAGAGCTAATCTTTCCTACCTATCTAATGTCTGATTTCGGCCTTATCCCTTCGAATCGGTCTTCTACTTTGATCGGTCTTAGGAACTCTAAAGTACTAAGGTGAAATTTTTTAATTGAACAGAGCTTTGTTATTCGTTAATTTTCACTTTAAAATTTCCAAACTCTAATAAATATGTTCTTTCCAAATTCCCAGTTACGTGGAACATCATAACTTCAATAGGAATAAACGGTCTTTCTCATTATCAATAAGTACGTCGCTTGCTATTTGTCATAGTATAATTTCTGTAAGAATCGGTAACACTGTTATTAATCCCTAAAAGAATCCCTAAAATAAGCATGTTCATTGATAACTTTTTTGTTATTCCTTTTCTAATTATATATAATATATATATACCTAAACATAAATCTGTCAAAAGCCAATTCAATTTCACACACAGGTTCTACTTTGCCACACTCCATTTGCTGGGTAATTTCTGCATGACATCAGGGAAACATTCGATACAATTGAGGGGAAATTATCGCCCTGTTTTGGTGTTAAAAGGAAACTCAATTCGACTAAAGGAATGAAACTTTTTAGAAAACAGGAAGAAATCTACACCAATTGAAGAAAAGAAATATATTTTATTTTAGATAAAAATTGAATTTAAGTAGAAGATTACAATTTAGAAATAACTTTTAATAACTTTTATAATGTGATTTACGATTAATGAATTTGTTAAAAAATGAAAATCGAACGTAATATTGACATGAAATAAATTATTTTGAAATATGCTTCAGGAAAGAGACCTTAAAGGGAAGTCGACAAATTCAATATATTCATTTATCTAATACTATTTTCACTTAAATTCAATGCATCTCTAATACTCTTTATATCTTCTACTATTGTTATTTATGACCATTTGCCTCGTTTTAATACCCAAATTAAAAGGAAGCAATTAGGCTGAGTCTGTGGCGATATTAATATTTGCAGTCCCCTTGGAATGCATTCCAGAGATTCCTGTTGGTAATTGTATCCTCTTTTCATTCCGCCAAACTCTCGGATATATTCTACGTTAGGAATGATGGTTAATGTGGAAGAAAACACTTTCAATTCTCTCTCAGCGTTATTGATTTAATGGTGATTCTACTGATATGTAAATTTTTGTTTTTTCCATTATCGAGTGACTCGAAGTACAAACTGGTTTTGAAATTTTTGTGAGTGAAATCGTTTTCCCATTCAATATTAGGGTTGTTTAATTTTAAACACAGCTTGAGTAGCTGGGTCCATTTTTTTATTATTCAGGGATTAGGGAAATAATACAGAACTCTAAAATGAGTAGTAATGAACAGTATTTCAAAATAAAGAAACAAACCGCTTTAAACTGAACACATTAAATTTAAACGAGAAAATAAATTATGGAATTAGTATAATAAATTAAAAGAAACACTAAATCTAAAGTGATAACACACTAAGAAAAACATTTTGAAGTTCTAAATAAAATATAAGCATTAAAAAAACAATGAAATGAGAAAAAAAATGTGAAATTTCAAATTGCTAAGAGTATTACTCAACTACATTTCGATTGCCATAAAGCATTTCATTCAATCTACTGTACGGTGATTTCTAAGAGTATTTCATTTACTTAACTCTACGGTGATTGGTAAGAGTATTTCATTTACTCAACTCTAGGGTGATTGCTAAGAGTATTTCATTTACTCAACTCTACGGTGATTACTAAGAGTATTTCATTTACTCAACTCTACAGTTTTACGCATAAGAACAGAGAAAACTTATAGACATTTTAATATAACATTCTTTTGAATAATTGACACTCACTTGTAAGAAGATGTTATTGTGATGAACCTAGTTTTAATTCCGGTTTGATTATAATTCTTACATACTAAGAAGAACATTTCAATATGAAAATTATTTACTTATTGCTGCTGTTTGTCAAAATAACATATTGCTAATGTTTTAAACTATTTGAGCATATTATTTAGGAGTCAGCAAAATTATAATTATTTGTTATGATTGCTATTATATTTGTTAAAAATATTTGGTAGAAAATTAGGCATTATCCCTATATTTACTAGCTGATAATAGTTAATCACAGATTAACTTATTTAATTTCAATTTTTTCCTGAGCAAGAAATAAACAATTATACATAAGAAAAAGGGTTGCAATCAAAGTATCTATTTGTTAAAAAAATCAACTTCCTGCAACAGAAAAATGTATGATTACTTTTTAAATATTGCAGTATGGTACTTTTCGAGCACGAAGTCTCACCAATTCAAGTTTACGACAAAAAAATGTTCACCTTTGTCTGCATAATTACTCACCTGGTAGTTAATTAATTCAAATCTCAACCGTTTTTCACTCACTCAAAGCTCCCTAATTTCATCCGGTTTGATTTATTCACCTAACATCAATCTAGCTTTATCATTAATTACTTTTGGAACATATAATTAATGCAACAACATTCCAATAACCTAATATATGGTAAAATTCCGTCAAATGGTGTTAGTCACAAAGAAATATGAAAATTAAAAATATTATTGATGGATCTTTTGAAAATATATTACATTAATTTCAATTGTACATTTAGAAACGTTACAAAAAATATTCATTCATAGTTCAAGAAATGAAACCAAAATATGATATGACTTATGAGAGATGATTAATTTGATACTAACTATTTCAAAATGTATATACTACCAAATGATTTTGGGTCCGATCATATTCAACTTTTCCTTTTCAATACTTTTCTATAAGATGTTTCACGATGAAAGTAAGTTGTTTTTTATGAGTTTGAGTTGTAGCCGGAATAAACAAAGCGATAAGATAATTACCTATTTTATTATGTGGATATGAAGTGGTAAAATTAATATGTACTGATTATCGATTTGATTATAAAAGGCATTGCCACAGTTTAGTAATGTGTTGTTATTATTACACATATTTAACTGTATTAAAATATTATATTGATCAAATATTATGGTACCAATGTGTACGCAATGTGTTTTTTGGAGTCTCTATAATAAAAGAGTTCATATTGAAAAATAAATATCTTGAAAATTTTGCTTAAGCAGAGTGCCATCGATTGACACTAATAAATGCGTGAATATGTTTTTTTTCTTTTTGTATCAATTTTAAATTTCTGTCTTGCAATTTCTTATCCTTCTGTTAATAAAATTATTCACGGTGAGACTCGAGTTTCCCCAGATGTCTGCAGTAATGAACATCTGCTACAGAATGGAAGAATAATGGGGGAAGATATTTTGCATATTCTTTTTTATTGGGTAATTTTGCACGAAGACTGATTCTCATCGTCGTATTTATTAGTTATAGAATTTGGATGAACTTGTCAATTGTATTCAAATTTGATTAATATACAAATTACTTTCTTCTTATTCTTGAATCTAATGGCCGGATATTTCATTCATTTCCATAATGAATATAAATATGTTTTTTTATAACTATTCCACTGTTTCTCGTGATTCAATAATATATATTTTGGTAAAATAGTTGCTGACAACTATCGTTTCAAAATAATGAGAAAACTTCTATCACAAATTTAAAAGTCCTGATGGTAATGCTTCTTTGACTTAATTATATATTAATAATAAAATGAATATATAAATATAAATTTGAAATCCTTTTTAAAACCATACACATAAAATATTAGATTTTTGTTCCAAAACTTATGAGGTGGGATAAAATAATTCAGGAATTGATTTGTGACTGATATTTCTGTTACCGTTATATATTTGTATTTCTTCGTATGTGATTAACTATAGAAAACCAATTAAAGCTATATAGTAAATATTTTCTTCTAGTGAGATATATCTTATGTGTCTCTATATCTTACTATATTTCAGTTCATTGTACGTGAAACACATTTTTTAAATTTCCTTTTAAAGTGAATAATGAAGGTCTCACTTGAATGCAATTTGTAGATTTGATTTTTTTTATAAGACAAAATGTAGAGGATAGAAACTCAATTGTGTGAAATAACAATCAAATTTTAAATTATTTGTACCATAAAAATGATTACATACTATACAGATTATCCATGAATTCCTAGTGAATGTATGTTGTGGAACAATTTGAATTTTGCTTAACCCTGAATTAATTTGAGCAGGGAAAAACGAAAAAAATAATTGAAATAACCAATTATTCATGAAATATTTGGTGAAGAAGGAATAATAAACACATAATAATTATACCTTCAACATTAAGATTTTAATAACCCGAAAGAAAGTTTTTCGTTTAATTGTTTCACTTAATTGAAAAAAACCATTTTGGAGAGGTTTAAAGATTTCAATGCTGTGAGGTAGTTTATTAAAATCATTTTTATTAGTTGCTATCAACCAATTTTTTGGGTAAGCTTCACTTATCCTATCTTCAGACTTCTTGTTAATTGTTTTTTTTTTCTCTCATTCGTATATCATAATAATCTGTTAGTTAGCTAAAAATCACAGAATTCCGTATTCAAAGTCTTTCATATGCACTTGTTGAAGAAAAAGAATATCATAAACATTATTGGTATGTATTTTTATTGATAGAGATAACTATGAGTTGGTGTTATTTCTTGATTTGAAGAAGGCAATTGTATTCATTGCACCAATGGACATTCTATTCTGCTGTGTAAGTAGCATTGCCATCGTGTTTGGAGAGTGCATGTTATATTTTCATAAGGTTATTTGCATATTAGAATATAAAATATATCTCGAATGTTAAAGATTTCATCTACTGTAGGTGACGCAGATTGTGCCCCATGGATCAGTTGTATATCCTCTCTTTTCAAAAATGTACCTGTGTCAACCAGTAGATTTAAGTTTCTGTTGTTCGCTGATGATATTACCCTTCATAGTGTTTTTTAAGAGCCTTTGCCCTCGATTTTCATTCTTTGTTAAATAATAATTCGAAAAATATCACCCGCAGGTTGATTTCGAAAAATATTTTTCTAAATGTCGATAAATATTTTCGTGTAAAAGTAAATTGGCCGATCTCCTAAATAATATAGTAGGGGCGATGCTGTTCAACACAATTTTTTTGTAATCTATCAAGATGGTATTCATTGTTTATGGCTTTAAAACTGAAGTTCTCATGTATGTGTAATTGAATCTTTTAAAACGTCAAGTTTTTGCCCACTAATATTTGTAAATTATATTTATCTATGTATTGCATTTAGCTATATGGTAGCACTTTTATTACCATTTAAATTAACTGAGTGCTGAACGAAGAAGTATAGTATGATCAATGAACAACGTCAGATTCAGTGATAATATTATCGTGACCTTCATAACACTATCTCTTTCGCAGATGGGTATAACCAATTGGCACAAAACGTACCACAGTGAATTATGTTTACTACCAACATAAACAACTGTAAGAGAGAGGACACTTTATATGTACAATCTTGCGTAATCAAAAACGTTTGTAAATAGGTACCCAAACTTGGCACATCATGTACCTCATATATGTTTATAGTATTTCAGAATACCTAATGCAATTAATAATAATATAAAAAAATTATTGAAAAAACAAATAAAACAATTGATACAAAAAAAGGGATCTATTTTTTCAAGCCATTCGGTAATATTTTGTTTATGAACATTAATTTGCCAGAAACTATTTCAATAGTTAGAAAGAGAATTGAATAATTCAAAAAATCAATACAAATAGCAACAAAAGAATTATATTCCATTCACCTACCAAAATGACATAATTTCACAAACAAAAATTCATACAAAATTTTACATATAAAACACTACATGCATATTTTATGTACAAAAACCTACAAACAGAACTTACATAAAAGATAAGTAATCCAGAAATTGACTGCTCTTCACGCGTCGTCGTTTTTATGAACTGAGAAATCAGGACTGCTATACTAACGTCTACGGTTTTGTTCCAGAAATAAATACAGAAGGCAAGCGTGAAGGGTTTAAATTGGATATATCTTTAATTTTCAATTTTGTAAATGTATGAAGATAACATCAATTTTTTGTCCGAAGTGATATTTAGGTGCTTGATACCTGATTATCCTATAAACTTGATGTTCCTTGAAACTGCAACACATTTTTCACAACGCAATTAGCCTTTAAAACAATATTCCATACGCTATAAGAAACTGAATTCATTCAATTGGTTCGAAGTAATGATAAAAAAACTAATTATCCATTGAAAATACAATCTTTAGCAATGATGTGCACAGGTGTAACATTTAGGAAAAGGTACCTTAATTGCCGTATTCACTCACACTTATCTGGTGTCATAGTATTTTTATTTCATGAAATTAATATTTTGTGCCTCCCTCATTATCTCTATTGTTCTTGTTCCTTTTATTTATTTCGTTGGCCATGAAGTTCATAACTCATCATTAACTGTTTTTAATATTCTTGTAATGAGTGGGTTGTTAGCCCCACTTCTATTTCAAAATGAATTGGAAAATGTGATAGGAATGATTAAATGACGGGTACCTGTTTTTGTTATAATTAATGGTTAGTCTACTTTAACGTATTCCATTCCAAGCATTTATATCTCTGATTCAGTCAGTAATAAGGTAAAACCTCGTTTGGAATTTGAGAGCAACAAGTTGCTGAGAGCTGATGAACCTAGAGGAAATTGGTACAGGAAATTGTCTGGAAGAAGCACCATCTTGTTAAGCATTTTGGCGAGTGTTTTGTTATGTATTAGATTTGTATTTATCTTATATTCAGAGGAATACAAATGGAAATAGCAAATAACTCGACTTCCTTATGAATAGAGACATTACGTTACATTAAAAAAAATTTTACTTTAAGCCTATATCATAATTATATTGTTTGATTTTTGATCTATTTAAATATAATTTGACAAAGTATTTTTTCTCATTTATTGATGCTAAATGAAATTATATCTGTTGTTTGGTATTTATGATATGCTGTCATTTGCATGAATGGGATGAACATTGATTCGGGATTGAAGAGCAATGAACAATGCACTATTGCTATTTATATAATATTGTAATAGTGAATCATTGTATTATATTTTTAACAGTAAAAAAAATATTATTATCCATATACAAAATAAACCATTTATCAACCTTTAGAAACAAAATCAGAATAACAATGTCATTCTTATCTTATATGTCAGATATGTTTGTGAATGAATAATGTTCTGATGCAACATTCAATTCAGTTGTGCTTAAGTTTTTAGTCTAGTAACCTTATCACTGGTTTGGCCGAACCATGCAGCTGTCTTCTCATGATTTTTTTTTACCTAACTTCACACTGGATAAAGCAAGAACAAAAGGTGATGATTGGTAAGATAGTTTTACCCTGGTAACATTGAGATATTCCAGGAATATTCTCTCGATATCTATATATTCCATCATTATCCGCTATCGTAAAATGATATCGAGGGAATATTCCAGGGATTAGTGAAAATGAGTTGATCCCTTAAAGATGTCAAGGGAATATTCCAGGAATTAGTGAAAATTAGTTGATCCCTATCGATACAGAGGGAATATTCCTGGAATTACTGAGAATTAGTTGATCCCCTAACGATATCGAGGGAATATTCCAGGAATTAGTTAAATTATTTGAACCCCTAACGATATCGAGGGACTATCTCAGGAACTAGTGATAATTAGGTGATCCCCTAAGGATATAAAGGGAAAATTCCAGGAATTAATGAAAACTAGTTGATCTCTTCCCGATATCGAGGGAATATTCCAAGAATTAGGGAAAATTACTTCACACACTAACGATATCGAGGAATTATTCCAGGAATTAATGAAAACTAGTTGATCTCTTCCCGATATCGAGGGAATATTCCAAGAATTAGGGAAAATTACTTCACACACTAACGATATCGAGGAATTATTCCAGGAATGAATGAAAATTAGTTGATCTCCTAATGATATCAAAGTAAAAAAGAAACTATTATAAAAAGAAAAAAAAATTCTATGAAATATGAAACTATATTTATCGATGATAACCTAAAGATAAACTTGAGTTATCATATTGCATGAAGTTCAGTAAAAATCTTATTTCTACTGTGTCCAGGATGGTCGAGTGGTTATAGCGTCGCAAGCAGAAGTCAACAAAGTGCTGTTTCGAGACCCGGAAACATCACATCATTTCTTTCTCCATTTCTTTCCATATAATTTGTATATAACAATATGTTTCATTCAACTAATTCATGTAAGGTCAAACGTACACTTACAAATGCAGTATATGATAGGGAACATTAATTTTGGTATTCTTCTTTTTATATCCTTCCTCTATTTTAGATATCCAAGGAATATTCAGGGAATATTCCCATTTGATCCCCTCGATATTGAGGGAATATCCCCTCACTATACCAATATTATTTCCTTGTTATCGAGGGAATAATAATTTCGTTATCCCTTGCCCTTCCCTTGTAATCGATGGAATTTTCCAGGGATAATATATTTAAATCTCTTCATTATTCCCTCGATATCATTTGGGGATATCCCCAAATCGCAAAAACATCAAAATATGGCATCCCCTCGATAACGCTGTAGATATCGAGGGAATAATCCCAGGGAATATCCCCGGAATATCCCCGGAATATCCCGGGGATAATATTTTGTTACCTTGGTATATTTTAAATTATTCAAATTCATTAGGAGTAAGTCAGTGCTCCAACCAGTCATCAGATGTAGGTATATAGTCTGGCTGAGAGAATGAGGTTGAAAGTAACACTACAATCAGTTAATTTAACCTTTATATAGCGACTAAAAGTAATAACTAATGAACATTTGTTTCTTATTTTTGTTTGTTGTTTTTATAGTAAATTGATAAAATATATTCATTGTTTGCCGATGAATGGGTAAAGATCAAATGAAGTACTGGTGATGACTCACTCAAAATGATGGCTTGCTATTCTGATACGTGCGATATATTCCATTTATTCCCTATAACTATATCATATTTACAATATTTGATGCATCAATGATTTACCACTATTCCGATATATCTCTTTCGTATTATATGCTTAAATGCTAACAATTTCTGTGTAAAATGAATTCCTTTCCTAATGTAGATTAATAAATGAACACAAATTGAGAGGACCGTCTCGAGGACAACCAACAAACTTCAAATGTAATTTACAATTAAGTGCGTTGAACTCTCGATAGTATCGGGTTAATGTATTTATTCCATATATTATTGTTACCTGTGGCAAAAAATAGATCCGTCAATTGAAAACATTTATTTTTCAAATGTGGATAATTATAAATTATCGAGTCCTTCTGTTTTGTAATGGAAGCACATTTCAGAAAATCGAAAAAATGATCAGAAAATTAAATTATGATTATTGGGGAAATGCTGAACTAGAACAAAATAAATGAATTTTAATTCATTTTATTTTTAATTATAATTCTCATTACTCCATACCATATTCTAACATCATTAAATTTAGATTCAATGTAAATAACATGCAGATTCAGAGTGGTGTGCTATCACATGTTAGTTAATGATAATTGTTAACCAACATTATCATACGGAAAATGTGGCAATGGATATTTAGCACAAATTTTACTCATAAATACCAAATAATTATTTTCCTTTACAGTTTTATAAATTATGGTAAATTCAACACACTGTTAATAAGATTATTATTACATATTCTATAGTCAACATAATTTATTTTTGTTAAAACTTTAAATGAACCATTCGTTACTGTATTTCAACAATGATATAATATATGTCATATGTCATCTTTAATATGAATTACTTTTCAATTAGTTTCATTGAATGGCTTACAAGTTATTGATGCAAGTTCCTGAACAAGCATCACTTCATTTCAAAGCTTTTCTGCACGCACTAAGTACTTCGTAACATGGAACAATTGTTGCTTAATAGGCAGTGTACAACATAATGGTGAATTAAATTGTAAAGTAACTCCTACCTTTTTTTGCTTCATCTTTTATGAGATTGTAATTGAAATGCAATTTAATGATGCCATTCCATGTGAAAGTATCATCATTCCATGTGATAATATTATCATTCCATGTGATAACATTAGCATTCAATGTGGTGGAGTTTTATGCAATATTATTATTATTGCAATACTAAATGCAATATTATAACGGAATGATATAACAAGTAATTTTTATTTATTATTGAATCTTAATTTTGGAATCATAGATACCACATTATTTGATTTGAGTAAAAGTTTTTCTTTTTCTCAATTATTTGTTCTTAACAACTTCAAAATGGATCACATTCTTCCATCAATTCTTTCAATTAATAAAATATGCGAAATTAATGTTTAATCATTAACTTTATAATATATAATGTTGTATATTTTGTATAATATTACAGCAAATATTTAATAAAACTAAAATAAATTTTTCTGGTCAGTTAACTTCAACAGCATAATTTCTGGTCCCTTATCTGTACCAGCTTCATTTCTGGCCCGTTAAATTTACTCGGTCCGTTTCAGTTCCGTTATTTTCACTTTCTCCTGTAATTTATATACATTATTTTTATGATAACTCCATTAACCAAATGCAATTTTTATAATCTAGAATGGAGTGGATAATTTTCTTGAGAGCTGTTGCTACGTAAACCATACACTACATACTTTCACCATCACTCTATGCATCCTTTACCATCACTCTATGCATCCTTCACCATCACTCTATGCATCCTTTACCATCACTCTATGCATCCTTCACCATCACTCCATGCATCCTTTACCATCACTCTATGCATCCTTCACCATCACTCTATGCATCTTTCACCATCATGCTCTTTTTTCCAGATTGGCAATATATTCATATTAGAATATCTCTCTGATGATATCTAGTTGAAAATAGAGCTTTAGAACCACCCACTGAATTTCTCTTCTCTTTGAATTCAGTCAAATATCAAACACGTTTCTTTGATGTTAACTTCGATGTGAAGTTCGTGAATGATTGGCCATCAAACTAATATTGAAATGGTTCTAATTATCTGTTTTGTTACTATTAATCTTTATATTCTAAGGAAGTGATTTGGAAATTAATTTTCCTGTTGCTATTTAACTATTGCATAATTTTCGGATGTCATTTTATTTTTTAAATGGCAGATAAATATTGGAATAAGTTACATGTTTGAAGACATTATGTATTTCACAATTAGAAGATTATTTATATTGATTTCAATACTAGTAATCACACGCAAACATACAGTTACTGAAACAAATTCAATTATTCATTTATTCCAGGTTACGGTAACTTGATTGTGGTCGGTGTTCATAGGCACTTCTGGTTTAATTTATTTGTGATTTTCCATTGCAATTGATACTAATAAGTCAGTTCTCATGAGAGATCTTAATGTTGTTAATAAGAAAATTGGCACTCAATTTTCTGAAACTCATGACCTTTTATGGCAGACTAAAGGAAATTTGTTCACTATGCTGAGTACTATACGTTCTCAATAGAAGACTCCACTATAGAGTAGTTTTACTGTATATTAATTTTTCTGACGCGGAAAAAAATGATGTCTGTTATTTATAGAAATACATTAAATATTTAATTTATGGATATCGCTTTTCAGCGACAGCTTCAGATCGGGGAAAATTTTCATCGGTCATCGACTTCATTTCTGATATGAAAACAGTTTGACATTCCCTCGTAAATGAAACCTAATGGTGGTGTTGATTCCTGTGATACATAAAATGTGTTACAAAGGACATCCTCCAGAAAGATAATGACGTGTTTGATACATTATGGGTGAAATGATATCAGAGCGAGAAATATAAAATCACAACACTAGTGATTTAATGTGGTGTTTGTGTGGACAGAAAAATATTTACTTTGATTTCGAGGAAATTCTAAAATTGACAAATGAGATCATATTGTGAAAACATTCACCGAAATAAATAGACTGAACAATTAAAGAAAGATAGTTCAAAGAGTCGGTATTTTTGTCAATACAGTCTCTTGATATGAGGTAACTATAATATTGAATGCGTCATTTTTATTGACGCATTCAATATGTGTATTGTGTATATATTTTTCAAGTATTCTCTACATTAAGAACAATCTCCACATTCCAATCAGCTAACCTCCAATCACATTGCTGTAATGAGAGCGTAATTAGGCTATTTAGATTCTCGTCGCTGATTGGCTCATTAATATTCACGCTTGAAAAGAATCGAGGGACAAAAAATTCAAATCCGTCGAGCGAAGTAAATTTTTTTGGCCAATTTATTGGAGACAAAGAAAATTATTTCTTATCATGAGTCGAATTTTGTGTTAAATAAATGTCATTGAGAAGAGGATATGTGTTATTTTGGTTAAAATTGTTTGTAGAAGAGAAAAGTTTGAATGATAAAAGTATTTAATACAATTCTCATAGACGAAAATTTTCATTGGTCTGCGTTATTCACTGTGAATAACGTGGTTACTTTCTTGATTAGGAAAAACAATGTGCAATTGTATAACCATATTTAGATGTATTACTATGTGCAATTGTATTTAATTCCAATTCCGAAAGATATAAGGAAAATTTAAATACCGAAGGAAAATATTGTACTGTTTCTCGTGCAAGAATTAAAACAAATATGTCGAGAGAAAACTTTTTTGACACAAAGAGAGTTTGGTTTCATGTTCGTGAGATGGTTGTTTGTTATCAGAAATTTTCTTTTCGAAGAACAACAAACTCAACTGACGCTTTTGAAATGACTTGCAAGTCAGAAACAAAACTGACAAAACTAGAACCTTCTGACGTGAAAAATAAAATCATTTTAGGCAATCCGTCAATCTCTCCTGAAAAGGATGTAATTAGATATATTTTGATGAAATAATATATGGGCTTTCATAACAGGATGGGAAAACAACATTGTGTCAAAATTGTTACTTATTTCAGTCCGATAAATGTTTTGTTTTTTTAATGCATTTTTAATACTGTTTGAAATAGTAATTAGTGCTGCTTTCAAAGAATAATCAAGTCAAATTAATTCTGCCTTATTTTGAGAACATGATATTCTTTTTTTTTTTTAAATATACAAAAATATATACAAAACATAGTTTTTTTGTTGTAATTTTACGACTACAAACACTTGGTGAACATACAGCATAAAATGTTTCAACAATTGGGAGCTCTTTGCATAACCAATTTCAAAAACTAACAACCTTCACAGTAATAGGGAAATACACGAATGCTAATATGAACACTGGAAAGAATTTTTACTGCCATGGGCTCATTCGCCTATGGCAGTAAAACCGCTTTCAAGTGTCACCAGCAATGAAATTAAAAGCTTAGTATTGTTCTGTAGAAGTATATAATCGATGATGATAATCATAGTAAGTAACTGTGGGCAAATGGATATTTTAAGAATTATCTTTTTAACAGTTACAGTTACAAAATTTCTCCTTCCCATTTCTCTCCAGGTGATGCTTTTTCATTCATCTTCTATCCTTCAGAATCCAACTACAACATCTTTCAGTTACCACACACGCCTGTACAATTTGTTATACCATCCCATCACAGTCATTACGGAGCTATTATAATTCGTCTCTCTAAGAGCGATTATCTGGCCCGTTCTTTCCCCTCAAGGAGGGTTTACATTACCTAATCTTTCCATTTGATGTGTGTATTCTTCAACCCTTTCCTTTTCCCACCCAAAAAGTGAATTTCGATTGAAACGTTACTTTTCTTTATTAACATTTTTTTTTTCGTTCAACTATCCTCTCCTCTCCATGAAATATTTCATCAGTCTGTTCTCCTCTCCATGAAATATTTCATCAGTCTACTCTTAAGTCTGTTCAATTTGCCTGCATCTTTCCTCTCCAATGAGTTACTTTCTCAATTCACTTTTCCCATTGTGGAAAGATTATCCCCGATCTTCAGATGGCAATCAAGAGGCGATGTGATCAATTAGAATTTTGAGTTTGTATCGCAGTGGAATATTCATCGTCAAATGTTAAATCGAGTTAGTAATCTTTCCGAGAATCATGGAAGAGAGATATTGATTGCCGAAAAGAATTGTTTTTTTTCGATCGGTTGAAGTTCTAATATTGATACTTTGACTACTATTTTTTAGACTATTAAATTCCATCATTTCCAGAGTTCTCTATCAAGTTTCATTAAATACTATAGTGTATGGTGTTTCATAAAATGTGGATTAATGAAGTTTTTGACTTATATCTTATCACAAAAGACATGAAGTTATTATATTATAATACTTTTCATTTAATAACATTTAAAAAAATATATTTAACCATCGTAAAAAGAATTTGAATAATAGTATGAATATTACTGCTGAAAAATGTCCAATGATATTTAGATCTTTCTTATCACATATAGTCAAATTTCTAAGACGTTTAATTAAAAATTGATAGATGTTGAAAGTCCATTCAAAGATGACTTATTGTTCTCCTCTTTCAAACGGCTAGAGCCAATTCCAAGAGATTATTTTAGACAGTTTACAACTAGTGAGATATTGTGGTATTCTGTTCTGCTGAACCCCTTGACTACGCTTGGACCCAATTTACTTTCAGGATTAGATCTTCCGCCACTTAATTGTTCTCTTTGAATTTACAGAACTAATCCTTCGAAGTAGAAGATGATTTTGAAAATTTACATGACAAATCTCTTTATGAGTTCCTTCAAACCAAAACCAGTATATGACACTTCGGTGGCAGAACATTTTCTGATTGACCTTCAGATTTATTGAACGAAATACTCAATTATGTAGTACGTTTCCCTGTTCATATAGAAAATACACTTATTCAACAAATCATTTATATTTGTTAAAAATATCTTGATAAATTTATCGATAGTTTCAACTTTTGAAATGAAGCATATATTTTGGAAAAGAAGACGAGTGTTGACAGATTCTTGGAAAATTTTGTCTCAGAAAATTAGAACTAGAAAATTTCGATCTTGGAATTATAAATGGCCATAAACAAAAATGGTTGATATGTAGCTTGTCGTACACGCTAGTTTGTTATACTGCATACTTCGTGATTGTTAAATAATCTAGTAGGGAGCGAAATGGGGGAGGGCGGTGGGTCGGTGGGGTGGCATGCGATATCAAAATGTCAGATATACCACAATAACTTCAGCTTCAAAATTTTCTTATTTCCATAATTAATTCTCGTGAGATTTCGACTTAAGCCCGAATTCTCATTACTTTTGATTTGGAAACAAAACTAGATATTGTGATCGGTAGTCAATCTGTTTCAATCAGAGAAGATTTTCCTAAATTGATTTATCCTTCAGTGGATAAACAATCATTGAATTTCATTAATAGGAAAACAGAAGCAAAGAACATTTTGTTGGAGTGTAATAATATTATTCAATTTTTCTTTCTAATACCAATGATTCAGAGTAGGTTAATGTATAATTTTCCACATTAATTATATGGAATAAATTAATATTTGAATAGCCAGAAAATCATTTGAACAGTAAATATCATCAATATACTTTGATATGTACCTTAAGTCAGAATAAACAGCATGTTGATCCTTTGGAACACCATTATGCCATGCATTTTCAGTTATTAAAAACAGAATATAAAAAAAAACAATTCCCAGAAAATTTCACAAAATAAGAAAATATATTTTACCTTTATTGATTTTCTTTAAAGACCATATCTAATATTGCATTTGATCGTAAGGAAATATATTTTCATTTAAGAAGAATTAAGTTTTAACAAATTGAAATCGAATTTGATCAAAGAGAATGGTATATAATTCCGATACCCTGGCATCAAGGTTTTTTTCCTTGGATATTGAGGGAATATTCCCAGGGAAGAAAAATATATTTCTTGGCTATTAGCTTGAACCAACAAGCGTAGCCATGGAAAACTTACTTACTGACCTAGCCGCTGGTTCTGACAAATCAGATCTTACATTATCTTAACAAATCGACCTAATTTATTTTTTCAAAATTAACTTCATTTGATAATTCTAAATCCATTGGTAAACGAAAAAGTAAAAATTTTAAATTTGAGTACTACATATTTTCATAAGTAAGTACTAAAAATTTCATTACAAAGATAAATAACCATTTTTCTCATTGGTTGAGCAATCGATAGTTAAGGAAATCTAATAAAAATGAAGGTGATTTATTTTCTATATACTGGCCCTTTAGTTTGCTATGCACTGAATTGGCGATATGAGAGTGTTTGCAGAAAATAAGACAAAAGTAAGTATTAAATATTAGAGATGTGGACTAAATCTTTGATACTTTGTAAAACTGACTTATCTTTTTCCTCGAAATTATGCAAATATTTAAAAGAAAAATTTAACATTTTCAGTGGAGTGACACACAAAAACAATTCATATTTCTATTTTCTAAATCATTTAAATTAACATGATAATTTTGACCCAATTGAAAAGAATTGAGACCAGGGAGTAAGAATACCTAATTAGGAGCTTCCTAATATAATCGATAAGACTAACTAAGAAATCTATATAACCATAACTCTAATGGTGCCTGCAATTCTCCCAAATAGAACATTTCTGAAAATTAAATTTTAACAAGTTCTCAAAAAAAATTTTCTTTGCATAAATACATTAAGTCTTTGAAAGAGATCACAAAAACCTAATTAGTTGGCGGCAGCTGCAATTTATTGGGAATTAACCAGTAAAGAAATGAAATGAGGCAAATAGATAAAAAATTATCAGTTTCCTAAGAATGGAGAGCATTGTAGCTATGTAAATATAGACAGATTATCATTATCGATAAAATAAACTCATTTTATGGAAATGAAATTAAAAGTGTAATAATTGAGGTATACTGCTAGAAGAATGATTTTTATTGATTTTGTATCAAATAAAAGATGTATATTACAGTTTGAAAAGGTCCTACTGACTAATATGTATCAAGTTAGTTGGACTGAATTTACTACGGAATTTTTGGTATTGTGAGTACGAAATTTAACATATGTACCGCGAACCTAACAAATATAAAATACTTGACAAAATAAGGTCAGAAGTATATAAGATGAAGAGTACAAACCCAAATACATTGCTTTGAGGAACCCCATTACAAATCGCTTCATATATGATAGAAATCGCAACTGAGTCGTCAATGCATAGATATTTGACTACTAGAATTGAATGTCATCCTTTGGACTCCGTCTATTTCTGATTATTAGGGCACTAGAAAGGGTACACGGAAAACTGCCAGGCGGAAAACCACCTGGCGGAAAACTGCCGAAGCGGAAAACTGCCAGGCGGAAAACTGCCAGGTGGAAAACTGCCAGTCACTTATTGGTAATTTAATCAGTTTAGTCAATAATGACATTTAATTTATAAAAATGCCATTCGCCTGTCGCTAAGGAGTTAAAAGGGATATTCATTTTTACAAAATATTAATAATAGTTTAAAGTACACAAATTGATTAGAAAAATTTATTAAATACATAATTAGATAAATATTACATAAATTAATCAAATTGAAATTTCAATTATAGAAATTGAAAATATAACCTTTCTTAGAAAAAACTAAGAGAAGAAACAAAGGAATAATTGTATTAGGGACAAAGTACAATTTCATTGTTTACACAACGCGTCTTTACATTATCAGTTCATGACGGGTTTAGTGCCTAATTATTTCGTTTTGTGTTTATAATTTGAGTATTGAACAAATCTTCAACCCTGCAAACCATTCCCTATTGCATACAAATATTTACCATGTGGTTTAATGGTTTTAATGTGGCAAAGGAGTATGAATATGTGTTATCCACATTGAACCAATCTAACCATAATAAAAACACATAATTAACATGTAGTTATGCCATTTTAAAACCATATCATAAAAAAATATATCAAATAGAGATTGTATACACCACATCATATCCACATGTAAATTACCATACTTATAACAGGTGTTTACCAAGTGTTAATTACTACATTCATAGCAACATGTTAAATACCATACTTATAACATATGGTAATTACATATAATTTACCATCTTACCACGTAAAACAACATGTAATAAATATGGTATCCATTTCCAAAAATATGCATGGTATACACATGGAAATGTTTGTAGGGAAACTAAATATTCACTTGTACTCACAATAAAAAAACTTTGATCGATGTTCGTGAAATATTTAGAATTTGCAACCCAACATCAATGACTATTAAACTGCTACTACTTACCTAATTCTCTGACAATTTCACTCGATTGAATTGATTGCATATTTAATTAATAATACTTTTTACATATAAATGAAAATTGTTAAATTGAATGGGTTGTGTTAATAACATGGAGAATAAAAATGTAAAAGTAATAACTATTTACCATACATATAAGTTGATTTAACATTCACTTAATTTATTGTATAATTTGAAATTATGTTATTGTGAGAATATCTAATTATCTAGTATTCACAAATCAGTACACAGGGTTTAACGTTTGCTTCGGAACCAAAGGCTATATTGCTGACGTCAATAGGAAATTAAAAACAAGAAACTATAAACGTAAATGAACATGTTTTCAAATTTTTTGTAACTTTGAAAATAAGTTAAAAAAGTAATTATAAAATCTTTATTTGTACTGAAGTTTGGTTTACTGAGTGTTTAATAAAGTAGATTGGTTGAAATATTATTTTTCTTTGAAAATTATTTAAGTATTCCAATATCCATGTAGTTATTACTGTAAAAATGAATGTCCCCTCAACCCCTTAAACAAGGACTAACGCCGTTTTTTATAAATTAAAATGTGTTTACTAAAGAATATTTCAGAAAGTAAAAAAATATACATGTATTGCCAATAAGTGACTGGCAGTTTTCCGCCTGGCAGTTTTCCGCCTGGCAGTTTTCCGCTTCGGCAGTTTTCCGCCTGGCAGTTTTCTTCCTGGCAGTTTTACGGACACCCTAGAAAGTCAATTTTGCTCCATCATATAGCGATATTTCAAATCAACAAACAGCAATTTGGCATTGGAATATGTGCATAATACAACTTAGAGATGCCTATTGTTAATCTAAAATATTGACACTGTGAGTTGTCTGTGGCATTTGTGATTGATTTGTAACATATATGCATTGAAAGAATAATGATAAAATATATAATTATCATCAACTCTGATATCATATCTTTTCATCTTTCAATTTTGTTCGACTATTATTTATAAAAAGAAAATGAATGCAATATATCGAACATAAAAAAAGAATATTATGATAGGTTTCAAATTAAATGATTTACTAACAACAGTATCAACAATATTGCCTTACCTCCGTCACTTAAATTCCCAATCAATATCCATCTCATGCATACAAATAACATCATTAAATATTCCCATCATACCTAACAACAGACACAATTTACTCTCAACATCAACCATTTACTATTATATTACATTGACAAAAAGAGCTTTACATATATATTGGGAGAGATACTTTGAAATGAAAAAAAATACGACATGGAAACAAATGTATAATGTATATGTAATATTCAGCAGTAAACAATCATATATATTAAATTGAAAATGACTTATTGTCGCGTAGCTAAACGAGTGTAAATTATTTACCAACATAAATGACACTATCGAACTTTGTAGCTTTGTTCTTAAATCATTGTTTATAGCTTGAAGCAATTCAATTACGAACGTTGCGCATCATTAATCAAATTCACGTACCTACTATTAACTTCATTGTGATTAGAAAGAAATACTTTTCTTTAATCTTACATAAGTCAACTTAAAAAAAATTATTTACAAAGATGAAGCTGGTGCTGTGTACATTTCTATACTAGTTATACATTATAAAGGATGATTAATCAACTGCCAATCCACTCGGGTACAGAAAAACAATGCTAGAACCATAAAATTGCAAGAAAAAGCTTCTTCTCCTGAATATTTCTCCTCAAAGTTCTCATATTTCATAGCAGATTTCTATGGCTGCAGACACCGGATATAATCCGAATAATTCATCGAACAGACACACGAACAGAAGAGTGAGAAAAAAATTAAAAATGGACTACCTAACTGCATCATGTGTGACTGAAACAGTTTATTCGCTCAGATTCCATTGTACTGCATTTGCTTTTGTAGAAATTGAAAAATATCATTGGGGTTCATTGTTTGAGAGTAATCTACCAGATGCAGTAATCAAGTTTGGACTTGCAAATAAAGTGATTTATAAATAAAGTGATTTATTTTTGGACTTTATACCAGGTAGAGTATAAAGTTAGAGTGATTGTTTCAGTGCATTAAAAATATGGGAGCTAATCAATTTATCGCTTAACCAGACATAAAGAAACACCTGTAAAACTGAATTACAAGTTATCGATGGAGATCCACAGATCAGAGTTAACAATAGTAAGTGTTTAATAATGAGGTTAATACACAAATCAACCAAAAATCTATAGCAATTAGATATGTAGTTTCTCCTCTCACTCTTCCAGTACTCATTTTTATTCTCTCAATGCTACCTTCAAGTCCACAGCAACCTCTCTGCAAACTCTTCTCCCCTCTTCGTATTTTCGGCATGAGATATATTTCAGTTGTAAAATCATCAGCAGTTTTGGAGAGCTCTCCAAGAGGTGGACATTAGCAAGGCAGAGCCTGAAAAAAGAGAAAGATCATACATTCATTATCCTAATATCAAACACTTAACTTAACTTATCTCTATAATTCTATTTGAAGTATCGCTTCAATTATTCATTCGGTAATTTAAATATGGCAGTAGGGAGAAAACATGAAAGAATAATTTATGGTATGCCCAAATAAAAGGTAAACTAATATTAAATTGAAGTCAGAGAAAAATATTTTGAGAGCGGAGTTCTGCTATATCATCCAGTGCGTGGCAGAGAAGGTGAAATTGGAAATTATGAAGTTGTAGGTTCACTTATATATTAAAGCCATAATTAATTGTATTTGGATCACACTAATATTACATTAAACCTGAAACTAGTCTCTTTTCCCTCTCAATAGTATATGGAGTCAATAAAGGAAATTATATTTTATATAGAACAGATGCTCGCAGAGCTTATATCATCGCCGCCACTACATTTTATGTTCTGGATGAGTTGAAAATGAGCTATACTAAAATCTCAGGCAATTTAGTTGAAGGTACTTTTGAGTAAGAAATAACCCTGACTTATGTGCCGAATGCTCCCCATATTCTTATCAAGCGGTTTTGTGGGATAATGACCATTCGTCCAACAAAATTTTAGGCGATTTGACTAAGAAAATAATTATAGATTTGGCTTAATAATTTCAATGGAAATTGACTGTCATATTTTTTACATAATCCCAAGAATTATTTTTCCAAATAATGAAAAAAATATTCTATAGTCTTATTGCCTTAGTCCAAAAAATATTAAATATTTTCCCATTCTTGAAGTATGTGTACTGTAATATATCTAGAAATCTATTGTATAGCATTCTAGTTTTGCGCCTCAATGAACAAAATAGTTTGTCCTATTAGGTTGACCGTTAAGGAAATTATCATAATTCCGCATCTTGTTATGGAGGTGCTATTCAAGCCAATAGTGTTGCCCTCTAAATAACAGTAATTTGAGTTACCGGATGTTAGAATGAAGAATCATTTGACTTATGACGAACAGTTACGTTGATCGTCTAGGAAATGATGGTAATGGATATTCACAGGTATGTGTTTACTGAGGCAACTTTTATGATATACATAAGTAATTATATAACCAGTTTTTGAAATTTGAGTTTAACTCATTTGGATATATGAAAGAGCAATATAGTTGTAGCTCCCGAAGCTCATTTAATGATCTATATGACGTCACTGAATATCCAGCCAAAGCTGAAACAAATATTCATCTTAGTTGGGATTCAGTAATCCCCATACTCGGCCTTCAAATCACCCCAAGAGCTACCGAAACGCACAATTGGTTGTGATATTACAGCAAGCAAGCACCCTTAAATAAATAGAAATGCATTTGAAGTCCAGGAGGCAAATAACATTTAATTCAACTCATCACTCGTTTACTTTAAAAGAATATACACACTGCGTAGTTTATTTGCAAAGTGCATAAAATTTTCACAAAGTTCCTTACCTTAGGCTAGTAACAACGTTTCTTCTCTTACAAAATTTGAATAACAAAATGGCCGAAGTCGCATGGAACAAAATGTCACACCTTCCACGTCGTGGATCACACTCTAAGCGCAACGTGAGTCCAACCACAGCTAGAATATCCTTAGCATGACCAATAAATTCTCATAAATAAAATAATCAATCCAATAGATTACCGACAACTAAATAATTCCTGATGCTCCCATCAATTCACTATTTATCATTTCAATAGAAAAATAAGAATGCATCACCGGAAAAAGGAGGAGATTTGTGGTGGATTACTCCGTTAAATATTCTTCCAACAATATATTTCCTCACGTAATATTTCAAAATAATATCATATCATATTTGAGTTCATTCCAAAAAAAGTGAAGTATGAAATTTTGCAAAAGAACTCCATTCTTTGAACATATATGGTCATTTGATTAATTTACACAAGCTATAAAAAACATGAAAAATAAGGAATTTATCGAATTGAAGAGTTAGCTTTTTTCCCTAAAATTTCCACTTTCTGCACTATCCTAATATTGCATATTTCTCTGTACAAAAACACTGTCAGTGAAACTGAAAAAAAAACATCCGAAAATGTGGAAGAGGAGCAATAAACACCAATGACAATGTTCAAATAGAGCTTTCCATTTCTGGAGAGCTACTTGTATTTCATAAAACATTATATTGCGTATTTGGTATAAAAGAATAATTGTTTTTGCTTTTGAAACCATTAAGTAACAGCTTTTTCTGTTGTACAGCATTATAAAACATTCACTTATAATGTTCCAATTTTTAGATCTTCACTTTTCACTCGAATATGAATTTTCGAAGATACTTTTACCGCTGTTGTTTCTTAAAATGTGGAGAAAGTTTATATATCAAGGTATGCCTTCGACTGTGATATAAAATGGTTCACTCATTTGATTTAATTATGGTTTAATATACGGTCTTTTCAAACTAAAATAAGGATTTTCGTTTGGATAAGAGTAATATATTTATATACTTATAGTGTGACACATACACCACTCAAACTAAAATATTGAGCACAAATTTTCATCAGGGACTAACTTAACTGAAAAGAATAAAATGTAAACTAAAGCATATTCTACTCACAGGAAAGAGTATTTCATTTCGATGAAACTTTATTATTCTCTTCAAAGTTTTAAATCCTTTAAAATTACTTTTCTTGGTTAACTTTTCATTCAGTACACTAAATAAAAGAGGGAAACCAATTTTAACTTTTTGTTGAAGTTGAACCTTCTCAGGTGTGAAGGGAAACTTGTCCTATGGTACATATTGTAGGGAAATTGTCGTATTTAGTGAAAAATAATATTATGTAGTATTTATACTGATATGCATGTACTATACAGGGTGTCCCAAAAAAACGATACCCAAATTCCAAAGGCTGTAATTCAAAAACTATAAAACTTACGAAAAATTGGAAAAGCATATTTTGTTTCTCAAACATTTTTTCTATCTCTGTACACAATTTTAGATGAATCGATTAAACTTTTTTATAAGCTGTATTTTTAGTGACCGACACCAAAAACCAGTTTGCGTACTTTTGTTTAACTTCGAATTATAGGATATTAAAACCATGTTGTTAATAACTTTCAACAGTTTAGTAACATCATATGGTTAAAAAACGTTATTATAACAATAAAAAGAGTTTATTAAAATGTCACTGAAAAAAATATCAAACTATTCTAGTATTCCTCCTATTAATCGTTTCAAACGATCGGGTGAATCGTTGCGATGATTCAAAGCGATAATGCCTATTGCCGAATAGTTCAATAGTTTTTCCTTACAGCAATAGTTCTTTGCTCAAGAACACCGTCCTGAACCCACCAGCTTCGATTATCTCTGTTTATATGTATTTCTCGAAGTCTTCGAACGATCCTGGAATATAGTGGATCAAGGTTTTCAACTCCATTTAAGTTTTTTTTAAATAAGGACCGACTATCCAGCCATTGCCACTAAGTCACATCCGCACAGATAATTTCTCTCGTGAAATTCCTACGTCAAAGTTGAAAGCAGGATGTTGGCTCTTTGGTGCATTTGTACGAACGTTATGATTAATTATTTTGCCATCCGAATGAAAAGCGGTCTCATCGCCAATCGCAATATCGTCCACAAACCGGAGATTTTTTTGCAAATAACATTGAGCAAAATTCAGCAGCAAAGAAGATCAGTATCGAGGAGTTACTTTCGCTCGTGCATCTTGTAAGGATGTCACTTCGAATCTCAAGTTACGATTTTGTTGTTTTAGAAACATCTAATCACTTTTTACAGCAGTGATTTGCAAATTTTCTGTAAGTGCTACTTTCACAATTCGAACAATGAAATAAGTATTTTACTGAAAATGCGCAAACAGGTTTTTAGTATAGGTCACTATAAATACTGCTTAAAGAAAATTGTTGATTTGATTCATCTGAAATTTTCTACAGAGATAGAAAAAATGTTGAGGAACAAAATGTGATTTATTAATTTTTTGTAAAGTTTTTAAGTTTTTGAATTACAGCCATCGAAATTTGGTTATAGGTTTTTTTGGGTCACCCTGTAGAGTAGGATGGAGCGATTTTTTTTTATTCAAATCGTAACAGTGCGGATAAGTTGCGAATGGATTCAAAAATGATGTTTACTAAATATAAGAAAAGTATTTAAGGTAAACAACGGTACTTCAAAAATTAAAAAAAAAATCACTTATTTGGCCTTTTTTTCGAAAATATGTTACTCACAATAAAAATTCATAGAGGAAGTTCCATTAGTAATGATTATTATCCTTAGATGTCTTACTACTCAGAAAAAAATATTTTAATATATATATATGAAGATCTACTATGGGCACCCGAACACAAAAAAAAAAGCGAAAAAAAAACATATTTTATTTCAAAAAAATTATCCTAATCATGCAATTCTTTGCTAATTTCATTCATGAATGTATCAAAAATCGAAATATGTATAAAATGAAATAGCTTTATTACCGAGGAGAAGGCTGCATTACAAGTTCCTTGCCCATCCTTAGGGTGGAACTTGGATGGAACTTCCAATTCAAACAAGGTAATTTTGCCCAAAACTTTGATTCTAAAAGTTAAATTAATCGAATATAAAATGTCTTCTATTCATGGTCGGGCGGTTGGAAATGGATAGGGTGGAACATAATGCCGCCACCTCCTTGTGGTGAGTTCGGTTATAAAGAGATTTCATTATGTACATATTTCTATTATTCATACATTTATGAATGAAATTAACAATGAGCTGCATAACAAACATATTCAATAATTATGATTTTTTTTTATAAAGTAAGTGATTTTTTCGATTATTTGCCATTGTGGCGCCCACAGTAGATATCAATATAATATTTTTAGACATATTTTTTTTTAAATTTGTAAAACAACGAAGGATAATATTTATTATTAATGCAACTTCTTCTCTGTATTTCAAGCTTGAGAATGATATTATTGAAAAAGGTAAAAATTGATTTTTGGGAGAATTTTCGAAGTAAGTACCTGCGCTCACCCTAAAAATAAATCTTTTTTTATATTTCTCTTCTCACATCATATTCACATCCATTTGCAATTTTTCCAAATTATTACGATTTGAAACAAAATAAAATGAACAAAAAATCGCTCTACCATTGTGTAGAGGTTTGGAATAAGACAGCAGAGAAACGAAAAAATATTCTGGAGTTCAGATCTCAGTACATAGCTTATTTACGGTATCCGGTAAATTGCTCGAAAAAACAATTGCTTGAAAGACAATTGCTCGAAAACAATTGTTCGAATGAAAAATTGCTCGAATGAACAATTGCTCGAAAGACCAATTGCTCGAATGGATAATTTCTCGAATGATCAATCGTTCTTATAATACAAACTAAATTAGATACAGTTATCATTAATTACTAATTAGAAACAGGGACGGTTAGGTGCAGCTAATCGAAGAGTGAGAATGAGAAATAATGGGAAATATGAAATTATACAGAGTTTCAAAATAGAATAACAAATACATTTCGTTTCCAAGCCCATATTTAGACCTATTTAGATCTTTCGGGAAATAAAGAGATTTCACTTCATGATTTTCTGACTTTCGACAATTTATCTATATAATTACCAATTGCTCAAATATTGAAATTTCAAATAATCAATTGCTTAATGTAAAAGAAGACAGAAAATCAACCAGATAATGGCTACCAAAAAGAGAATTTTAAAAGCTGAACGATTACCAGAGGTCATGTTAAATGTGTCCGGAAAATCCGCTCCCTTCTCTAATCGGCAGTTCCCATAGCCCGAGTTACTAATACCTACCAACTCTAACTTAGTCCTAAGAACATCTCGGTGGAGCCCAGTGAAGCTATTGACTGACAAAAAACGAAAATTGTAGTACTCAAAATTGCTGCAGTATTGCTGTTCAATGAAAATATGAAAACCAGAAATATTAAAATTTAAAAACATTATTATGATTGATAGTAATTAGCGATTAAAAATATGAAGTACACTTCTTATATATTACTAATTAGAAACCAGGATGGTTAGGTACAGCTAATCGAAGTGATCCAACTTCATGATTAACAGCTAGACATTTATTAATTTGGACACTGTGACAAATTTGATCATTCGAGCAATTGTTCATTCGGTCAATTGTTCGTTCGAGCAATTGTCTTTCGAACAATTATTTTTCGAGCAATTGTTCATTCGAGAATTGTTTTTCGAGCAAATGTTTTCGAGCAATTGTCTTTCGAGCAATTGTTTTCGAGCAATTTATCTAGAACCCTTACTTACTTACCCAATTGAAAATAGGAGCAGGTTCGAAGCAGCAGTTAAGACGATCGGGGTAGTTACCACGGCAGCCAGGGAGCAGCGTAAGCGCAACGTGGTAGCCAAATTGACCGCTTTGGGGACTAATTCTACTCTGGCGAAGCTGCACAGAACTATACTCTGGGCACCTGCTCCTATTTGCCTTGTGTGCTGTCTAACTGCGGCAGCGCTGCCTAACTAGTCAAATAGGGGCAGGTGCCCAGAGTAGTTCTGGGCAGCTTCGCCGGAGTAGAATTAGTTCCCAAAGTGGTCAATTTGGCTCCCACGTTGCACTTACGCTGCTCCTTGGCTGCCGTGGTGACTACACCGCTCGGTTTAACCGCTGCCTTGAACCTGCTCCTATTTTCAATTGGGTTCTCACATACCTATAAAGTACTGTGTGTCCGCAAAAAAGAATGTATCCTCTGCCATTGAGTATATTTTGTAAATACTATTTATAATTCATAAATATTAATCTACCTATCTACGGTACCAACATATTATGCATATTATCTGGAAATGATGAATAGTGCAGATTCAAGGCAGTGGGTACATTTTTAATTAATGACCACATTATTAAGGAATCAACTACTAGAAAAAATTCATTAAAACTAGTACATTGCATATACCCATGTAAATTTGATAACAACTCATTATTTTATTTGCCAATAAGAAGTATTACTTCCTCCCCTCTCCCCAGGAGGAATTACCTCATCCCTCCCTTCTCCTCCAAGAGGGCTTACTTCCACTTTCCTATCGCCGCAATTAAGTTACGATAATAACAATTAGTTTCGAGTGTCTCAATCTGCAGGGAATATTCGATGTGATACAAGATTCAGTCTTGTGGGAGTGAATTCACCAATGGCGATGATTGCTGGAAGATTCTGTGATAAAATATATTAAAAATAAATATAAATTAGAATGTCCTTTTATTTAACCATTTGCTATACATATGAAACAACGTGAGTTTATTTGACGTATTAAAGCATTGGTCCGCTATAGAGAGGAGGTATTTTCGATATCCAATATTCTGAATATCAAAGTTGCAATTCGCAAAGAATAATGTCCTCGAAAATTGCGAACGGTAAAAAATATTGCCGAAGAATCCATCAGTTTGAGATACTGTCTTATTATTTATAGAAGTTACCAATGTATTATATTTTATATTAATCCTATTAATCCTAATTTAGTTTATAATATCAATTAAATCGTAAATTAATATCAGTAATGTTCATAACTAATATTAACTATTCAGTGTTTAAGTTTTTGGAAGACAATTCTTTTTTTAAGTAAACATTTAGAGTGGACTGTTTTCTATAATATACAGGGTGTCCCAAAAAAAAACGATACACAAATTCCAAAGGCTGTAATTCAAAAACTATTAAACTTACATTAAATTGGAAAATCACATTTTGTTTCTCATCATTTTTCTTTCTCTGTACAAAATATCAGATGAATCGATTAAACCGTTTTCTTGTAGCTGTATTTTTGGTGACCGATATCAAAAACCTGCTTGCGCACTTTCAGTAAATCACTTATTTCACAGTTCGAATTGTTCAAGAAGCACTTACAGAAAATTTGCAAATCACTGCAATAAAAAATGGATTAGATGATACTAAATCTACATTCAACAGATGTGTAACCTTAGATTTGAAGAGACATCCTTACAAGATGTACGAGCTAAACAAACACCTAGATACCGATCTTCCTCGGCGGCTGAATTTTGCTCATTGGTTTTAGCAAAGAAATGTCCGGTTTGTGGACGATAATGTGGTTGGTGATGAGACCACTTTTCATTTGAATGGAAAAATAAATTGTCATAACGTTCGCACATATACACCGAAGAACCAACCTCCTACTTTCAACTTTGACGTAAGAATTTCGTGAGAGAAAGTCTGTGTGTGGATTGGACTAGGTAGCAATGGCCGACTTGGCCGTATCGTCTGTCCTTATTTTTACAAAAATAATTTAAATGGAGATAGATACCTTGATCTGATAAATGATAGAATCGTTGCAAGTATTCAAGAAATACATTGAAAGAGAATCAATTGAACCTGTTTGGTTCAGGACAGGTTCAGAACTGTTGCTGTAAGGAAATACTAAATGAGCTATTTGGCAATAGGCAGTATTGCCCTGAATCATCGTATCGAATGGCCCACCAGATCGCCTGAAACGATTAAGATGAGGAACAACTTCATTGTTTTTTTTTCAATTGCATATTGATAAAAGCCTTTTATTGTTATAATAACGGTTTTTTAATTTTTATAATAAACTGTAGTAAATTATTAAAAACATGATTTTAGTATCCTAAAATTCGAAGTTAAACCAAAAGTACGCAAACAGGTTTTTGATATCAGTCACTAAAAGTACTGCGTAGAGAAAACAGTTGAATATATGCATCTAAAATTTTGTACAGATATGGAATAAATGTTGATAAACAAAATGTGATTTTCAAATTTTTTGTAAGATCAATAGTTTTTGAATTACAGCCATTGACATTTGGGTAACGGTTTTTTTTGGGACACCCTGTATAACAAATAAAAATAGTTTTGTATGACAAGCGTCAGAAATTAGAGATAATAAAACATTTGAGAGTTCTTAAGTTTGATTAAATAACTAAGAAAAGAATATTTCGAAAATAGAAAAGAAAAATTAACCAAGAATCAGTTAAAAATAATTGATTACCGACATAAACGAAAACAGTGTCAGTTTTTCCTAATCAAAGTCTCCTATACTATCTCATTTCCATAAATTTCCCCCCAACGTTGACTCTCTGTAAACATGGATATCATAAGAACTTTCTTTATGGATATTGTAAGAACTTATACTTATTCACAGAAAATGAGAAAAATGAGAGAAGAGATGATTAACAAGTTAAGAATTCGTTGTCATTTTCATCAACCTAGTGTCATGATTTATACATTGTTTTCCGCAAAATTGTACTCTATTTTGTATTAATTATATCTCCAGTTAAAATGGAGATATTTCAAGTCTGTTTATTTCATACTAAAGGCAAGTTTCTTTTTCATCCGAATATATCTTTACGTGAATATCTATGAAATTATGAGTGTTCAGTAAGAAAATGAATGAATGGTGACCGGACGCTTCGTCAACGGACGTTTCGTTACTAGTACGTTTCGTTACCGGATTTTCGTTGTTGTTTTTTTAAAACGGAATGATTTATTTCATTTGAATTGGGTTACAGACTACAAATTTTACCAATACCATACATTATGAATTTATACTACTTCAAAATATTAGGTTTATATAAGGTTTATTCGTTTGCTAAGTATCAGGTTATACATTAAATATATTAAGATTTAATTAAATTAGCAATAATTACTTTATATCATCGATTAGAAAAGATGAAAATGAAAATAACAGGGATACTAATCGATATGGAAGTTAAATAACAATAATTCCTTTTCATTTTTCATCATATGATCGAAAATGTGATTCAGTCCGAGAACGTGGAGCTTTCTTTTTTATATTTCCGAAAATATTTTAACGTATGAGTAAAAATCTAATTACCAGACGCTACATGAAACCAAATGAGAATAACATAACGAAAATGAAGATAATAATTATTTTCGATCATAAAAGAAAAGACCATATTAATTTTCATTATAACTCTATATTCTAATTCTCCTATACTATTTTCTAATATGATCGAAAATTTCCGGTGACTAGCTTAAAATTGATAAAAAATATGGAGTAAAATGATATAATACACTTTTAAATATAGGGGAGAACCGGGAGCATTCGGATAGTTTTTGTTAAAAACTGAATAATTCGTAAACTAATTCGAATTTTACTATTTAAAGACTTCTGTATGTAGATAAAACATCTATCTTGAGTTTGTATTAAGAATGTTTTACAATTTTAACCTTCATTCGAAAGTTATAAGACAAAATGTAGGAGGGATCCAAGTGTCCCAATTATCTTTCTTAGAGGGACACTTCAGACAAGCTGTGAGGACACCATAGAAATGGATAAAACAATGGATTTTGAGTAATTGAATAATAGAATTAAATTTGGATATACTAATTTAATTGAAATAAACCATAATGACTTGTTATTCGCAGTAATAATTCATTTATTTGATATTTTATCATTATTTCGAATACCTTCTTCATTACGGCCTCTATCAGTTTTCATTTTATAATAAAAGGACATGATTACGATCATCAATTTGTAAGTTAAAAATAGAGTATATCAAAAGTTGAAACTAATTATATAAACGAGTATTGTTTCAAATAAATTAATTAATTTTAAGCTCTGAATGTCATTTTCAATAAGGATTACTTCAATAAATTGTAATTGTGGGCTGAATTGGACACAGAGGGAAGGAAGGTTCGGACACCGTTCGAACTAACCTCAACAAAAGTCTCCGATTTATCCCGAATGACACTTCAATATTGAAAACATCACCATTTTTTTTATTTCATTCGTATTGAAAATTACATAAATATTGAAGAAAACAGTAAATTACACCTCGGGGGCGACACACTGCATCTCCACACGGGATTTTTCAAATAGTTGACGGTTCACACGTCGCACACATTCAATTGCAATAAGTGGTAGTTCCAACAATTATTAACATGTTGACACGAGTTGTCCGAGCCATCCCTATGACCGTATGCTCCCGGTTCACCCCTATATTTAAATATATATTGTTTAGTATAATTGGTATAATTTGTAGTCTATAAGTTATTTGGAATTGAAAAATCATTTTTCTGGAACGAATTATCCTATTAAAGAAACGTCCTCCAGGTAACAGAAGTTAATGAACTGTGAGAGCGAAGTGAACATATACTTAAGCTAAGGTAGCTGTGATGTGTTACAGAGTAAATGTAACTTCAAATAATAATATATAGATTTTAGATCGATAGCTTGCAGTAGGTCTTTTCTTTTACAGGAAAGGAACATGAACATTTGGGGTATTTTCAATTTTTCAATTTTTTAAGAGTTCCAATTTCCTATACTAACAATCTTCTAAACTCTTAAAAGCTACTGGACAAATCAGTATACAAACATATTGGTAAGTATGTTCATATTATTCTAATTTGAATGGAGATCTGACAATTCAAAGACAACATGTTGCATATTTAAGTAATAATTAAAATAATTAAATCCAATATCTTTCATAAAAATTTTAGATACTAATGTTACAGAAAGTTTGAAAAAAAAACAGTAGTCAACAATGTTCATTGAAATGAGGAGAAAGGAAAACGATAAAAAAAGGAAGTTAATAGGAGTGTCTCCTTTTTTTGTTTGAAATGTGAGATGCTTGATTTTCTGACTTGATTATGCTGTACAAATAGACTATTTTTTACTTATGACTTTATTTTATATTTTTTATCTAAGACACTCCCTTTAATAGGAACGTTACATCCGTAACATTGCAGATAACTTACATGTATTGCTCTGATAAAAGATATTGCAGATTACTCGCTAATCACCCCAGTTGTTCACTTACTTCCTTCACTCGCTGTTATCTGACATCAATCAACTTCAAGTGAGACCGATAACAATGTAGAATCAATTTACCTTCAGTTAATCTAGCCGAAGTGAAAGAGAAGAATGAATAATCTGAATAACCATTGGCAATGTGTTGTACTAGCTATTGATTACAGTACTTATAATATTACATTATAACTATCACTGTAATTGTGAGCTACTGTGATGTACTGACTGTTGATTGATGTTCCTGATATGTTGTTCACAGTGTTGGAAGGATTATCTATATTCTAATATACATTTTTATAAAAAAATAATCATTGACCAAACAAATAATTGCAAAGTTTGTATTTTTATCTCATATTTTCCAGTTATAATATAATAATAAACCAAATATTCACATTTAATTTTATCTGGTCATTCTATAGTATTATTCAGCTACAATAACCAAAAATGAGAATCCTGACGCGTTTTTCACACTAGGTTCAATATTAGTTAGAAGAACGTATAAGCTAATAAGCCCAAAGCTTTGAGAGATTAGAGATGACAGCTAAAAGGAAAATGAAGCGCAGTGTATTTACTCCATTACATTGGAAGATTGACGATTTCAATGGTAGCAGAGTGTCTCTCTACAAATGTCTTTAACTTTGAAGTGAATGATGCATTAGGAAGTGTTAGTAGATCGCACACAAAAATTGGCGCAACCGAAGATTGGGGAGAAGGAATTGGGAGTAGGAGGTTGTTAGGGGAAAACCTCCCCTCCTTTGTAAGAAAAAAGAAACCTCTTCAGAAATAAAGATTTTATTCATTGTTACCTCGTAATAGTCGCATTTTTTATTTTGGCAGACGGAAACTGATTTCAGAACCCACTTACTTTTTCATCTCCGAAAATATCCTCCGTGTTTTAGAAAAAATAGCTAGCCTTATGAAGCATAGTTTTCTATAGGAATGCCATTATCTCACCAGAAATAGTGTAGGGTTAATTGTGTTATAACTTATATCTTACGATACAAATGGATTATTAAAATATTTGTTCGTTCGTTGTTAGTAATGATGGAATTTAATATTGGGATTTTAATCAAAGTTTATTCTAAGAATTAAGTTTAAAAATCAATATTACAATAGTAAAATGCTATATATAATGATATGCTATCAATTAAAACTTACAGCTATCTAATTAATACTTTAGAAAAAAATGTTGCCCTTGCTAACTTTGAATAGTGAAACAATCTGTATAACATCTTCATCAAACTTTATAAAGTCTGAAGAATTGCGCTTCGACAAGGCTGAAACTTGTTTCTTGATAAAATTTTCCATCTCCGAAAATGAGAGTTTGTACCACCTTAACATGAATTGCTTGAGTCAAAAGTTAGGTAACTTATATTGCCTCTTTGATTATTTACACAATAGAGTATGTATATGGTTGGGAATATTACAAAAAATATATAGCTTCTAAATATATGCTATATTTCATTCGTGAATGATATGTATGTGTAATAAAATATTATAGTAGACACTCAGTCAGCTCATACAGTGGAATGAATTCATGTTTTTGAGTGTATCCTAAACAAACAGTAGGAAGTTTAATTTATACGGAAAAGAAAATATTTTTCATTGACACATTAGGAATGTATGGAATTATAGAAAAGATTCATAATATTGACAAAATAGGATGATATTTAATTTATAGGATGAAAAAGGGAATGATCGAATGAATATGATGGATAAAAAGGGTTAAAGTACACTTCTTTGAAGAGCACTATGCAGGGTTGTTTTTGCTATTGATATTTGATTCAGCGTGCAACAAACAAATATTTAATCAACAAAAGATGCAATTCATCATTTTTTGATGTTATGCTGACTTACAATCCTCACTGGGGAACTTATTTTCTTTTTGCGAATGTTTTGCTCAGTTTTATGATGATTTGACTCCGTCTGACATAATGAGTTCCTGTGAAACGGAACAAATGGTGAAAGTTACAGGAAGGTGAAATTTGGAAAGCTGAAAAAACAGAAAAGCTATGAACTTGATTACTGTTAATCTTTGAAATTAAATAAAATGCTATTAAATATAATTTAAAAAAATCAGTAAAAATAGATAATATTGCTTATCAGATTAAAAAGTAGTTTTTCTTAAAATTGTAAATCTGAAGGTGTATAAAAATGTATAAAATTCAATATCACGATTTATAATTCATGAGGCTCTACGTATAATATCGGTAAGCTATAACCAATAATGTAACTATTATTAATACCCATAGCCTACAGAGATTGGAGCGGAATATTGACAAAATAGCAATTCGAGTCATAGGCTAGAAAAATTATAGTAAAGTAAATGATCTATATGATGTAAACTATTTATTGATTAATAGTTACATTATTTATAAATCGAATCAGTTCTCTGACCTAAATTGATTTGATTTCAAATCTAATACAATTCAAGAATGTTCTACTCACGTTATTTGACATCAAAGTCAAGAATGAATATTGGTACGATAACTATACAAGATTCACTTTTAATACTATTTTTTTCTTCGAATACTGAATACATAATTATTGGTATAAACATAAGTATGATTCACACAAAGAGATAATGTGATTCATTTTAGAACACAAACAAGATTCCCTTCAGATTGATTTCGTATCCCTTTTTTCTGGAGATCAGAACTTCCTAGTTTTTACTCACAAATCGCATCAGAGGAACACTAAACTCCTCACTATTTGGCAGAGGAGTGAGGAATAAGCTCGAATGCAGACGATGCTAAAATCCGTAAGACTTTCCTCTACTTGTCCTATGATTGCACTGGTGTATTTAATTATTGGCTGTAATAAAAGCACTTGTGTATTGATATATTTATTTGGTTTTCAGATCTTCTTTCGGCACTTACATATTTTTAGGTTTGTCCAACACTTACATATTACAGCAAGTTTACGATGAGATTGACTTTGTTTTTGATGTAACTGTTTTTTTATACTGCCTTTTGCTTCTTTTACGGCCTCTTCCTGATTTATCAGCGATTGAATAACAATTATACACATTGTGATATTATCGGTAATAACAAATAATACACATTGTGATATTATCGGTAATAATAATTGATACACATTGTGATATTATCGGTAATAACAATAATTAATACACATTGTGATATTATCGGTAATAACAATTAATACACATTGTAATATTATCGGTATTAACAATAGTTTCTGTTAATATTTTCCATCACTTTCATACTTTCCTTCATTTAAATTACGCCTATATTTTGTCTCTTCAAATTTTGTGACATTTGTCTTGATTGGTATAATTGGTGCACTCATCAGCAGAGAATGTAACAAATCCAATCCATTCACCAATCTAACCAATCATTCCAACTGATTGGTAACACCTGACAATACAGCAGGTAACTGTCAGATAATTCTAACGATCAGTCCTATTGCAAGCAGTTAGTTTTATTTCTAATAGAAAAATTCACTCTTGTAAAGTGAATTCAATTTCTCATATTGATTTTCACTATAATAGTAATTAATGAAATAAATACAAGTGTATTAATCTCCTTCTACATATAATATAAAAGTTATGATAACATTTAATCTAAAGGCAGACGCATATCAGAGTTTCTGTTTACTTCTAATATGAATTCTGGGAAACCATGAATATTTCATGAGTTGATATTGTGTTCGAATAGTAAACCAGTTCTTGTCTCTTCAAGATTGAAACATTAATGAACATGCACAGAATTTGATACAAATTATATATGTCTAGTGTTTTCTTGAGGTACGGTAAGCTTCATATAAACTTATGTATATAAAATCTTGATTTGCACCGGCTGTTGATGAAATAATATCTATAAAGCGATATCTTTTTAGCATATACCTAACCATTCGAGTCAATTGAAATCTTTTCCATTTTAAATGTATGAAATTCAAAGAGTAGATCAGGATAGCATCCTATCACAGGATACACTCAGTGAAATTCTGATGCACCCAGGTGTTTCGAGTTCAACCTATTGCTTTGTCACTAAAACGAGACACTTTAGTGCATCATACTATAGTTTGGATGCTCTAAAGTGCAGCAGTTCGATGCACTTTAGTGTCTTAGCTATAATTTTGTTAAAATGATGAGAAAAATAACCTCATCATTTTAGCAAAAGAAAAATTTGAGACACTAAAGAGCAACGAACTGATGCATCTCAGTGCACCCAAACTAAAGTGCATCGAACTGATGCACTTTAGTGCATCCAAACTATAGTTTGATGCACAAAAGTGTCTCGCAATAGGGAGAACTCGAAACACATCAGTGCATCAGTTGGAGTTGTTAATTTTTCTCAGTGTATGATCGAACGTTCCGTTTCTGGACGCTTCGTTTCTATAAAGTGTCGTCACCAGAACTTTTCGTTACTCTGACGTTTCGTTACTAGAACTTTTCGTTACTCTAACGTTTCGTTATTCTGACAATTCGTTACGATGACATTTCGTTACGATGACGTTTCGTTGCTAGAACTTTTTTTTACTCTAACGTTACGTTACCAGTACGTTAAAGTACCAAATTTTTGTTCTTGGACGAATGAATTTTAATTCAAAAATTTGTCGCAGGCTAAGATATACTTTATATTTTACCTATTTACTTACTATCAACTAGATTATTTATTTATTAGCTTTAATGCTCACACATGTGGGCATCGGAGGAGTTGGGCTTCATCAACCGCATGGTTCATAGGAGACAGGATATCAGATTTTTATGAATACAGGTGTGGTCAATGAGTTTGGCAAAACCGATTATCTTTATTTTTTCGCTCTCTAGCTTATGATTGTTGGTAATTTGTGATTGGTCACATTTGAAATCACGATTGAGTATAAATAATAACAACAGTTGCCCGCAAACAATGTTTAGTAACTCTTTATTATCACAAAACGTCCGATGACTAATATTTACTGTCTCAATACATCTTTGTTGTGAATTATCTTTGTTGTGTAAAACAACCACTTATAGCAATAGTAATGTCATATTTTTTTCTAAATACAAAAATGTTTTTTGGAGGCATAAAATTTGATGACAAAAAACACAATTACCACAAAAGGTTTCATTAAATTAAACTGAATTCGGCTAATCTGTGTTTTGACAAATATTTTTTCAGTAAATTTGGGTTTAGACAAAGTAGTATTTGGGAAATATCAGCATAGATTCGTTCTTACTAAATTTAGTAAATAAAATTGTGTTATATTTCATATAATTATTATAAAGTGAAACTAAGATATTAGTATCTAAGTAGATATGAAAATTACAGGTAAGCTATTTACAGTTTAATTAGTCCTTATTGAATATTAAAAGATGTTTTCAAATAAGAGAAAACACATACTAAATTGATATAAATGAAAATGTGAAAAAAGAATATATCAAGTCACTATTGTATTGTTAATTGTTAATCAACCAACCATATATCTTAACATATCGAATATATGTTAAACCTTATAATTTAAAGAAGCCATTGTGTGGCACTACCTTAATTTCGTTTTAATTTCTATTCTCTGAAATATAAAATATATTGGGAACTCTCTATACTAAATTTAACAGTACTAGTACTCTGGTAACATTTTTTCCCTTAATTTATTTGTTTTAAAAACATACGAATAAAGCGTTATCAGAGCCTATGCAGATCTATCTCTTTATTTCTCAGTAATTATTGTGATAATGATGAATAAATCTGCTAAACTGTTTAAATAATAACTATGAGTCTTACAAGCTAAGTAATTGAAGTTCTCAGCATCTCTGTCAGACATTAAAAAATCGGCTATTTGTTATTCACAGTAGAGATTATTTCCTAATCTGATAATGGGTCTCAAGATAATGGGTCTGGGTCTGGGAAATCTTAATGTGTCAGGGAAATCTTAATAAATTTATAAAATGGAGAGCAAGAGAAACCACGTAAAAAGTAATCATTCTTCTATTTTTCTTAAGAGCTTTCGAATAATTAAATATTCATCATCAGTATCCTAATTTTGACTAATCTAAACATATTATTTAGAACAAAGAAGTATAATGGATACCAAAATTAATAAAGTTGCCTAAAAAGTTAATAAATAATTAAAGAAAAAGGAAATAATAGAAAAATAATAAGCTATTAACCCAAAATAGTTAAATTAAAAGAACTCGCTTGTTCATTGAGCGATGGTGACTGCTTATGAATGTATATAGATTTCAATATACGAATACCACACTGGTTTGTAGTTTGCAAAATTTTGAAATTATCTTCCTTAATTTATTTATTTATTAATATTATGAAAAAAATTGTGGAACTCAAAATATACACAAATCAATATGCAGCTACGCAAATTCATGAAAAAGTCGTATGATTTGCAATGCACAGGGCGGTACTAGATACTATCAGATGCTACCAAACGCTTCTATGCCTGAAAAGCGAACGGAAGCGTAAACCACCACGTATGTAACTTTAACGATTAAAAATGTATATTACCATTCACCAAATGATATAAATAATCATAAACAGTGAAAAGGGATACTAACTGGCTTTCTGAGACAAATCTGAGTTCATATTTAATAATTTGAGATCCTCAAGGGAGATCTTGAATTTATTTCTATGTTACTTACAATTTAGCTCAGAGAGATTTTCAATTAATTCCTATATTAACATTAAATTAGGCTATTCAAATACCTGAGGGAGATTCTAAATTTGCTGCTGAGAGTATCTGTATCTCAATTTAATATATCTGAGAAATTTGTCATAGGAATTTTTGAAACCCTTATTGAGGGAAAATGTTGCTCTGGAAGGCCATTTCCTAATTAATTTTTATGTTCCCATGTAATTATTAGGAGACAAATGTGATAATTTTGGTCTTTTTAGAAATGAGTTAGAGAATTTTTGGGAGAGATTTTGTCCTAAAAATGATATCCTCGATACGGATTCTGTTATTAGCAAAATAAAAATAAATATAGGAGGAAGTTAAGGTTTTTTTTCACATTAAATGTTATATATGCCCCTTATTTTGCAGTCCAGATACATTCAACGAACAATGTTATTCTGAAAATATTTCTTAAGTGCTGAATTGATATTTTGATGAAAATTTAATCTTTTCCGCAATACAAACTGGCAGACATGAAGTAGCTTTAATGATGTTTACAATTGGAAAATGTTCACCCTGGAGCCTAATTTCTTGTTTTAAATATCTTAAATGTGGTGACCTGGGTTTAGCAAACTTGGAGACCAATTTATTTCCACACTATATTAGCTTTTTTTCTTCCATACTTTGAAACATGACCTATAGGTAGTACTTCAAAAAGAAATTGAATGATTCAAGTCTTCAAGAAGCATACCAATTACCTACAGTGACTGTAACAAGTATCTCAAGATCTGTTCAGAGTTCAGCGAGACCTCTTCAAAAGGTTGTTTAAAGAGCCAGTGAGGTAAACATTCTCTCGTGGTTGTCTTCTAAGTTCTTCAACGATCCTGGGATATCCATCTGAATCTTTTTCTTAACGTTTGATGGGAAATTTAACCTCGTCTTCCTCGATTGCCTACTGCTAACGAAGTTCAGAATGTGAATCTACCCTATAATGAACAGATTCGCCTTACAACTTTACTAAGTATCTTAAGTCCTGCCAGTCATACCAGTTCAATCGCTTCTACGTTTTCTACCAGTTCTGTCAGTCTTGGAAAAGTTGATGGTGATGAACTCGAGCGAGTTAACCTTGGAACTTTCAATACTTCAGAAGCAAGAAATTAGAGCGTGTCCGATGAATCACCAGTTCAAGATCGTGAAAATATAGATACTGTGAGAGAACATGGAGATAATTCTGACAATCATACTTGTGACATCCGATTGGAAACTAAACTAAGATAACTTGGCATGTTTAGGTAACAACATTCACGCTTTCACTTTAAATAGTTGAATTATTTTTGCTTGAAGTAAATTAAATCTAAATTTTATTTTATTCTAGTAAAAATACTAATTTTGATTTAATTTACTTCAAGCCTAAATAATTCTATTATTAAAAGCGAAAGCGTGAATGAATGCCAAGTTAAACAGTTAGAAATTCCCTTTAGAATAATTTATCGAAAGAGATAGAAAAAAATCTGAAATAAAAATATCTTATAATAACATAATATGAGCTAAAGGAATTTATGCACAGCACTATACGACACATTATAATTATTTTTATAACCATTAGCACAACGTTAATGCAATCCAATAATAATACATTCGAATGTTGCTCATAAGTGTTTATCCAAATTTAACATTTTCTTATAATGTCCGCAGTCTATCTAAAGTTATGGAATGATTAACTGTCGGAGTTGATCTGGCTTTGGTTGTGTTCTCGCTTCCAAGGTCCTTTTTCATCCTAGATATCTAATAATATAGCGTTTTGTCATGGTGAGGACATTCTCAGGATGTATATAATATGCATTTATTTGTAAATTTGGTTTCAGCAATATTAATTACCTCTTAAAATATTACTTTATTACAAGTTCATATTTGATGCCAATTTCTCGCCCATCTTTTACTTCCTCATTTTTTAAAATTTGGAACTATTCTGGTCCATATAGCTTCTTTAATGTAGCTCGGTTGCTTTATTTATCCTGGAATAAAATACATATTTGACGTTAAACCCTTTACCTATAAATGTTGGATGGATCCTCTACACAATTATACCACTGATATGTCGCTCTATTTTAGCTGTTTCGGTGAATGGAAAATATATTTTTGTAGATGAATTATTGAATTGAAAATAATTTGATTTTACTGAATAAAACTGTAAATTTGACTGATTGATTAAATCACACGACAATACAAATTATATATTCTAATATTGTTTTTATAGAGCTATATTAAATTATTTAAATAAATTGTATAACTCCCGTATCAAGGAGCAGTTCAAATATATGTATCTAAACTCTAAAAGTTCAAAGACATCAACTAATGGAATTATATCGAGAAATTGGAATAGGATTAGGAAGAACATTCATATTCTGATCACGTAACCTCTATCAGTAATTTCACCCTATCCACCGTCCTACTTTTCATTTCGATAATCGAGTTTAGTATGAATTTTACTTAGCAAATTATAGTACATTCAATAAGTCCGGTGTCTAATACAGTGCACTAAAATAAATAGACATAGTTGAATTTTCTATGCCTTTCGCTTTTAACACTCAATTTAAATTATTTGGTCAGCACAGAGTAGGTCTGGTCATGAGGAGAATTACTGACATTAGTCTGCGCCTCTTCTGGACAAAATTATTCTGCTTCCTACCATTATAGAGTAAATTTATCCCTCCTTTTGCAGTTCCAGAATATTTTGTATTGTTATTCTCATATCACTGCTAGGAATCTGCTAGAAAATTCCTTCTAATTCTAAACTCTAAAGGATCCCAAATGGCTCTCATTATCAGTGTTTGAGATCCGTCAAATGAGTCACTAGATATGAATTTATAAAAAAATCGGACAGTATAATATATCGAGGCATTAAGAAATTGAATAAGAATTTTTTTAAAGATGATGTAATAATGAGTACATTCCTAACCATTCTCATTATTATTTAATTAATTGTTTAATTAAATTCCCTATTTTATTTTATTTTAAAATAATTAAAGAAATCAATTTTAAAATGAATTATTTTTTTTTATAAATTAATGAAATTACTGCTTAATTTATTAAAGCAATTGTTTTCAAATTATTTATAAAAATTAATTCAAATTGTAATTTCAAAGTAATTCAAATGATTATTTTAAATTATTTATAGAAATGAATGTTAAATTAATTTCAAATTGTATAAAGGACCACTCCAATCTAAATTAAAGAAAAATTTGGATTTTTTTCGCATTGGTAGATCTAAGGTTTTATAAGATATGACAGTTAACAGAAAATTAATCGATCAAGTATTTTGTTAATTATTATTCGAATAAGAAATTTCACATTCAACTTTCACTTTTTCTAAGACTCAATAGAATAACAAGTACTGCAGTTTAATTTATCACGTAGTATTCACTATCGTAAATTTGATGGCTATTAGGTTGTTAGGTTCATTTTTAGGCACCTAAAGTTTTTAATGGGGTAATGGTGTTTTAAAAGGGTAATGGTGTTTAGATAGCAGTTAAGGTAGCCATTATTGATTTGATTATGTATACTTTTTCTTCGCTTGAAATTCTGAGAGTAGAAGTAAAATCACAAGAATAAATTGAATTACATACAATGTTTATAACTTGTAGTTTTGTAAGCAGTAACCTCAGCTCTAATGAATAAAGCAATAAAAAATTTATGTGGAGGGACCTTTATAGATTTTGATATTAGAATTTCAAATTATTTTAACTAGGAATTTATAAAATTATGATACAGGTAATGTTAGACCTTGAAAAAATATATACATGAAAATTATATTAATATGAAACTATCAATGGTATCCTACTTGATCCTATTTTAATGCTAGATGTATTCTTGTAATTCTACTTGAAAATATCTCTGTGTCAATATAATATTCAATAGTTTTCCTAACTATTATACATATTTTAACACTAAATGCAAGGTTCAAATTTCTTCCAGATCGAAAGTAGACTATTTACGCTCAAAGCTCCCATACCATTAACGTAAAAGCACCTGACCGAATGCTGGACAAAATTAATAGAGATTACTGCAGAGTTACATGCATGTTGTGAAAAGAACTGAAGAATCTACTAACTATTAGATTTTGTAATATTTTGAACAGAAGTGAAGTGAAATGAAACAAAACATGAAGATCAATAGTGCATTCATTTCTAAATATTACCAATAATTGTAATAACTCGAAAGTGTAATATTACGAGATAAGAATAGTGCTCTCATAATCTATTAGGATTAAGAGAAATAGCACTGACTTTTTTATTAAGTCATTACGATAACCAATACCATAATTATGAATAATAGTGATACCACATTTTTCTTATATCAATTCATTGAAAACATGTCTGAGTGTAATCAAATATGGCTTTTACGAGTATGAGAATCTTATGACTTATTAATACACATTGAAAGTTATCCCTCTGTTCACTGGTTAAAACTATTACTCCCATTATGTTGGCTCTTGCTTTCTTCTGTACGGTTTGCACAGTTTGTTTCCCAACCAATAGATTATATGGTGGCATTGCAATTCAAACAAATCAATTTTTAGATTGACTATTCCTTTGTGCAAACCACTTCAAGAACAATCGAAAGTACTTCTGAGTTTTGAGTTTTACTTTAATTGAACAGCTTTTTTGAATTGTTGTTCTATACCTTCCTCCCAAACTCAGGAACTTTTTAACGAGCGTGAACCGTGTATGTCAACTCGTAGTACGTTTGGGACATCTGTGCTTATAAGTGAACCTGATATCCCTTAGGAATGCGATGGAATCCTTATGACGGCCTTATAGGTTCTTTTGGTGAGTTTCTATTAAGTGTAGTCATTTGTTGGTGTAATATTGGACATTGTGAAAAGATGATGGAGATTGTCCTCAAATCTTCCAAGCAATACCCATACATAACCGAGTACACTCTCCCAATCCAGTGCTTGTAAAACGGAAAGGAAGGGTGATGTCAATGTCTTGACAGGGTAGCTCTGTCCAGACAGAGAGTTGCTCTTAACTAGAGTGGATAATAGTGGGCCTACTTCCCATGAAGGAGTTGCTCAAGTAACTCCGAGGAAGGAGTTAGACGGGAAGAGTAAATGGCTTTGATTGTTGAGATATTTTGCGGATGTGTTTGTGTAACGAATTATTGAATAGAATGTTGTTGAGTGATTGCATGAGTTTCTGTCGTATGTGGTCTGCCTGTAATGTGATTGTTCTTCTGCCTTAAAAAAAGAACAAAAATTTAAAAAAAAATGTCATAAAGAGGTGTCTGAAATACAGTGTAAATTTACAGTCAAAGCTTGTCTGTAGCGCTTACAATGAGGCTGATATGTGGCGGGATTGCTGGAAACGTATCTACCTTCCAATATCTCAGATGTGGTGTGGAAGAAGATTGGGAGAATAATTGAAGAAAATCCAACTAATCAGTGGCACAATGAATTTTGTACGTGGAAGATGTGACGCTTGTATAAGCGACACATTCTTCTGGAGCGATTTTATCTGATGTTAGAGATGATCTAGTCTTCCTGAAAACACAGGAAAATTTGGAATAGTTGACGCTATATATTCCTGTCACTTTTTGTTGTTCAGAAAGTATCATTTAAAATAGAAAGAGTTGTTTTACGATATAGCATTATATTTTTGATATCTGAATTAGAAAAAATATAGCTTTAAATATTTGAGAAATTAAAATTTTTTTTTTTTTTTTAAATATAACTTTTCAAGAAAAGTTCAAAGATTAAGTTTCTTAGAGATAAGACACTCCTCTAACATCAAAGGCTGCTTAGTCGAAACTATTTCTCCATGAACTTAACTAACTAACTAAAATTAGCAGAAAGAACTGATAGTTTGTGAGATCAAAGAGAACAATGTGAAATAAATCACTTCTCCAAAGTCTTTGATGAAGTGAATATGATACAGCGACATTCAAAGGTGCAATTTGTTGAAAAAGGATAAACTTTGTAATTGAGAATGGAAAAATGAATTACGGAGAGGAAAGTTGTTTTCGATTGTTATACCTGGTGGATTATTGTATTGGTAAAATTAGGTCATTCAGGTCTTCTTCGTCTGTGAGATACAATAACCAATCACGGGATGAGGGAAATATATTAGTGAAATTTATGAATGAATATTTTATATTTGGAATTTATTCTGTTACTGTATCTAAGCTTCAAACAGTTAAACAGATAGGAATTCGTTTTAAAATAATTTATCGAAAGAGAAAGAAAAATATCTGAAAGAAAAATATCTTAGAATAACATATTATGTATGAGCTTCAGGAATTTATGCACAGCACTATATGACACATTAATTTTTTTATAGCAAATAACACCACGTTAATACAATCTAATTAATTACACATTCGAAACATTATTGTCACATTCGAAACTTTTTATAATACTACGAACATTGTTATTATTAATTTTCAACTACAGATACATCATGAATTAGTGCAAATAACAATATTGAATTGAAATCCATTCCATTCATTAGAATGAATTAAAATATGAGTTGCAAAGTAAACCGTTCACATAATCTCAAAAAGACTTCTTATTATAATATTAGGTTCTCAATAATATTCGAGCTGCCTGTATTGAAAAAGAAACAACAAATTAACATAAACTCTTAATATTCTTGGTAGTTCTGAATTCTCTTCATATCATATGAATGACTTCAAACTGATTTCAATCAAAGTTCAATAATATTCTCAGTATCTACATGTATTCTATTCATCTTTCAATACTATTTTCATATTCTTTTATCATATCATATAGCATATCAATGGCACAATGCACTTCTGATACATTATAAGGGTGCAGCTAGCACGCTTATCAAAGTGTCAGTTAGCAGACAAATTATTTTCGATTTCACTTTCGAAAGAACAGAGAGTAATTTTATTTTTAATTTTAGGTGCCAGAAAAAGCATAGGCCCTATCAACCACTTTTCCTCGAATAACCTAATATAATTCTATGAAATATATCTTTGATATATCATAATGAACTTAGAGCTTGAAATAGTGTAATTATCAAGTCATTCAAGAGAAATAATTTAGCTGCATGGTGAACTCGTTTGTTAATTTTAATATTTTCCCTGTGTTGTATAGTTAGTTCCGAACAATGAATCAGTACCTACCCTTCTCTCAAAATATATTTTTTTGTTAAAAGTTCTATTGGGTATATATCTAGGATAAATGACTGAACTAGTAAGTTTTAATATTTTAATTATATCCTATTGAATATTATTCTGACTATCGCATAATTTGAAATATATGAGCGGAGCAAATTTAAAACTATATACTTAAAGGAAGGTAATATTTTTTATATAAACGGGTCTACGGTCACATTCTTGCATTGTTACATCCACTGTTGATCTAAATGGTCCTTACAAACGACTGGCACCTGATTTATTGCGCTAATAAAATGCTACTCTCATTACTCAGTGAGCAACAACAAACGTTTATTGGACATTTTTTCTGACATTCATTGGTTGTAGAGGTAGCAGAAAGAGACATCGGAACTTGGAGTCAATTTGGAGAGATATCTTATCATATGGCAATGTCTCTTGAAAATGATCTAATTAGATATCTTTGGAACGAGATAAAATATTGGATTTCATAACAGGTTACTTAGAATCATTGTGTCAGAATTGTTATTATTTTCTTGGATACATTTATCGATTTTTATTATGTACTAATAAAAATAGGAAATAGTGTTGGTTTCAGAATATTATCGAATTTAATTAATTTCATGTTTTGTGTAAGAAACAAAGAAAATTCTTATTTATTGAATATATAATATTACTAAGAAAGTATTTCTATACTCTATAATGTACTGCGGTTTTAGGGTGACATCAATTTGTGGTAAAATAAAATCAGGTAAACTAATATGAAAACCTTAAATTTAGAAACTCATTAATTAGAAAAAAATAAAATGCAATACAATAAATTCTGATAAAATAATTACAAAACTAATAATTCAAAACATTCTAAAATTTAGTAAAATAATTTGAAATGGAATAATTAGAAAAAAATATTATGCAATAAAAACTAGAAAACACATTAATTAGAAAAAAATAGAATGCCGTAAATAATTTATAAAACATATAAAATGGAGTGATATAATTTCAAAAAAGTTATTTAGGAAAAAATATTTTGCAACAATTTAATACGAAAACAGTTAGAATCCAGTAAAATAAAAAGAAAACGCACAATTTGTGATAAAATATCTACGAATAAATTAATTAGAAAACTCACAATTTCCAATAAATTAATTAAAAATAAATTAATTTGCGCAAAAAAATAAGCGCAAGTATAATTAGAGCAATATAATTAGCGCAGGTATAATTAGAGCGAAATAATTAGCGCAAGTATAATTAGAGCAAAATAATTAGCGCAAGCATAATTATGACCAAATAATTAGCGCAAAAAATATGCTCCGCCCACCTGTCTTGACAGCGTCCGCCCACAGTGACGTCATTACTTTGTCATTGCGAGAAATATAGGTAATGGGGTAAATGTTTGCATGAAGACACTTTAAATAATTAGCTCAAAACTTAATTAGAGCAAAATAATTAGCGCAAATACAATTAACGCAAACTTAAATAGAGCAAAAGAATTAGCGCAAATATAATTAGAGCAAAAAAATAAGCACAATATAATTAGCGCAAATATAATTAGAGCAAAATAATTAGCGCAAATTTAATTAGAGAAATATAATTAGCGCAAAAAATATTCTTTTAACTGCAAGTGTACTTTTTTTACATTATATATACACTATAAATGTCATATTTTTGTGTCAGTATTATTTGAGAATTCTCATTATTCATTATATAACTTAACAAATTCAGTTTATTTAAACTATTCTTTCTTAACCGAGCTGCATACTACTGACGTCATTTCTTCATGTTCAAATTACGATTATTTGTATCTGTTATATACTTCTCAGTGTGTTATTATAGAAATTTAAATCAGATACAAATGTAGAGAATGTATATTAGCAGTATGCTAAAATAATCGTAAGTTGAACATGAAGTAATGACGTCAGCAGTAGGCAGCTCGGTTAAGAAAGTTTAGTTTGTATTAACTGAATTTGTTTAATTATATAATGAGAATTCTTGAATACTACTGACACAAAAATATGACATTTTAAGTGTGTATATGTAAAGAGTACTTAGGTAGTAAACAGAGTATTTTTGCGCTAATTATTTTGCTTTAATTAAATTTGCGCAAATTATTTTGCTCTAATTATTTTGCTCAAACTATATTTGCGCTAATTATTTTGCTCTAATTATATTTGCGCTAATTATTTTGCTCTAACTAAATTTGTGCTAATTACACACTAAACACTACGTTTGAACGTCTTATTCCGTGATTGGTTCTATTCATTGATGACGTTAAGTAAAAAAGATTCATGACATCGAAGGTATCCTGCGTTGCCATTGGATCTAAAAGAAATGGGTGGAGCTTCTCAGATAATTTTTGCGCTAATTACACTTGCGCTAGTTAGACTTGCGCTAATTATACTTGTGCTAATTACACTTGCGCTAATTACACTTGCGCTAAATACACTTGCGCTAATTGAACTTGTGCTAACTATTTTATCGATCCTTATGCGTCTTCAAATTGGTTGTTTCGTAATTAAATCATTGGTAATTATAGGTTTTGTCATTATTTTTCATCTTTTTGAATGTTTTTATTTATTTAACCGTTAATTATATTATTGTATTTTGATAGTTTTACAATTATTTTACTAAAAATTATAAGTTTTGAAATTATAGTTTTCCTAATTATTTGGTTGACTATTATTTTACCTCAAATTAATTTACAAGTAATTATTTTTATACATTTTATGAGATTCTTAATTATGTGTTTCTTAATTATATTTCCCGTAATTGGGAGTTTTCTAATTATATTATTACATTTTATACTGTTTTCTATTTATATTATTACTAATTAATCGTTGCCATTTTGTTTACTCTTAATTATTTTACCCGTAATTGACCCCTTCCCGGTTTTATACATGTGAAAAACTCAAAAACACATTAGTTCAAGTAAAAATAAATTTCAAACTTAACTATCACAGTTACTATACACGTACAGGTATCAGGAAAAAATCCCCCTGATGAAAATATCCCCCGGAGGGAAAAGTTCAAAAGCGAAAAAAATCCACGCGTAAAATATCCTCGCGGAAAAAATCCATCGGAATAAAATCCCCTAGAAAACCTTTTTGTGTCCTATTTTTTTATTGATAGCTATATATCCCTAGTTTTAATCCTAGGAATATATATGATTTTCCTGATAAGAAACATCAAATTTATGAGATGTATATTGTATAGTCACTGTAAGTGTAGAGTGTAGACACTTACAGGTGAAAGATAAAGAAGAGTTAATATTTAAATGAAGTAAATTTTGGATACAATATTATACAAAATTTTTCCTGCATTTGTATATGCTCAATATTTTTTAAAGGTAAAATCAGTTTATTGGTTTATCGTTTATTCAAGCGGTATTACATATTAACTGAATGGCATCGTTTGAACATTTATGTGCCATATTTGTCTATATGGATAGTTAAATATCACTAGTTTTGAACTTATACCATCATAGTTCAATAGTAAACATGTTTCTTTCTATTGTGTATATTTAATATATGTGTTATGTGTATGTATGGTTAATTAAATGTCACAATTAAAGTATAGATGACTTTGATATAATTTTAAAATGGAAAATCTTCTACCTCAAACAATCATTTCAGGAATTTTGTTTAGAGCAACTTAATGCCCAAATAAACCCTCCTCTGACGAATTGCAAATACCAAGATTTTTTATTAGACTGCGCAATGTTGTAGAAAAAATGACAAATATAGTTCTATCAAATACTACACCAATGTCATTGCATACAATTACGTTTTTAGTTTTGTATAGAGTATTTACAATTTTCAGATTTTTTGTGACGTTGAATAGTTACAGTCTAAATTTTTTTTATTTGTTTATTGAAACTGTTGTAATTATATACTATAAGTACATGCTTTTCTTTCTGATATTGTCCTTTTCCTCTGTTTGTAGGTATCTTAGGGAAAAAATGGAGGAAAATAAAAATAACAAATTCAATTTTTAAATGGAGTTATCCTTTCTTCCTCGGATATTTTCTGAAGTGATTTTTTCCGGGGTGATATTTTCCTGCGAGGTTTTTTTTTGCGGGTGATTTATTTTGAAAGGGGACTTTCTTTCCCCGGGGGATCTTTTATCAGACTCATACGTACATGCTCTAAATTACGACATGAGGAAATAACTGGTGAAATTCTTCTCTCGCCTCATAAGTAAGTATTATTAAAATTGCCGTAATTGGATACACTTTGCATAACCAATTTTTGGAAGCTAACAACTTTCATACCCTCAAGGAAATGAAAGCTGATATGCACAGTTTGTACACTTAAAATTATTTTTACTGCCAAAGGCACACTCGCCTATGGCAGTAAAATGTATTTCAATTGTTGTCAGCAATGGAATGAAAAGCTTAGCACTATAGAGTGTAGATGCATTCACCTGCAGTTTTCATCTGTAGAACTATTTAATCGATGATGATAATCATAATAAGTAACTGTGGTTGAAGAGAACAATAACAAAATAAGATTTAAATTGTTTCAAAATATATGCTTCTACTTTAAATACAAAGAATTTCAACCAAGACCATTATATTGATTTTTATTAAATATTATTATAGTTTAACTTAATAAAAAAGATAAAACAGCCGTATGTGTATTGTGTAATATAATTAACCATTTTCCAACCCGCCATCCTCCACAAGGAGTAACAGATTCACCATTCTATTTTTGTCAAGGTTATGTTATATTTTTTATTCCTACACTACCTTGCAGGGTACAATTTTTACATTTTTCCGTTACCTCACACCCCTCTTAAAATTGTAATACCACCTTTTCACATTAAATCTGGGCAGTTTTGCAAAAAATACGAGAGATGTCATTTTTTCAGATTTTTACTTCAATATGTTCCTGATACATACTATAGTCTACTATAAAAAGTAAACCTTGTCAGTTTTCGTCGATGTTTCCCCGAAGTAAAACTGTTTCTGAACTGTGATTTTATTTGCAGTCCAATGAAGATGAAATTTCGAATTTCATGAAAATTATGTTCACGGCCAATTTTTGATAAGAAAAAAATTGAAATTGTATAGAATTTTTTGAAAATAATTAAATTTTTGGTTTCGAATATTCTTTTTTCCATTCATTTTCATGTTCTTTGTCTCGATTTTTAGATGATTCTAGTAAAAATAATATGATCGTGGCACTTTCAGATTATCCGATATATTGATTTTACCCACAAATTAAATTTTGAAAATTTCAATTTTTCGGTCCGTTTCGTTAGATGTGAATTAGAAATTCTGTTCAGATGTGAATAAAAGCACGTTCCTATAGATCGATCTACAACAAATAGCATAAAAATCTATTGGAAATTGCAGAAGTAATATTAATATGTATTTGTAAAAAAAAATTATGTTATTTTAATAAAAGGATTAAAACTGTGTTTCCCCAATAACAAAATCTTTTAACTATAATTCATCACAACTTTTACAGTTTTGATGCGGTTTTGGTTAGTGATTTTAAAATTATTTGGCTTGGTTAACTCTTTCTTTCTTGCCTTCCCCTTCCTTTCATCACCAAGAAAGATTATCATTTTCATTTTTCTTTTAGGGATTAATGAGCCCTCCTTTAATCTCAGAATATATTTTCAATCGATAACAATTCGAATCGCCCACATCTTTCCCCTCTAAGAGATATTGTGTCACACCTCTTTTTCCTACCAGGAGGGATTATTTCCGCTTCTCAATTGTCAATCAAGAGGCGATGTGTTCAATTAGACTCCCTAGGGATTCTATTTTTGGGGAATATTCATCGTCAAACGGTACATCAAGTCGGCAATCCAGCTGAGAATCATAAAAAAGAAAAAATGCCAGTCGATGGAAATTGGGTTTATTACGATAAGTTGAAGTTCAAATTTAGAAATTTCGATTGTCATCTTTATTGGCCAATTTTCAATTTATCAATATTTTGCTTTTTCCTTATAATATAGCGTGTTCTGTTTCAACAAATGTGTGGATAAATATGTTAATTACCGAAGTTTTCTTATATATATAATGAACATATCTACTAACAAACTTAAATATTCCCATAGCTATAAATCATAATTCAAAATTTAAAACTGAATGAAAATATTATCATATTATCAAACTGACAAAGGTAATGGTAAGTAATTTTGAATAAAACTGATCAAAACGAGAAGATTCATAATATGTTAGAAATGTTAGAAAATTGATCAAAATTAAAATTGTACAAGAAGATTGGTTAAAAGAAATAATCAAACAAGAAGACAAAATCAACGACGGCTAACTACTAAATTAAAAAGAAAAGAAAAGAAGTATACGATGAACAATATGATTATTCGCACTGTTCTGGTTCAAAATCAGGAGTACTTTATGGATTACCAAAATTACACAAAATTGGGGCACTACTGCGATCTGTTCTTACTGTATAGGGACTCCTTGCTGCTATATTGCAAAGTTTTCCATACTTTTTCTAAAACCCACCACCCTCAATCAATACACAGTTTAGGATTCATTATCTTTTGTTCAAAGAAAATATTGAGAAGTTCGAGTCATATGAGCATGTAGTACAGTTAACAAAGTCATCCTCAATGGCAACTCACATTCCTTACACGTTCTCAAGAGGTTTGTTACTGTTCAGATTTGAAATTCTCAGGGACCAATATTTTAAATCAGGCAATCCTATTGGACATTTCACTCCGGCATGAGAAGAGAAGCGTAGAACTTACAGGCACGTACTTGGAGAGGATGCAGGTTGAAAATTGTCAATTTTTCTTTTGATTGATGAAATATCAAGAGAGCATAAATAGTCAATCTTTTTCTAGAGTTATTGAACTTTTATGGGAATAATAAATAATTTAATAATAAATACATATACTATGCAATATGCATGGCTTTGATTCGTTCAATATATGTAAATCAAAGACTGTTATTTACAATGGAGTGCGCGATTAAACATAAATTATTTTATAATTTCTATTACATTTCAACCAAAAAGAATTAGAGTTTCCAAATCTTAACAGATTCTTTATATTATTGTAGCATAAATTATTTCTTCTATCAACATGAAACATCAGAAATAAAATAATTTTTTTCCTCTTTAGTAATTTGCAAACACAGTTCGACATTCAGACGATTTTAGAGTCTCGAGATTATTATATTATTGACGGAATTTCTCGACCTAATTTCAATTTTTTTTTCGCAAAGTGCTTGTTCTTGTTTTTTTTAATTCTGAATAAATCTGACACTGAAGTATGAAAATAGACCATGTGGTATATGCATTATTATTTTCTAGTAGGACATGAAAAAAATGTGCTGTGATACAGCATTATATTTTATACTATAATATAATTAGGTTGAGTGAATGGTATACTGAAGTTACATGGTATAATTATGTTATTACATATCTTATTTCAAGCTGAATTCGACCCTACGTTCGATGAAGAAACTTCGATAACGATTCTAGAATGTCATTTAAATTATGAAAATTCTAGCACGATGATTATTGACAATTTAGATGTGATCAAACTTAGGCACAGAGAATAATACTTTCCAATGATGCATAAATTGATTTGAGCAATTATTATGATTTGGTACCAAGCTCAAATACAGAATATTATGTTTTCTATTTTTGACGATAAACTGAAAGTATTTTGAATGGTCGTAAAAAAAGACAGGTCAGATCCCACACCAAATTAAGAAATTAAGAAACACCAAATTCTAACAGGCAATTCATTTCAAAAGCGTCATTTAGGTTTGTTTGTTAAACAAACAAACATAAAACCTAACACACTTTGTGTCATAATAATCTGTTCCCAACTATATTTTTTCTTTAATTCTTTTCTATGAAACAATGCACTTTTAACTTACATGATTTCTTTTATATTTTTCACTATTAATAATATGTACATACTTGGATGGGTATATGAAATCTTCCTAAACATATATCATTTTCCTATCTATTCGAGTGATTGCCGTTGACTAAATAAAGGGTACATGGGAAAATGTCATGCGGATAACTGCTTATAAACACATTTTAAGAACATTTTAATTCATAAAAAAACATCGTTAGCCCTTCGTTAAGGAATTAGGGGGATATTTGTTTTATACAGTAATAACAAAAGTATATAGATATTGGATTACCTAATATTCAAAGGAAAATAGCATTTCAATAAAGCTACTTTATTAAACACACAGTAAACCAAACATAAGTACACACAAACAAATTATAATGACAATTTTTAACTTATTTGTTAAGACACGTACATACATATATCTATACAGGATTTTACATATGTATAAGATTTATAATTTATATCTTGTCTATACTATTATAAGAGCCACGTCCGTCTGTCCGTGTGTCACACTTTTCATTAAGAAATACAAATTAAAAGGAGAAAAAAATCATTTGTGGCAGTATCATGACTACGGACTACAATAATATTTACATTAATTATTCAAATAATAAATTATATTTTAGCATTTGAGAGACAATTTTTTTGTGTAATTAGTATATGTGTATACATAATACATTCTTGCATTCGAATATAATATAAATTCAATTACAGGTACTGTACTAGTATATTATATATTAAATGAATGTTGAATCACTTATATGTATGTTCAATATTTATTACATGTACAATTATATTCTCCAAATCATTAACACTTTCATTTTTCACAATTTGCATTTATACATGTAAAAGCATTATTAATTAATATGCAATCAAACTCGATCGAATGAAAATTATTGTCAGAGAATTAGGTAGGTAATATCAATTTGATAATCATTAATGTTGGGATTAAAATTCTAAATGTTTCACAAACATCGATCGAATTTGTTTTATTATAAGTTAAAGTGAATATTGAGCTTGAAGGCTTGTTCAATCCTCAAATTTTAAACAAAAAAGAATTAATATGACACTAAACCTGTTACGAACTGATAATGTAGAGATGCATTGTGTAAACAAAGAAATTGCACTCTGTCCCTAATACAATAATTTCTTTGTTTCATCTCTTAGTATTTTTGAGAAAGTCTATATTTTTTAATTTATATCTTTACTGTTATATTTATATAATAATGTATTTTATATGTTTTTCTAATCAATTTGTGTACATTTTACAATGTTTTTGTTTTGTATAATAAGTAAAAATGAATGTTCCCCTAACTCCTTTTGACTAGGAGGGAACGCTGTTTTCTTTTATAAATTAAAATGTTATTGCTGACTAAAGTCATTAAATTCAGTAAGTGACTTGTCAGTTTTCCGACTGGCATTTTTCCGCTTATACCATTTTTCACCTAACTAATATAAAATCTGTAATTGAACATAAAAAATAAAAAACATACACTAATATGTATTGAACATTAAGAAACCTAACTAAAAATTAATTAAAAGTTAAAGGATAAGAACTGTCACTATTGTTTTAAATTGGTTGGCGTTTAAAAATGTGAAGTGATTCTAAAATTCTCATCTCATTAAAATTGTTTGCACTAACTAAAATTTTAAAATGATCTAAATTGATTGGAGAGTCAGCAAAGATAAGATATTTACAAAGATAAACTTCCTCTCGGCATGCTCTCGTCAATCGTTTATTCCTTTAGTTGCGTGCAGTGCACGTCAGAGTACGTTGGCATGACGTCACGGCCACTCTACATGAGGATTGCGGAGCATGCTGGGAGGAGTTTTCGAACTAATAGACCAATTTGCAATCCACCTCATTCATCAATTAAAATTCACACGGAGAGTTCTTGCGACTCTCCAATCAATTTAGAACATTTTAAAATTATAGGTAGTGCAAACAATTTTAATGAGTTGAGAATTTTAGAATCACTTCACATTTAGCTTCACATTTTATCTCTTCAAAAATTGAAAGTGACAAATTGCTTTTAGGTGAGAGACTACATTATTCACTTTAAAAAGGAAATTTAAAAACTTTCTCTTCTGACACCCTGGAGAGAATCGGAGGACATGGAACTGGAAGAGAGTAAGATATAGATATAAATATCTGAGAAGAATGAAATATTGAATGTAAATTCAAGTATTTTAATGGTTAACCTGATGAATTTTAGAAGATTTTGTCAGAAGATTTCATATTATCATTGATTATTTTTTGTAATTTTAGTTAAATATTTTATCAGTCAAATATATGATTGCATCACGAGAACGAGTAGAACTGGTTATTTAAACATGTCTTTTTTCATCATGAAAATGTTTGAAGATTCTGTCCCTTTTAATAGGAAATGATTAAACTAAATTGTATTATGATAAAATAAGAAATAAATTCCCACAGCTAATTCATATGTCAGAAAAAAGTCTTCGTGCAATAATACCTAATAAAAAAGAATATGCATAATATCTTCCGCCATTATTCTTCCATTCTGTAGCAGATGTTCATTACTGTAGACATCCAAGGAAACACTAGTCTCACAGTGAATAATTTTGGCGATAGGAGGGTAAGAAACTATAAGAGAGAGATTCGAAATATAAGCAAAATAGTGAGATTATTAACGCGTTCTGATTAAGTTTGATTAATTTTTGATCAGGTATTATATTTTTCTAAAGCAGAATGTTAAAGAAATCTAAATTAAATAAGTACTTTGATTTTATTGATGATCCCTTCAAAAAATTCCATATTTGACAATACAATATAAATATGCGTTATTTCCATTGAATCAATCTAGCAACATGATAACACATCATCAGTATTTAGTCATGTTATTTAAAAACCATTTCATGAAAACGATATCAAATAGAGTGTGTATACAACTATAAATATTTAACTGACTACGCCACATCCAAATGTCCCAATCTTACTGCAGAAACATTAATTTATTGAATTTTCCAATCCACAATTAAATTACATGTTATTGTAATATAATATGTACAATTGTGCATATAGTACCAATATTCGAAAATTGTGCACATGTAAAACACTAATCTTTTTTTTTCAGTGTAAAAATTATATCGTGGATAAATAAGAAACAGAGAATCATCAAAAATCCTATTTCCTTATTTTTGAATAATATGTTTCTGTCGTAATTAATAACATTTGTGGTTGCTTCAATTTAGTTTGAATTAGATTTTGTTTAGAAAAAAATAATATTTTCTGTTTATTTGATTGATTATTGACTTATAAGCTGTTCTTCTTCAACTAACCGTTGGAATCGTTTGGTTGTCGTAGAAGAGCTATCGCTGAAGTCTGATTTAAAGAAAATTAACATTAGATTTCACAATAATTTGAAGGTATACTTCATGGAGTTAAGTTTTTCATACGGAAAATTTATTCGGAGTTGAGCCAGAGGTGTCTATCTTCCTCTTTAGTAAAAGAATTCTTCGCAGTATCTTCTGCACTTCTAGTTGGCATGGAGATTGTCCTCAACTGATTGAAGGATAAGCAATTCTGGAAAGTGTCCTTAACCCTAATGAGTTTGACATTCAGAATGTATAGGAAGGTTTGACTATGCGTTTAAAGAAACACATGTCTTATATATAAGACATGTAAAAATCTTGAACATATGTATAAGGAGAAATAAATACATAGTTATATAAGATATTGGTAACTGAAAGAGCAGAGCTTCGATTGGGTTGAATGTGACCCAATCACAGCTGGTGCTAGGAAAATTGCCACTGGGAAAATTGTCACCGGTAAAACTGCCACTGGGAAAACTGCCACTGTGGGAAAACTGCCATTGGGAAAATTGGGATTGTGGGAAAACTGACACTGTGGGAAGATTGTCACCCGGAAAATTGCCAATCGGAAAATTGCCACTGTACATATTTGAATTCATACTGAATTTTTTTTTCAAAAATCACAAAAATCATTGGTACTGAATGCAATGTTGATAAGAATTTAATATATAAGAATTTTAACAATGTTTTCATATCATTTTAACAAGTTTATATATTCTAAGTGAATTCTTTCGTCGGTGGGTGTGAGTGTGCTGATACGCAATAAATTCTTAGCTTAATGTAATTAATTATTGTTCCATGAAGAGGTTGAACCACTTGAAGGTTCTCAACTCTACTAGTTTGTTGTCAAGTTATTTTCTCTCTTTAACAAGTTAGTTATAATGTTATCTCCTTTATAATGTTATAGACAACAGCAAAAAGAATTTCTAATTAAACTGCTTATACCTTTGGAATAAATAAAGCTATTTTAATTCCTTTTGTATTATATTCAGAATTTTTTGGTAATATGTTTCTTTTTCAGCGTTATGTTGAAAAACATAAGTAAAAAGGTTAGCACAAAACTGCTTTCCAGGAAAAAGTTATACAAAATCTTGAAAATATTGTTTATTTTATTTATAATAACAACATTCTTATAACATATTAACGCTGAGAGAATAACAATATTACCAATTTCACGTCATTTCCTAGACTCTAGAGTGATAAGAAACTCTTTTTTGAACTTAATGCTATAAAAAGAATTAAAATATATTTATTTTACAGTTCTTGGTACACTGACATTAGAAACAAGTAAAGGTGGGAGTTTTCTATCTAATTAATCGATAAACATATTGCTAAATTTACGTTTAGCAAAAATAGTTAATATTTCGGCTTGTGGTGTTGCGATTGTGTTGCAAAAAGTGTACGATTTTAAATCATAAAAATACTTAATAGAAATGAAAAATGTTGCATAAGTTTCAATAATAAATAAAATCTTGTTGCATTAGTTTCAATAATAAATAAAATATTGTTGCATTAGTTTCAATAATAAATAAAATCTGGTTGCATTAGTTTCAATATTGAATAAAATCTTGCTACATTAAATTTAAATTTAACTTGTCAATGAAAGATGAACGATCAGTGAAAATTTTCTTTACATAATATTCGAATGCTTATGTATTCAGTTCGGTAATTTGTTCAAAGACTAAAATATTTATTTTTAGTTTTTTAGTTTGTCCCTGTGAAAATTTTATTTAACATATAATTCGAATATTTCCGTATTCAGTTCGGTATTTTTTTGTTACTATATTGTTAATATATTATATAGTGGGATTTTTCACGGTGGCAATTTTCCTCAGTGGCAATTTTCCGGGTGGCAGTTTTCCCACAGTGGCAGTTTTCCCACAGTGGCAATTTTCCAGGTGGCAATCTTCCCAGTGGCAATTTTCCCACAGTGGGAGTTTTCCCGGAGGCAATCTTCCCAGTGGCAATTTTCCGCGCACGATCACAGCTTGGCGTGCTTGTGTTCTCCATGAACACGCATAGTCTTAATTGTGTTTAGTGAGTACCAAGCAATATTTCTACGTTGTCAAATGTCACCTTATTACATTAATTTCCTAATATACGTGATTTACGCTGATTAACTCCAATACGTAAATATTCAACTAACAAATTATATTTGATATTTATGATGGAACGAAGTCAAGAAAGGCCAATAAATTTAAAGTAATAACTTGAAAGGTATATAATAATTCAAAATGAATGTGCTTATAAAGCACAGGTCAAACTCATTGGGGTTAAGTGATCAGCTGTTATGGAGAAGTCTATATGAGGTCATTAATTTGATATATCGTGAGATAAATATTTAATTAATTAGGAATATATTTATCCCACCCATATATTTTATTTCTTCTATCATTCTTATACACACCTTATCAAATTAATTAGAAACCACAACGGGAAACATCTTATATAAAAATAATGGAAAAAAGTTATATATTATAGGTCCGAAAATCATTTGGATGTATATCCCCTTTTAAAATACTCGGTAACAAATTGAATTTCTCTAGCATCATAATTTTGTCTCAGTTTCTGAAGGATGAATGGCCGATCTACTGGATATTTGCATGTAATTGCATTAATTAAATGTTCCTAAATCAATTAGGGATAGAGCTAGATTGATGTTAGGTGAATAAATTAAACTGGATAAAATTCGGGTGCTCTGAGTGAGAAAAAAATGTTGTGGTTGGAATTAATTAACTAACAGGTTTGTAATTATGCAAACAATGGTTTAATTTCCCTTCTATTCTCTTAATTGAAATTTATTTATTATAGAATTGATTTGGTGAGAATTTGTGTTCGAAAAATTTGAAAATATTGAAATGCAGCAATCTATTTGGAGACGAATTGTGCGACATTTTAATTTGAGAAGAATGTGAAACAAAGAGAGGTTTGTGGGCTTGCACAAAGAGATTTTTTAAAATAATTATAGTGATCAGAATCTTAATTAACCTAAAACTGAACGAGTATTTCATTTAATTTGGATTCATTTCACAACCAGTAGAAAGTTTGTGTCACTCTGTATTGTTTTAGTTCTGTCTGAAGGGAAGAAATAAATAGTAAAATAATCAACAGATGGTTGAAAAAGTACTATAGTAAAAAAGTTCCATATAATCATTAACGTTGAGAGATAAAGGGAAACTTATATCATATTAACTGTTATTCCTAATGTAGAATATCCCCGAGAGTTTGGTTGAATTGAAAGAGGATATAATTACTAACATGAATCCGTGGAATGTATTCCAAGGGGACTGTAAACATTAATATCGCCACAGACTCAGCCTAATTGCTACCTTTTAATTTGGATATTAAAACAGGCAAATGGTTATAAGGTAATAATAGCAGGGATAATGAGTATTTGAAATGCATTGAATTTGGTGTTTTGTCGATATTAAATAACTAAATATATCTGATTTAAAGCCTTTTCCATTAACGGTCTCGTTTCTATTTTGGCATGTTTTGAGTTCTTGTTTCTTCAAATCAGAATTTTAGCTTCTAATTAAATTTATGAATGAAAAAATTTATCATAAATAACGGTAAATTTGATGGATTAAAGGTATTGACCAATTGCCATCTTCTATTAGTATTTCATTCTTTTTCCCTTCATAAATTTTACTTACTCTTCCATTGAATTTTTTTGTTTTCAAACAGTTTCATTCCTGCAGATGAATTGCATTTTGACTTTGAAACAAGGCGATAATTTCATTTCAATTTAACCGACAGTGAAGTTAGGATACTCCACGTAACACGTGATTTAAAAGGGATTTATGAGGAGTATATTATTCTAAAGAGAATGAGAATTAATGGTGCCACCTGAATATATGGAGCCAATAGTATTAGAATTGAGACTTCAAACTCTGCTGTAATAGAGTCAATTTTTTTTCTTGCTAACAACTGGGATATGATCAATCCAAACTATCTCCACACTTTGTATGTGGCAGGGAAGATGGTCCATATTTGATATTTCTTTCTTTTTGATGTGTGTTTCAATTGTAACAGTCGATAAATATTTCGACAACGGTGGTTTGTTGATTTTGAAATTTTGCCAGTCAATCATGTTGATGCAATCCTCAAACAACGAGAGAAGAAATTTTTAATTCTTAGACTCCTATTTAATTGTTTTCTGTGGCCTTTCGTATTCGTCTCCATCTGAGTTGAAATGAACATCAAGACGAAGAGAGATATTAAAGATGGACGATCTTCCCTATCATACACAAAGTGTAGAGATAGTACAATTTGATCAAATCCCGGATGTTAGCAAAGAAAAAATATTACACTATATCAGAGTTTGAAGTCTAAAATCTAATACTATTTGTTGGTGTGAGTGTAAGGTTAGAATGTGACTAGATGTACAGAAAGGTCCTCGTTGGGAGTTGTGGATTAATTGACTCTGGTAGATCAAATAAGCTGACAGCTGTAATCTGCATTAGGAGTTATTATCAATTGGCCATTTTTGTAATTGCTTATTACTACTTTGCCACCTCAAAAGATTTATTAATAATGTTCTAAATTGGGGACATTATTAATTTAAAAATAAATTATACTTACATCAATATTTTCGACTGAAATTTTGTGTGCATCAAAACGATGTCAGTTTACAACTGTCAATAGATAATAATTGCGTATTAACATCCAAACTTTTTTTCTTTTGCTCCTCCCTTCTACATATGACTATTCAAAAACAAAGGTGATAAATGCAAAGATACTAATCTTATGAACATACATTCATATATATTAAGCGTTTATCAGTGCTCCTTCCATGCAAGAGAATCACTAGTGTGTTTGAGTATAGGTGAGTGAATTTCTTGTTAAAATATGTTAACAAGAAACCCATAGCGGCTTAGTGATATGGGCCAAAATGTCACAAACAAAGCATCATACTGAGGAGCTATCTCCGACCATTTTACAAAAATACCTAAGAAATATGTATATGCTTCTTTTCTCTGCTTGTAATTTTTTTTGTGTGTTAACTAGTGGATGAATAATTTATAATTTATGAAGAAGATAGAATAGTTGATTCTCTAAGATTTAATGAGAGTTTTAATGAGGGCCGATTCACCCAAGCCAGTGGTTCAGCCAGTTAGTAAATTTTCGATGGCTAGGTTAGTAGTGTTAAAAATTCAACTTCTCAGAGCAGTCAACACTGGAAAAATAAAAAAATCTTAAAATCGATTAATTCGAAATTATTTAATTCTACAAAAACAAAAGTAGATCATATATTTCTGTTATCTTAATATTTCGAAAATAGATGTTTATCTTATCAATCCAGCAGACATTTATATTTTATTATAGTTTGAATGTTTTCTGTTGCAATGCTAATAGTTTCCTCCGAGATATTCATGAGGCAATAATCTAACCAATCGATTAAATGATTGCTTAGCTAGAGATGGAATTTATAGATGATAGAATAAATATAACATAAACAAACAGATTTTGGAAAAATAAAATGAATATAATATGGAAGACACAAGTTAACCACAACAAATTCAATTTACCTATAGCCAAAACGTGCTCGATAAGATGAACCAGGGCGAGGAAGATAGCTATAAGGTGCATCTCCTATACAGGGTCTAAGAATGTGAAAAAGTTTGGAATTAATGTAAAATTCAGTTATGAAAGTAAATTGTAACACAAAGTCAACTATTATTAGAGGTTATTTAAACTCTGCGTTGAATATTTCTTCAGATTTCTGAAAAAACCTTGAACGCAGAGTTTAAATAACCTCTAAAAATATGGATTTCACGTTGAGTTTGAATCTTTTCAAACAAAGTCAAATGACCTATAGTTTAGTTCCACTAATGAGATTTAAGTCATCAATCTAAAGTTATTTTTTTTAAGTAAAGGATTTTAATTAGTTTAAAGTAAAGGATTTTGATAAGTTTTAAGCAATGGATTTTATTAAGTTTTAAGTAAATGATTTTAGTAAGTTTTAAGTAAAGGATTTTAGTAAGTTTTAAAGTAAATAATTTTAATATAATTTTAAGTAAATAATTTTAAGTAAATAATCTTAATATGGTTTTAAGTAAATGATTTTAATATGATTGGATATTTCAAATGAAATAAATTTCTGAGGGCAAGGGTTATTCTGGTGTTCCAATTACATATGTTTATAACATATTGAACAGCCCGCAAAGCACACATTGTCACTCACTGCGTTAAATGTTCACTTATGTTCAGGGAATTTTATCTGGTGTCGTCCATCCTTCGGCACGTCTTATTAGTTCAGTCGGACCCAGAGGTAGTTTTTACTCAAGCATTGTGTTGCTAGTTTTGGACGACAAGTAGATCCAGTGAGTAGGAATGGTTAGAGTAGATGATAGAGGTAGAGCAGCTAGAAGGTTCGTCTGTCTGCTGTCGCTGTTGGAAGTGATCTGCCTTACGGCGGTTAGTTGTGGCCCAAGTAAGCGCAAAACGCAGTGTTAAAATGCCGGGACAAGAAGTGCGCTTATTTGGGCTGTATTAATGAAAAAATTTGAATAGATTATCAAATCATAATATAAATGGGAAGTAAAAATAAGAACCTACCTATTTAGTGTATATTTTTATACACCACTTACAAAAATCATAATTTCTCTTTTGTTGATAGTTCTCCCTCTCTGCAGAAGTTGGATCATATTGCACAGGAAATCCCAGCTGCAATTTCTTACAAAAGATGATTGATGGTGAAGTGAATCTATGAAATATAATATCGCTACTCGTCCAAGAAAGTATTATCAATAGAATTTCTCTGGCGAGTGAGCTGCTATTTCATTTTTCTGTGAGAAAATCTATTTCATTATGAGTTATTAATCTTGATGTCAGTGATTGATAGTTGTAAAATCTGTCAGAGTTGTTTTACTTGCCTTTCTCACTGCTTTTGAATTGGTAACCCTTGTGAAATTAAATAAGTGCTGTGATTCCTTGGTTATAAAAATCTAAACTGACCGTCGTGTGAAATATGTGAACTTCAATACATAATATCACAGTAAGAAAATCATCATAATTTCTTTTAATAAAATGGAGTTTTGGAAGGTCGACTTCTTTTATAATATTCAATATAAATATTTTATTCATAAAGTAAGGTGAAAATATCTTCTCACAATTTACAGATTCTTACTACTTCTTCTATATATTTTGAATATCGTATAAAATAATTAAAGTCATGAGACGGTCGATGGAAATGTATATTATGAAGCCATACAAGATCAAAATCTCATCACACTTAATCTCAACCGTTTTTTTAATTTCTTGATGAAACATAAAAATATCAAACAATCACACGAAATTTTTCTGGTCCTGTTGGTGAGGATAAATAACATGCAAATGAAGGAAAAATAAAAAAATCGCCTAATTTATTCAACATTTTATTAAAAATATATTCCTTATGATCAAATAATAACTTTGTTTGAAACCGTAGTGAAAGCATTAAATAATTAGCACTTCTAGTACAGAAAACTTATCATCAACAATACACTGAGAGAAAAAAAGAACAACCCATGTGGTCATATCACATGGGTCACCAATTTATGCTTAGAATCAATTTAATAAGTGTGATGGTGTGACTTTATGCATGTTTTCTTCTGTGTTAAATCAAGTATTTAATTGTGTGCCATCAATCATAACTTAGTTCAATTCCTATAATGGATTGAATCAACTTACTATGAAAGTTAAAAGTTTCTTTTTTGAAAAATTTTAAGTATGTTGAAACAACTATGACAGAGTGTATCGTAGTAACTCACAAAGACTGTTGATTCAATGTATCTGGTGTATAAATTGACTTACTATTCGAGATGGCACTACTTTTTTTAAGCTAAGGATTTAGTCAAAACGACTGTTTCGTTTCAGTAACGTCAATTTTACTACTTTCAAGTAGTACCTGCAACTCACCACGTAGGTAAAGGCAAAAATGACCCATTCACATGAGTCAAATCAAATCAAATATGATTCAACTAATCCTATCTCTGTGTGTAGCTAACACATCCTATAGAGTATTTGCGCAGTTTGCTCGCCGGTAATTGGTACGACAGATTCCAAATTTGAGCCTCGAATTCTTTTGACTACAAAGTCAGGAGAAGCATCGCGTATTTTTAGTCATTGATTGCGTTACGTTCCACACAGAATGAATTTCTAGATTGGATTAGAATAGGAACTACGGAAACCAAATCCAACTTTTAATTGTTACAATATCTAGCTGTAATGTGTTGAGGGTGGAAGAATTCGATAAAAGTATTGGAATTTTATATTTAGGTGAACAAGAGAATTATGTTTGGAATTAATTATGAAGAGAGTAAAAGTTAAAATGTTTACTTTTACTCACTTCAAACTATAATTCACCGAACATAATTCACCGTTTCCCTTACAAATATTGAATATGTTATATAATATATTTCACTACCCTAGACCATTTACGTATAATAAATTAAAATATACTGGACGATAAATCCTGTTCTCTTAAAATTTGGTGAGATTCATTACTACATTCTCGTTTCAATTGTAAAACCATATTTTCTTAGTTACATGTAGCAATTCGCACTATTAATACTAATGAGTTTGACTATCAGGATGTACATTGTACGGGAACACATGTCTTATTTATAAACCTACAGTACTGTATTTTTAACAAGTTGTTATCATATATACTAAACAAATGAGTTCCAAATTTCAAGTAAAATATTGAACATATAAAGAATAATAAAAATATAGGTGTATAAGACATTGTCACCTGAGAAAGAAGAGCTGTGATTGAGTTAAGTGTGATCCCATCACAGTTAGCGCAGTATTTGTACACCATGGTAATGTGGACTAATGTGTGCTTAGAGGATAACCTAACTGTACTTCAACATTGTCACACGTCACCACGGTACAATCATTAATTTCCTAATTTACGTGATTCACGCTGATTTACTCCGATACATAAATATATTTTAAATTTTAAATACAATATTTTGTTTATGTTGGAACGAAGTCAAGGATGACCGGTAAATATAATAGAATGACATGAATGATATATAGAAATTTAAAAAGGATGTGCTAAGAAAACACAAATCAAATTCATTAGAGTTAAATAACAAAACAATTAATTTCAATCACTACCCTCGTCGCAACATTCATTAATTGCAGTTACTAATTTATGGGACATTGTGTTATATTAACAATAATCAACAAATCGATTCACTTGAGACCAGTTGGAAAAATTGTCGTAACACTATGAGTGTTCAGGAGGATGAAAACTTTAGATTATGTAGATAAATATATATTTGGATTGATAAATACTTTGATTTTTTTTTTCAAATATTATGTAGGATGTACTTGTTAACCCTAATGAGCTTGACGTGTTTTCTATGCTCATCCTTTTTAAATTACTTTATATCTCCCATGTCGTTCCTTAAAATTTATATTTCTTTCTTGACTTTGTTCCTATGTAAGTGTCACATATATTCTTGTTTGTAAGAGTTAAAAAAAAATACGTAACGGCGTAAATCACGTAAATTAGGGAATGAATTGTAATGTCGTTGCGGCATGTGTGGCAACGTAGGTATAGAAAGTGATACAGCTTCGCACCCGCTCAACATAAACCAAACCGTACACTTGATACACATACACGCGCGAGAAAAAACCTCTCTTCCACCCAATCACAGCTTTGCTCTCTCAGCTGCCAGGCAATGTCTTATATGACTGTGTATTTATTTCTCCTTATATGTTCAATATTTTTAATTGGAATTGTGTACACAATATTTTAGTATATTTTCTAACAATTTGTACAAAATAAAGTAACTAAGTTTATAAATAAAATATGTGTTTTTGACTAACACATTGTACAGCCTTCTGATACTTTATGAACGTTAAACTCAATAGGGTTTAATACTTATTATTAAAATATTTTAAATTAATTAATAGCATTTTCTATCCTGTTTTCATATTCTCGTTGGTAGTACTTCACCACCAGATAGCGCCACATCTAAGAACTGTTCTATAAACATATGCACCGTGTTCCATAGTCAGTAGGGAATTGTGTCTCACTCGGTTAACAATTTATTCATGACTACCGTTTCTTGTGTAGTCATAGGATTTACAATTACTTATACTGACTCTGATTACTTATTTGGCCAAAAATTCTTCTATCCTCAACCTTGTTCATACGATATACATAGTATACATAGTATTATCCCGATTTTTTTCATCTGCGGCTCTTTTTATAAATTAAACTCAGCTTTTTATGTTACCATTTCATTTAATTAAAATAAGATAAGTTCGAAATTATATGGTTGTTGTAGAATTATATGAATATTTCATACACTCCAACTTGTATTCAAATTAATTGGCAATAATTTGTCCACGTCATCGATATTGTAACAATACTGTTTAAAATTTCCATTCAGAGCATTATTTTCTTTGAAAGGTTCTTCTTCTCACGGTTTATAATGTGTACTTTATTTTCAAATTCAAATTTTTGATAAGCTTATGAACGAAAAAAAGTATTTTTTTTTACATTATAAATCAATAATTTAAAAATTATTTTTCTTTGTGAATTGATAATCTAGATTCGTGAATATAGTTGGAAACTTTTTGACTAATTAAGTATTTATTTTCAATTTGGTTGCTAAGTCACTAAGAACTGTACTTTTACTATATGTTGATGTATGATATCCTTTGACTGAATAACTTTAGAGTTTAGATTTTAGTGAGTTCACAGCACTGGGCAAGATTACCCTTTCAATTTGATTTGTTCTTTTTACGCTCAGTTAATGTATTATATATCCTATATTTAATAAATATACAAGGAGTTCTTAATCAATAAATATCTGATTTGTATGTGTCTAAAGTCCCACACGCATATTACTTCCCTGGACAAGAGATAGTCTAAAAAGATCGCACACATGATGTAAATTCACAGCCAATATTGCAGAGTCTCGTTTATAAGAAATGGACATAAATCGACTGCAATAAAGGCAATACCAATCTCTGCTGTTGGAATATCCTGGACATCTTTGTAGGGTAAAGTTGGCTTCTAGTCTTACTATTATTGCATCTTATGAAAGGAGACTCAGAACTATGAATGATATGCAATATGCTTCTAGAGCTAATTATTATTCATGAAATAGTATTTGGGTATAAGTGAATATAACTGCATAGTATATAAAAGTTTACTTTAAACGAATTAACACAGCGGACGATCCAGGCAAAGGATAAAATTGCAGTTTCATTTAGGATATAATTTGCCATTATATCTGAATCGTATTATTTCCATCCCTCTTAACAAAATGTTCAAATAACTGTGAACATTTTTAATGCCAGTGCGAAAATCAGTAGGATCTTTCCAGATGTTGTTGATTATATGTTACTCTCAATCTCTACTAATGAAAATATTGTCTAATCCTCGAGATAGTGTCTCTAACCACGCAATGTTCGAGTGCTGGTCTGTTTATCTCTACTGAAACAAAGCGACACACCAGGCGAGAGAACTTTCAATGTGTTCAGCAGACTGGAAAAACACAATTTACTGAAATTTCAGAATTGTAACTCAATGGATTATATAGAACTTCAACAATGAATAATGTATTTCATAGTCAGAGTGATTCATCACATAATTATGGTGGTTTTAATTGAACTACATCGCCAATTATGCCAGTATTTAGGAGATATAAAATATATTCGATTTTACATTTTTAGGATAAGTTTTCAAATATTCCATTTTCAACAAATTTTATTAGATGTGCCAAAATATTCAGAGTGATTAAAGTTTTATATATGACAAAACCAATACATTATTCTGAAATATTCAAAAATGAAATGACTGAATAACTGAAACCGTTTGCATCCTAGCTTCGAAATGTTAATTCAAAAGAGTGCCGTTTATTTGTTGCCTCGTCTTCATCAAATATTGAGTCATTTTCGACATTTAACGGAAAGAACTTAAGGGGAGTCTCTCAATTTTTATACTTTTTTCTTTTTTTGGAAGAGTGAGATGCTTGATTTTCTCAGACTCAATTATACTATAAAAATGGACATTTTTACTTAAAATGTTTTTTTTTAATCTCTCCCATCCTCACCCCGCAAAAAAACGCAAAATTTAGACTTTTTCCTAAAAATCTGAATAAAGAAAAACCCATGTCTCCAAGTCAAAATTAAAAGATGGAATAGGATTTAGTAGTTGGGAAATGAAAAAGTTTTCAGAGTGGCCAATTTTCAATTATTTTTAATAACTGTCGTACTATATTGATTACACGAAAAATACTAGAAACAAACAAATCTAACTTCAAATATTTTTACACATGATTTGAACATTATAAGGTGTGACCGGAGAATTCGAAGTGGGAAATTTTGCCGTTGGATCTTTCTGTTAGAATTACGTTAAATTACAGTGGGTTAACAACGTTAAGACATAGAGTTTATTTAAAGAGTTATATGTTATACAGTTAGAAGTCTATTAGGGAGATGAGGGAATCACATCTCTCTCTGAGTAATGTAAAAGACAGACTGACTTAAGAATTTGCATGCGGTGTTATTTAACACGCGCCGGAACTGTAATGTACTTTAGACCTTAAGTCCGTTTCTCATAAAAGTAATACATTGTTATTTAAACAATAGGTAATTTAATATAGCTGAGCTAGTCTAACAGGAAGTTAACATTAAACATATAAAGAGTGTGTAATACATTTAAACTAAAATTTCAACACTCCTCCTCACACGACATTATATATTTTTTCATGCCTATTAATTCAACTAATTTGGTAAATCTATCAGTAGTCAACGGTTTAGTGAATATGTCAGCAAGCATAGTTTCACTGGGGCAATACACAAGTTTAATTGTGTTTGAAGCAACAAGATCTCTAATGTAATGAAATTTAATATCAATGTGTTTCGATCTAGGATGATTTTTAGCATTTTTAGCAATACAAATAGCTGACTGATTATCCTCAAACAAAACTATAGGATTCTTATTAGGTACTTTAAGATCTAATAGTAATTTATTTAGAAATACAGCTTCTTGGGAGGCACCAGAGAGGGAAACATATTCAGCTTTAGCCGTTGATAAAGCAACACATGACTGTTTCACAGAGCGCCAAGAAATAATGGAATAATTTAACATAAAGCATTGGCCAGAAGTACTTTTCCTATCAACTCTGTTACCTGCCCAGTCGGCATCAGAATAACCTATCAACTCAGAATCTTCATTGCCATAGGTAATGCCAAGATCAGGTGTGCCCTTTAGGTATCTAAATATTCTCTTAATTGCAGACCAGTGCTTAGTGTTTGGATTGGAACAAAATTTAGAGACATTTCCAACTGCATAAGTTATGTCCGGTCTAGTTTTAGTAGATAGATACAGTAAGGCACATACAGCTGACTGATATTTAGTTTTATCTACTAGTTCACAATCATCAGTAGTTGGTTCCAAATGAGAATTAACATCAGCAGGGGATGAAACAGGTTTGCAATTATTGAATTCAAATCTATCTAATAATTCGTTGACAAATGAAGATTGATTTAGGGCTATTTTATTTTCGTCTTGTACGACTTTTATGCCTAAGAAATAGGATAATTTTCCTAAGTCTTTCATCTCAAATTTAGCACTTAAATCAGTCTTGATTTTAGTCAGGTCATCATAGTTCTTACATGCTACAATAATATCATCTACATACACAGAAATGAAGCATGGAGAGTTATTGATTACTTTAACATAAATACATGAGTCACAAGAGGACTGAATAAATCCTAAGGATTTAAGATATGCATCCAAAGCATCATTCCAACATTTGGGTGATTGTTTTAAACCATACATAGATTTATTTAGTTTACATACTAAATCTTCTTTTCCTGGAATAGCATAGCCAGGAGGCTGTCTAATATAAACATTTTCTTTAAGATCCCCATTCAAAAAAGCAGAATTGACATCCAAGTGATGTACAAATAATTTTTGGTTAGCTGCTAAAGATAACATGGTTCGCACCGATTCAAATCTCACTACAGGAGTAAAAATTTCATCATAGTCGATTCCAGGTCACTGTAAGAAACCCTGAGCGACTAATCTAGCTTTATATGAAACCACTCTACCATCAGATCCCTTTTTTCTTTTGAACACCCATTTATATTTAATTATGTTTAAATCTGAGGTAGGTTTTACGAGTTCAAAAACTTTATGTTTCTCAAAAGCATTTAATTCCCTCTCCATGGCATGTTTCCATTTAGAAGATTCAGAACCGCTATTAAGAGCCTCAGATACCGACCTAGGCTCGATATTGATATTCCCATTTACTTATAAACCCTCCTCCTCCTCAAACTGATCATACTCCCAACTACCATATCTAATAGGAGCTCGACGAATTCTAGAAGATCGTCTAAGATCCTCATCAGGACTGATAGCTGGTACAGGTTGCGCATCAGGGAGGATTATTTGAGGATTATTTTCAGGAGTTTGGTTCTCAGGCCCAGCAGGTTCTGAATCTTCTGAAGGGAACACCAGTGGAGAGGTAGGAGTCTCGATCAGTTGAGGGTTCTCAATCTTAGATGAAATTGATTCATCAAAGGTTACATTCCTGGAAAAGAAGATTCTTTTAGATTCAACATCATACATCTTATACCCTTTAGTAACTGTGCCATAGCCAAGAAACAAACATTTGGTAGCTTTATTTTCTAATTTTGATCGTTCATCTCGAGAGATATGCGCATACCCAGTGCATCCAAAAACTTTTACATGACTAACGTTGGGTTTTCTAAGATTTAAAGCTTCATATGGAGTTTTATTTACTAAAAATGAATTAATGCATCTATTATTTAGATAATTTGCAGTATATAGTGCTTCACCCCAGAATTCCTTATCAATTCCTGAATCAGATAACATACATCTAACTTTTTCCATAATAGTTCTATTAAATCTTTCAGCTAACCCATTTTGTTCAGGAGTTTTAGAAATAGATTTCTGGTGAATTATACCTTCATTTCGTAAATATGATTCAAACTTATTTGAGGTATATTCTCCTCCATTATCTGACTGCAAGGTTTTAATTTTCCTTTCGTAAATATTTTCAACCATTGCTTTCCATTCCAAAAACTTCTGAAACACATCACTCTTATGGGCAATAACATATATCCAGGAGTATCGAGTAGCATGATCAATAAAGGTCAGAAAATATGAATTATTACCCCTGGAAGTGGGAGTAATTTTCCCACAGACATCTGTGTGGATTAAATCAAGAGGTTTACAATTTTTCTTAATGCTTGTAGAAAAAGGTATTTTATGCATTTTCCCATTACAGCAGTGTTCACACACACCTTCTATAGCTTTTAATTTACTATCCAGACCATTTACTGATTTAGTTCGGATCATTTTAGTCAAGTTATCGTTACCTATATGACCGAGCCTTCTATGCCATAGAAGATTTACTTCATTTTGATCAACAGTTACTGCAGCTTTATGTACTAAAGTATTTAGATAATAGAGTTGACCAACACAGTTAGCCTCAGCAATTAACTCTTTATTTTCGTTCAATATTTTACATTTATCATTTTCAAAAATAATAGATTTATTATTAATTGTCATATTTGATACTGATAGTAGATTAAAAGCTAGATTTGGCACATATAGTACATCATTTATTGTACATTTTCTACTTCCACCACCTGGTATATTAATTCATCGCATTTGAAATTTTATTATAATAATTGTAATGATTGAACATTTTCTCCAACCAAATATAGATAGCTAGCTCATGAGTAATCACTGTGAAATTGAACTTATATTTTATAGCTATATATAGCAAACAAATAGTATAACTATTTCTTTTTACTTTGTCTATAACTGTTTCCGTTTTCTTGGTATTACAACAAAGATGGTAAACTACATCTTAAATATTTCATGGAATGTTATAGTTCATAATGGTAAATCTCTCTACACCTCCAATTTCTGCTGATTTTCTGACAGATAAACCTTTTTGGAATTCATCAAAAGTTTTTCAAATACCTTCTTTATTACGGCCTCCACCCTTTAAAAATACTATGGAACAGGAGTTGGAAAATATGAAATACGTAGTTTGAAACAATAAAATAGGCATTCTCAAACAATGAAATAAAAATTCAATTGCCAGAAGTTTGAACTACTAAATTAAAGGTTAAACTATAAAAAGATACACTATTTAGCTGTATTATTTAGAACAGTTTTAAATAGGTTGATTTATGAAAATCTACATATATATAAAACTAGATGGTATATCCGTGCGCAATATTCTGTAACCTCAAATAAAATATTATTCGTGATACTTTTTCACCAGAAAGTTCGTTAAGATGAAGTAGTTTCCCGAGGCAGATCATATATCAAATGTATGAAGTTAAAGTGTCGGAGAGAAATCTCTTTGGCGTTCAAAGTTCTAAATGATCTGCAACCAAAAACTCTACTCCTAATTACTGTAATTTGCTTCTGGTTTACCTTTTCATTTACTTTTCCTCTTGGATTTCAAGATTAACGACTGTAAATGAGGTTTCTAAGCACCATTAATCTCATGTTAGAATATTTTAATCTTTGTTCAATTCGGGAATTAGTCAAATTTTATTGCGAAGTTCAATAGAACAAAAGTACGAACGTAAAAATGTGTTTCCGGAAAACAGAATTCTTCAGTAGTTCAATGATTACAATCTAAATATTTCTTTTTGAAGAAGCAGACTTTCTTTAAATAATTTAAATAAAAAACTATTATCTTTATTTAGAAAATGAACATTAAAAAACAAAAGAAAGAACAAACCAAAATATTGTTTGTTGATTTGAAAATTAATCTTAACGAGTATCTTCATTTTCTATTTCATCAAATATATTTTTGATCGGTTTATGTATTTGACAAAGCATTTAATAAAATAAAATTTAACAAGTAGAAACGGGTTAAATGGGAAAAATGTATTATATTATTATGTATATTTTTATAATTGAACGAAGTTTTCCCATTCAAGTTGGTCAGTGCTGTGACCAATCTTATTTATAATAAGAATTAAATTATTGATTTTCAAAAACATTTTAGTTTTTTATAAGTTGACCTTTACAAATAATAAAAAGACGAGATAATATTAAATAGTTAATACATATTATCTCACAAGAAGATATCAAAATATCTTACTACTCTTCTAACACAGACAAAATATGACCACAGAAGTTAGATGATTCCAAAATTTCTGTGACTCTCTAATTTTCTCTGAACTTTCAACTCACTTAAAGTCAGAACTTCTCTCCTGATTCACTCGTAAGGAGACAGGATGAATATTCACTGCACTCGTAACTACTGGAGATTTCATAAATCTCAACAACATATGATACAGTTCTTTAGCAGTTCCATTTTATACAATTTACTGTAGAACATCCTAATGCTATAGGTCGAGGCCATGTAATTCCACTAATTGTTAATGCTAGTTTATAATACTTTCTATTGTCAAGCACATTTATAATTTATATATGGAAAGAAAAGAACAGTGAAAGATTCATCAAATTTCTGTACCATTTTTAAAACAAGTTCAAAATTCAATTGTTACTGAAACAATCATTTGATGAATTCACAATAACTTTTGATGTACCGGAAATAAACTAATCGGTAAAATAGTTAACTGTACATTTTCTCTAGGCACACAATCTATATTAGATTACTGCTTTTAAACTGAACTGAAGTCACATCAAATGTATTTTTAGAATTAATCAGAGGAAATATAAACTCAGCCTTTGAAGTTTTTTCACGATTCAAGCTTTCGAATAGAAAGATTTATATTCATCATCAGGAGAAGGGTGGAATATACGGACCTCAAAATGTATCTTATGAGCAATAGTTGTATGTTGGTTACCATCTTCCTATTTAAGCTATTTATCTTATAGTTTGTTATTATTATTTGCGTATTAAATATTGAAATATGAAATCAAAAAAAATAAAATTTGTTTATATCCATAGATATTCCTGACAACATTCATTTTCCAGAAGAATATTGCTTTCTATATATCTGTAACAAAAGCAAATGTGTTATATTATTGTTCTCAAGTGCCTTTTTGTGTCATCTCGTTCCTATGTGTGTCCTCTAGTTCCTATGTTTGTTCACTATTCCTATGTGTGATCTATATTCATATGTGTGTCTTCTAGTTCCTATGTGTGTCCTCTAGTTCCTATGTTTGTTCACTATTCCTATGTGTGATCTATATTCCTATGTGTGTCCTCTAGTTCCTATGTGTGTTCTCGATTCCTATGCGCCATTTGTTCCTGTGTGCTCATTTTGTCCTTTGTGTGTCATCTTGATCCTAAATGTGTCCTCATGATCCTTACTGAATAACAATAATAACATTATCGATGTTTTCATTATGAGTGAAAACTTCTGTCTGTGAAATCTTTTTAAAACCATTCGACTCTTCGGTAACCCTTACATTTTCAGTTCTAGTGTCAATAACTATCTTATTCCACGAATCCACAGCTCGCTATGGTCTCTAGGTGGCGCCATATAATCTCTTGTGGTAATTTATTTTCCAGATGTCGAAAGAGACACAGAATGACATTTATTTCCTTAAACTGAAAAGGGAATGAAAGTAGAAAAACTGGAGAAGAATTTAGTGACTAAAAAGGATTTATATTAACATTGTCTTTGCTAATTATTACTGCAATTTATATTTGTTAGGAAATAGGAAAAATCATTTAATTGATTAATAAATGATTTATTCGTTTTTTAATTAATAAATTGGAATTGTCCATGCATGAAATGTGAAAGCAACTTTAGGAAATCTTCTCTTTACGAATTCAATCTGGTGAACATTTTAAATATTCGCATTCATTTTTAAATAATTCAAAATATGCAAAAAACACAAACAACTCCAAAAATGAAAAATTCAACAGACTCATGAAAAACTTGTTGTATCTCATAACATAAATCTCATGTGTATGTTAGCATCAAAACTATCCTAAACATACGACAATAACATGGATAGGAGTTTGACTGAAATTACTCAATATATACTTTATCTTCTACTAATTAACTACACGCAAATTAAAAGAAATAGATGATTTGTAAATCATGAATTTGTTCAACTTAAAAACTGTGCGGTAACTACCAATAATGTGTTTTTGACTTCTACATAATACGTAAGTAAAACTTTTTAATAATAACTCCACGGTAATTAATGGAAATATTTGATGTGAAATAGAAGCTTACATTAACGAGTGACAAAACATTTTGTCTAAAAATAATTTTCAACTCTCTGTGAATTTCATTTATTAATAAATCGTATTCAATATTAATTTTTTGTTGCAAATTCAGTACAATTCAGCATCAAAGGATGCAAAGTCACCATTTCGTTGAATAGAACAAAAAAAATTTTTCATAGTAGAATAACCGCCTACTGGCTAGCATCACAACTACCGACCAACACCAAAATAAGCTACCAACTAACACCAGAATTAACGAATAACACCAAAAATACCGACTAGCATTAGAATTACCGACTAAAAGCTACATAAAGTGTGAATTGAAATAACGAATTAAAAATGAAATAATAAATGTGAAGAAGCATTTTATATTAATTCTCACTTCCGATAATTAACTAGCTAAGCAAGAATTAGTTAGTCAATATTAACTCGTGAGTTATGTTCTTTTTTTATCATAGCAATTAATTTGAAAAATTACAGTAAAGTAAATATTAATTTTATACTATTAAAACATGAAGCAATTGAAACTTTGGAATGAGTTGCGATTTAATATCGCTGTCGTATTTACTGAGTATCATCATTGTATACGATTTAATAAATAGTAAGTTATACTTAGATATTTTGGCACTAATATTGCCACTTATTAAGGGGACCGTCCGTGATTAAATCACTAAATTTTCAATATTTTTTTTATTGCTTAAATAGCTAGTTTATATTACTAAGATTGATCTCACAAAGAAAAATCCGCTGTTTATCACCCCCCTCCCCTTCCACAGGGGTTGGGAGCTTGAAATTTGGCGCGCCATTACATCTGGCACAGCGTGGGTGAGCCGCCTAACTCTTAGATTTGGCACATGCGTGCCTAGCTAAGTGGCTGCTAATTACATCATTGTTTCACAATTGGCTAACTGTTATTCAAAGTTAGCCTCTCAGAAGCATTCTAATAAAATAGATCTGGCAGTTGTGGACGAGAGTTCTCAAAGTGAAGGACGCTAAACTCGACAGAGTTCAGTTCGTCACTACTGATACAGCTCTTGTTCATAACTTTGGTAATGTTCATGGCTTTCTTTTGACACGTCTGGGTCTTTCTACTGAAAAGACAACTCTGAAGAGAAGGAATAGTGAGGCTAGTACACCAGCAAAGATGACACCGAAGCGTCGACGGCGTGATGAGGCTGGACCCTCCCATGACTATCAACCCGGAGGATATTGATGGGTGTTCGTTGTTTGTTGTTTTTTTTCTGTAGCGGTTGTTGTTTGGCTATGTAAAACTTTACTACAGAGAGCTGGGTGGCGCCCAGTGATACTCACTACCTTTGAGTAGTACTAGCGGGGCACTTCGCCCCGCGGGGATTTAGTGCCATACATAGTCCAAATAAAAACTTTGAACTAATTTTTCTTGCAGTTGAAAAATTACTAACTTTTTGGTATTCAAACATGTACTTCTAGTACAGTTTTGTAGCTACGGGTTTGCGGTTTTTTTCATTCGATTCTCCTGGTAATTCTCTACAAAAGCGTAAGGATCGATTTTTGAATTTCGAAATATAATTTTTTTTTTTGGAAATATGATTTTTTTTTTTTTGAAAATTTTAGTTTTTTCACGAAAAATCAAATTTTTCGTAAACTAATTCGAAATTCAAAAATCGATCCTCAGGCTTTTGTAGAGAATCACCAGGAAAATCGAATGAAAAAAACCGCAAACCCGTAGCTACAAAACTGTATTAGGAGTACATATTTGAATACCCAGTTCGAAATTCGTTCGAAATTCGAATAACTTGTTTTCTATGCGTCTAATCGAAAAAATGCCACGAACAAAAACATAATATTATTCAATTTTATAATTAGGAACTAAGTTTCATAACCGTAGCCTTATTAATAAATTTGTTTACAAAATTTACGGACGGTCCCCTTAATGCAAATTTAAATATGTTAAACCCAATTTTGTGAATAAATATTAAAATCTCATCGAGTGATTCTAATCCGTAAGTACACCATTTGGTCGCATACAAACGAAAGCACGGATAGCAACAAGGAATCTAGGAACGATGAGAATGTTATTTTTTACGGACAGTTATGCGTTTGTACTTCCGAAAGAAGAGTATTCCTGTCATCTGCTCTAATTGGAATGAGACTGACTATCATCTGTGACAGCAATCAGTTACAAAATACCTTAACCCTGGTACGACAAGAGAAGTATAGGTGCATAATTAAAGAAATATATATTGTCTATGATTTTGTTATATTTACATTTTACATAACATTTATTAGATGTAATAATGTTACATTTTACATTTGTTACATTAATTATATTGTTACTTTCACGCACTGTACGTTTACTTGATGTCTGAAACACTTACACACTTTCGTTATTAATTAGTTCACTCCTATGTAGTTCAACAAGTATTGAGCTCTAAGTAAGGATGGTTTAATTACTCAGCGGTCTCCTATATACTTCAATAAGTATTGAGTGCTAAGTAAGGATAAAGATACAATTCTTCTGAAGCTTAAGCACTGCATGCCAATGAAACGTTAATTGTTTCAACAACACGACTATTTGTTATTTGTTCGAACCACACAAGTGAGATATACACAGATTTTAAGATACAGACATAAGGTTACACGCAGCGAGACGGCGAGGAACAATTGGCACTAGGAGCAGAGCCCCTATTAAAAAAACCACACATCACACACTATACTGACTCCTGGTTATGAACTCTTCTGTTATACATATACTATTGTATGAAGAGGTGTGATTTTATTGGAAAATTCCGTAATAATAAGTTTATCACGTGATGATAATAGATTCAATTGAGGTATTTAATTTACACCTAATTAGCCAATACATAATTTGCGTTAACTTTATATTTTATATTATTAGAAGACTCTAACAGATCTATTGATATATCAAATAAATATCAATGAAAATACTGCCACCTATTTTTTTTCTTCATCGTTGTAGCTATATCATTAGTTACCAAGCAAGTCCTCCGAAGACCGAGTGAAATAAAATCGATATTGAGTCACGTTTTTGCGTCAAACTCGTAAAATCACTTGCATGAATATTAGCAAATAACATCATTGAGTGAATATATCCTATACTAGCGATTGTAGTGTAAATCTATCAAATAATAGATATTTTAAAGTGAATCTGTTCAACAATAGCGATCATGAAATGAGTGTATTCAGTAATTGCAACCATAAAGTTAATCTATTCAATAATAGCGATCATAGAGTGAATATATTCAATAACATAGAGAGAGCTTCTCCATGTATTACAATCAACCAAAATGTGAATCTATGAAATAATAGCGATAATAGTGTGAATTTATGGAATAATAGCGATGATAATGTGAATATATTGAATAATAGCGATAATAGTGTGAATTTATGGAATAATAGCATAATAGTGTGAGTTTATTCATTAGTAACTAACATAGTGTGAATTTATGCATAATAACGATAATTTTGTTAATCTATGTATTGGTAGCGATCATAGTGTGAACCTATGCATCAGAGGCAATCATAGTGTGAATCTATGCATCAGTGGCGATCATAGTGTGAATCTATGCATCAGTGACGATCATAGTGTGAATCTATGCATCAGTGGCGATCATAGTGTGAATCTATGCATCAGTGACGATCATAGTGTGAATCTATTCATCAGTGGCGATCATAGTGTGAATCTTTGAATCAGTGGCAATCATAGTGTGAATCTAAGCATCAGTGGCGATCATAGTGTGAATCTATGCATCAGTGGCGATCATAGTGTGAATCTATGCATCAGAGTCAATCATAGTGTGAATCTATGCATCAGTGGCGATCATAGTGTGAATCTATGCTTCAGTGGCGATCATAGTGTGAATCTATGAATCAGTGGCGATCAGAGTGTGAATCTATTCATCAGTGGCGATCATAGTGTGTATCTATGCATCAGAGGCGATCATAGTGTGAATCTATGCATCAGAGGCAATCATAGTGTGAATCTATGAATCAGAGTCAATCATAGTGTGAATCTATGCATCAGTGGCGATCATAGTGTGTATCTATGCATCAGAGGCGATCATAGTGTGAATCTATGCATCAGAGGCAATCATAGTGTGCATCTATGAATCAGTGGCGATCATAGTGTGAATCTATGAATCAGTGGAGATCATAGTGTGAATCTATTCATCAGTGGCGATCATAGTGTGAATCTATGAATCAGTGGCAATCATAGTGTGAATCTAAGCATCAGTGGCGATCATAGTGTGAATCTATGCATCAGTGGCGATCATAGTGTGAATCTATGCATCAGAGTCAATCATAGTGTGAATCTATGCATCAGTGGCGATCATAGTGTGAATCTATGCTTCAGTGGCGATCATAGTGTGAATCTATGAATCAGTGGCGATCAGAGTGTGAATCTATTCATCAGTGGCGATCATAGTGTGTATCTATGCATCAGAGGCGATCATAGTGTGAATCTATGCATCAGAGGCAATCATAGTGTGAATCTATGAATCAGAGTCAATCATAGTGTGAATCTATGCATCAGTGGCGATCATAGTGTGTATCTATGCATCAGAGGCGATCATAGTGTGAATCTATGCATCAGAGGCAATCATAGTGTGCATCTATGAATCAGTGGCGATCATAGTGTGAATCTATGAATCAGTGGAGATCATAGTGTGAATCTATTCATCAGTGGCGATCATAATATGAATCTATGTAATGGTAGCGATCATAGTGTAAAACAATGAAGTCACTAATCAGTGTCGAGAATGAAATAAAATTGGAATATTTGGAACACATCCCTTCTGTATATGACTTCAAAAATTCACCTTTCAACTATGAAATTATGAGCTGGCCTAGAAGACCAGCCTGGTCTCTATTGCTATATATTTTGTCTGGTCTTTATGGGGTATTGACAAACGATGGAAATTGAAACAAACCTGTGATAGAATTATGAAGTACTTACATGCAACTAAAGATAAGAATCATTTTCCACAACCCTTAGGAGAAAATGTTGTTTGTTTGCCATGCACATTTCACAGTGCATCAAAAGTACAGAATTTACAACTCCAAAAATGTGTCTTTAAATGATAATCCTCAGGTTATTTGCTCTTTAAACTCTTGTTTACAGATGAAAATTATCTAAAATCTTACTTCTACTTTTATTTCATATATTATATATTACTTGTGTTTGAGTTGTAATTTCTTGCAATTGAAATGAAAATTTTTTGTTCTTGGTAAATAATAACCGTGTGTCCAAGAAAGTTACGTTTACTCCGTCTAAAATTCAAAGTAAAGACGGCGCACTTATTTTTCGAGATAGAGCCTCTTGTCCACGGACTTTATGTCCACGGCCTTTACATCCACGGACAATTCGTCCATGTAATATTCTATTTTTTGTATTATATTTTTAATGCGTATATATTTCATATCATATATTATTAATATATAATTTGGAAATTAATAATTGTAACACCCTTTCTTGATGGCAATTAAAAATTCTTAGACTCTGTCTTAATTTTTATTGCAATCTTCTACCTCCTTTTCTAGATAGCTGGCAACAGTAAAATACTAAAACTAAGTACTTTGTTTGATGATAATGCAAGAAAGCCTCGCTTTTATTACATCACGGTTTCATAATTTCATAACTGTAATAAGTCCGATTCATGTATCGAAATTATTACAGCACATAAACAAAGAAAACGGAACCACTTTTTATGTTGTCTATTTCACAGTAACTACAATAACCATCAATAGTATTATGGAGATTGGGTTATTAGAAGCAATATTGGTTAAGAAATTATTTTACTATAGCATAATATTTTTTAACATCAACTTCTCCAATTTGATCTAAATATGGATGTCTTGGAAATGAAGTTTGCAAGGGCAATTAGTCTCATGTCAGAACATTTTAATCTTACGTTAAATCTTAATGTAACAAAGAAAATCTGCTTCGCCAAAGAATTGGTTTCAATCGAAGAAAATTGCGTTTAATGAATACAGTGTGCACAGAAACAAATCTAATTCTCTCATTTATCGCCAATTAGTACATTTTAACAAATAATAGAGCAATAATAACATAATCTTGATTCCTGAAATTATGTTAAATAGTTTAGGAAATACATTTATTATTTGAAGGTAAATATATAAAAGTAAAATTCATAGGTTTTATCTATTACTCGAGAAAGTTAATTTCTAATTGATCTGTAAATATATGAATAAAACAATCTTGAAAAAAGCATTAATTTGAAAGAGACATCAAAAGAAAAGAGACATCAATGAAAATAGTCATCAGTTGAGAAGAGGCCTCAATTGAAAAGAGACATAAGTTGAAAAGAGGAATAAGTTGAAAAGAGGAATCAGTTGACAAGAGGTATCAGTTATCTGAAAGTCAAAATAAAAACCAAAATCTAATGTGCAGAATGAACACTATCTGTATTAAATAGATGGAAATCAACTTTTAGGCTATCACAAGCAAATTTAGTTCACAGAGCGATATATCATTGTTAAATCCGTTCTCAAGCCCATCTCAATAACTGCAAATGTAGTTCAATGATTGGATTCTCCATTTCGAATTATGGAGCATTTGATTGATGTTGAAAATACCGGAAGCGATTTTTTTGTCAAATTGAAGTATTGAGAAATTCTCTCCAAAGTTCAAATTTAAGACGAAGGTTAAGCGCTAAATTTTCGAGGTAAAATCGTGAATAAATGCTGGAGTTTGTAACCGGGAGAATATTTTACGTAAAATAGAGGAACTTTGAGAAATGATGGTGAAGTATTATAAAAATATTGGTGAAATATTGTATAAATATCAGAGTATTGTAAGAAGAGTGGTGAAATATTATATGAATAAAGGTGAAATATTGGAAAAAAAATTAACAGTTTAGTAGTTCTTGCCCTCAATTCATGGCCGGAAAGTTTCTGCACTCAATTCCCCGCATGAAAGTTTACTGCAACTCGATTTCTCGTAACTGAATTCACCGTAGAAATTTTAAAATTCAAAATGGCACAATTATATGAAAAATTATAACAGTAATAAGAAACTAAATAGACATGATTTAAGTTAAAAGTACATACTTGTTTAAGGGAGTATTAAATGAATATTACTGACAATACGAAATTGAAATGATATATTAGTACTGAATATATGAAATAATGTATTATTACAGAATTTATTGAAATAATATATTATTACTGAATATATAGTTTAATATAAATTTTGTAATTGTTGCTTCGACATTAATTTCTTTTGATGTAGTATTTGGTTATATTGTGTGTGCGTAGTGCATTTCGTTCAGAGGCTCAAGATTCTTTGATTATTTCAAAGATAAGTGGCTTGAAAGGAGGACATCGTAAGTCTCCCAAATACTCTCAAAAAATGTGGAATTTATATATTCTTTTTAGAGAAATTAGATCAAAAACCAACAATAATGTCGAAGGGTGGAATAGGACTTTTAATGAACAAATGACTTCGGCACATTAACATCCGTGTATATAAAAGTTTTTGGTCCGCATCAAGCAAGTGCAAAAGCTAACCGAAATCGAAAATTGAACCATTAGTTCTAGAATATGTAAGAGGCATTTCACATAATTTAAGTTATTATTTTTAATTATTACACTGCATTATTTCCCATTAGTATTCATTTTTATTTTTTATAGTCATTTTATTGCCACGGATACTCATGGATTGAATATATGAGGAGTTTTCTTAGACATAATGTTAAAATTATTTGATTATTTTTTCTATCCATTATATTAAATGCATCCAGTTGTCAAATCTTTTATAAACCTCAATGAAAAGTAAATATCAGTAAACCTAACTTAAATTAAAATTTATATATATGCGATGAATTGAGTTACGTTGAACTGAGTTGTGGTGAACTTCCCATGCGGTGAATTGAGTTCGAGAATTTTCCGGGGGTGAATTGAGGGCGGTGAACTTTCCTGTAATCCCTAAAAGGTACTAGTGTTCATTTATATATTATCAGAGATGGGCATAATGTACGTTAAATTTACTCAAGTACTAAGTACATGATTATAAAATAAGTAAGTATTAGGTATATTTTAGAAAAGTATTCGAGTATTAAGAATTTAAATGTAATTAAGTATGTATATTTAAAATACATTCTTCACGTACTTATAAATACTTAAAATATATTTCAGAAATATAGCTAAACAGTATACAAGGGATGAAATAAATCAAAACAATTCCAATCATCAAAATATGATTCCATGTAGTACATCTCAACTGAAGTATTGTCCAGTTCTGTATATCAGTAATAACAGCGATTTTCTATGTTTAAATTCACTGAGTACAACCCCACTGGCCACATAATATGTATGCTACCCAAGCAAAGAGAAAACTTTAATAAATATTTGTAACTGATTCAAATCCAGCAAGTATTTTGGTCAAAAAATAACGTAAATGTGAATGGTTATGCCTAATACAATTATTGTAGCTAAGCTTTTGTTTATTTGTGTTTTATAATGAGACAACTCTGTGTCCCCCTTCACACAGTGAAAAGTAAAAGAACATAACATGGGTGAGATGACTCAAATGTATTGAAAAATAAAGAGAACAAATATAAAGTACATTGTAGTTATATTTAGAAAACAGTTAAAATAGTCCAGTTTTAAGGTATTGACAATAATTTTGATATTGTGATTATTGTCCGCCGAGTGGAGATAAATATCCTTGTTTGCATTTTCCTTTTTTACCAACAGTTTTTTATCAGTAGATTTGTGTGGAGAATTTTTTTAATGTTTCTAGTGAAGAGGTAAAATGAGTCAAATTTTCTACATTGGAAGAGATACTGCTTCCAATTATTTTGTTTCGTCAAAGAAATTACTTCGTTCAATTTGATATACAGTAAGAAATATAATTCTTCGATGGTCTATGGACATTTGACTGAACGGAATTTGGCTGAAAGACTTTTATTCAATGCGTAATGTGTATCCATATTAAGAACTGCAGCATTCGTTTAATTTTATTGTTTTTTTTTTATTTCAATGGTATTGATTTTTATAAAATGAAAATAAATTCTAACATGTTTTATGTAATACAATATGTTAAGTTACTTAAGAAATATTACTATCCAGTTTGTGCTTTCAAAATAAAAATCTTTCGGCTAAATGACCGTTCGCCAAATGACTTTCAATCAAATGTCATTCGGTGAAGTGTCATTGGGTGAAGTGTCATTGGGTGATGTGTCATTGGGTGAAGTGTCTTTGGACCAACTGTCCGTCGAACACAAAACATACGTACATCTCTGTAATTGGGAACAGATCAGCCTTGCCCAATATAATAGACTATGTTCTTCTGATACGTAATACGATATCAGGAAACATTGGATATATTCACAGATGGAAAACAAGAATAATTGGATTAAAGCGTCGTACTCATGTGGATTCTATTCACAGTTGGAGATGCAAGAGCAGTATTCGAAGACAGAATATTGTAGTAACAACCTGGAAGTATCCTGGCTAATCTTAGAAAAAAGTTGACAAATATGGTTTATAATTCTAAACAGTGATTTCTAGTTAAGCCAAACAAAGCGATAGGTCTTTTTTGTGTATGACTATTGCCTGACAGTTTATTGCATAATATATATCCCATTGAGAACAAAACGCTTGTTATTTAAGGTCACACTCTTTGCCATTTACCTTTTGGAATAATTTCATCTCTTGAATTATTCAGCAAGTGTAAGTAAAAGTAGATCAATTTTCTCAATCTCTTCGACATCCGATATCGAAGATGACGCCAGGTGGTTCAGTTCATATTGGTGAAAAGAAACAGAATGTCTGAGTGACACTTAAAGTGATGGGCCAAACTGGTGTACATTTTGCTGAAAAATACCAGAAGAATTATAAAATGTAAAATTTTGTGATGAAAAACATAGATAGCAATTGTTGATTTTATTCATGATTGTATTTATTTGATTAACTGAATAATGAACAATTTTTTCATAAAATATAACTTTAACTTTCATCCAAAACTTTTCAATTATTGCCGTGATTAATCTTATAGAGTGAATATTTATTTTGAAACTTCAAAAACGAAATTTGAAAAGCTTATATTTATATTACATTAGCTTAATGCACTAACATATTTGTTCTTATTGTATTGCACCATCTCGTAAATATCCTCCAAATCCTGATAAATTTTTATATAGACTGCTTTAGAGTCTTCACATCAGATGATTAGAACTCAGATCGCTGAAATTGTTTCATATGAAACGGGTGTAAGAACAGTGAATTGTCAATTAGTTAAAATTTCCACTAAATTTTTCAATAAGTAAAATCAAACTTTCTTATCTTCAAGTGAGAAAATCAATTTATCAAAATTCAGAATGAGGTAGATTTTATGACTATGTAGATATATATTTTTTTATTTTTATCGCATATAGAAAGTAAATAGAAATACTGATGTGATAGATAAAACTGCAATGTGAATGATTTATAAAGTATCCAAATTTGGGTAAAACGAAGGGTTATATAAAAAATAATATATATAACAGATGACATAAATCTTGACATCAAAAGACGACAAAATGGACACAACAGCAGAAGACAGGACACCCGACACCATCAAAAAAAATATGAAATAGATACACCGTACAAACACACATCATAAACATAGTGGACAAAATATAAGGGTAGGTAAGAACGAGTTATCCAAATCTTTAATTACACATCATTTAACTTACTTAGAGCTACTGACGGATAGTTTGGGAGTAATTCAGGAGTGTCCACTTATTCATAATGTCTCAGAGGTTTCCAGCGATGGTGGCGTGCCGTCAATAAGCTCACTTACAAGCATCTTCGATCTTTTGAAGTTTTTCTCATCTGTGACTACAGAAATAATTTATCGCTTGTTGAATTTGTTGGGCCTGACCCCACGATCCATCACCAGCACTCTCTGGGTGGTTGACTGGCAAACATGTGGCTCTTTAGCAAGTTCTCCAGTGATTCTTCCAAAATTTCGTCTCAATTTTTCTCTGATGTTCTTAATGAATTTATCTTTCTTATAGACCTCTATAAGGTGCTCCTGACCTTTGGTAAACAGCTACTAGTCTCTTTGGATATTTTTACCGCCCAAGTGACTCACTCGCATGTTCCTTTCATCTCCAAAAAAATTGAGGCTGACAATTGCTTTCATTGTTAGAATACTATTAATCTAGGACGAACACACTTTAAATCTGTAATTAAAACTGATTATTGAGTAATCGGGTAAAGCTTGTTAACTTAATATAGTTTATAGTCCACACTTAGCTGGGCCAGCCTGAACAATTCTCCAGTGGCACAGCGCTACTGATGTTGAGATAGCCTCCGAGAACATAATTTGATCAGACATTTTTGTTGCTTGAATATACGTAAAAACTTCTCATGAATGATGCGATGTCGTTGCGTACCAGATATGTTACAGCAAAATACTTTTTGGTATACACAAATAATTGAATATATTAATGAATAGTTTTGACCACATATATGCATGAATAGTAAAATGATTAATTAAGCTATGTTCAAAATGAAATGTTTTGAATGACTTACCCCAAACATAACTTTCAGTCATTTGATAGAATTCACAAACCCATGTTAAAATATATGCATTATACCTAGAGTTATTTGAGTTCAAACTGAGTTGTGGTCATTTTTACCCAACTATAAATAAACGGGTTTCTAAGTTTAAATAATTCTTTATTGATTCTTTAAACAAAGTATGTTAGTTGTATTAGTTGCATCCTCATTAAGAAAAAGTTTTTGGAATTTAACAAACAAAATAATATGTATAATGTAAATACATTATTTGTGTCGTAATAAATAATTTATTATGTAATTATGTACTTATAAATCTTTTTCCCAGTCTAACATTTCATATAGTTTTACAATTAATTAACTCATTAATGATAGTTTAAACAGTGCTGTGAGGTTCATAAATTATGATCTGATAATGCGTTAGTATTTTATCTTAATATGGTAAATTTTCTGTTCAAGTATCTGTGATACAAAACAAACAATATAGACGAGATATATCCTGGTTGAATTTCATTATGTGTTTGCTATCATTTCAAGATGTTAGGTGAAGATTTCTACAAAGTAATTGTATCAGAAATGGAAGTAGAATAGTTTTGAATTACTGTAAGATAAGGAAATTATGAAACTATGTCATCGTTGTAGCGAACTAATGAAATCTGTCCAGAGAAGAAATAGAAAAGGTAAAATGACGGTATTGTCAGTTGTCACAATGCTTTCAAAGTAAAAAAAAATCCTTTGAGTGTTTATTTTCATATATTAATTGCCTATTCATAAGCTAGTAGGATGTAGTTTATATAACGATATTTTTGTTAAGTATTTCCATACTAAGGCTCTGCATATGTGAATTATTTCTGCAAATCATTTTTTCTTTGGTATCTCATATACGTATATCCCTTATATGTGCTAATAAATTCAAACCATATCACATGCCAAACCAGTAATCCTCAAACTTGAAGGGAAATTAACAGTTTTTTGATAGTTTACTAATTCTTTCTACTTTTCATTTCTCTAATAAATTGATGCGAAATATATCGACACTATTATCCTATCAAAGTCTTTAAAAGTCAATCTTTAAATTAAAAACAGGATTTCATAAAATGAAGTAAGGGTCAACCAATGTTTGGAGACATCTTTATCCGATTAAAATATCTCGATAATTACGCTCCAAGATTAACCATCAAAGCCGATTAATTAATTAAAAGATACCTTCATAATATAGAGAAAAAAAAATGGAAGGGAAATGAGTGATCATTAATTTTCAATCATTTAAAAAATACTACTGATTTATAAAAAATATTTCAATTCAGTTAATAATAGATTATTGCAAATATCATTATATTTCCAGAGATTTTAATTTCAATCATGGAGAATTCAGTTAATTGAAAGATTTGAAACACTTTTTTCAATTCAAATAATGTATAAATATCATAGAGGTAGTAAAGCCTCAAATTCAAATTTGAATTTTTAGTTATTCATTTTAGAGATTGGATAAAAAGTTCACGTAACTAAAATATAACTTTGACGTAAGATGGCTTGCCTTGAGTAACAGTGCCAAGAACTATGATTTTTGATGAATGAACTACTGAAAAAAATGCACATGAAACATTATTTTGTACTCCAATATTACACCATCTCATTAATAGACAATATCGTAAAAAAACTCAGAGCTTCGATAACCTCTGGTATTTCACCATATTACCGAAAATTGGGTAATGAATCAAAAACCTTCAAATTTTAATTAAAATACAGTAAAACTCCTGAGTTATGAAGTTCTTTGTTATGAAGTACTCGAGTAATGAAGGACCCGAATTATGAAGTACTTTCTATTTTTATGTTATAGAAAACGATAGTCGTGAACAAATTTAGTCCTACTTATCCCTCAAAACCATAGTTTTTTCCACGATTTAATTATGGAAAACTATCAGTATCCCTGAGTTGTGAAGTGGCTCCGAGTTATGAATTAACAATACTTCATAGCTCAGGAGTTTCACTTTAGTAGTAGATGTAGCTCTGGAGATCGTGTTTCCTATTGTTCATTTTCTCATTGAATATCTAACTTAAATATTTACCGAAGAAGATCATCACCTGGACCTCTTTATCCTGTCAGTTGTATATTTACGCTACCCTTCAAGGCAATGCTCTATTGGGAAAACAGTTAGATGCGATCTGCAGTGAGATGTAAAGTTAGCCAAAGAATGAATTCAGAAGAGGTCTCTCGAATCAATACTGTTACAAGCATAATTCTGATTTTTTTGAACTGTGCTCTATCCAACTGATTCCATAACATCTATGTATTACTAATGGAAACTATTAATATTTATTTGAAGATATCATGAAAGGCTAAAACTTTGTACATTCTTCGAAATTTGAGCTGAGTAGTATGAACCGTTAGAAGATTTCGTTTTGACTAGAAAATACAAGAGAGCCTCGGATGGAAGAGTAAATGTAAATGAAAAAGATATGGTGAATTGCTTCAAAGTAAAATATGTCAATTTCCTGAAATGTTTAATGATACGGATCACACTGGAAGAAAATATTATTACTAACTTATTCATCATTATTACCTTCAATTATTACTACATTAAATTATTACTATCTTTAATTAATACTTCCTAATTACTATTGTAAATTATTACTACCTTATCTACCTTATTACTATCCGAAATTATTACTACCTTGAGTTATTATGGTATTAGTAATTAATATCACTTTGGTAATCTAACCCATTGCAGATCAATTGTTTTACCATTTTTAACAATATAGGCTCTCCGATTTTCTATCACTTTTCTTTGCATACATCTTCCCATTGGAGAGGAGCTAGAATTTGGTGCGATGGAGTGCTGACGCTGGGCGAGGATACTTGTATTTACAGTTTAAAGAGGTCTTTGTACTGAGCTGCATGTTTGATAAACGGACAATAAAATAGCGTCCGCTGTACGAGATTTACTTGTATGAACTTAAATCTATGAAAAGGTATTCTTTGTTCCCTCCAAATTCTTGCAAAGTTGTATTCTATAACTAACTTTATCAAAGTAAATTACTATTAATTAACCAAAATAAATAAAATAAAATCATACTTATAAATTGTATCAATATGAGATGAGGCGATCATTATTCAATTATTCTTCTTCAATCCAGCAGAACTCGATTCCCAGCCACAACTCCGTTTCAGAATCATAAGACATTTCCTCAAAATATCCAAAAGCGAACAGAATCAAATTTTCAGCTCAAAGTTACATTCAAATCTCCTAAGAATTAAGGTTAAGTTATGTAGGTCAATAGAAAATCATGGGATTCTATTGATTGAATGCATTATGTGAGGATTGTTGAAAGTTAAATTTTTGCCGATCTTTCGTTAAATGTTTATTTTACTTTTTAACCTATTATTAATTTTTTGCAAATTTGAATCAATAATTATATATATTCAAGTTATTCACCAGGTTAATTCATATTCTTTATTTGCTGTCGATAGAAAACTGTCTCATGCAGAAATAATCTCCCACTGATCAAATAATTGAATTAACAATATTTGGAAAATATTTGAAGATTGTAAACAACTCTTTGAACATCAATCTCATCCTCCAATCATTCATTTTTCAAAAACTGCGTGAAAGATGAAGTTGTTTTCACTGATATTATTAATTGAAGAAGAAATCTTTGGAGAAGAAATATTCTTGGAAATCATTTCATAATTATAGTGCAATTATTATAGGAGCAGTTCACTTATGAATTAATTATCTAATAGATTAATTTGTACAGAATTCAAATTTCAAATTCTGTAAAGAATCTAATCAATTTAAAATCTATCACTATTCTTACCTATGATGTACACTACGTTTCAAGCTTTTAGGAAGAAGTGTTTTGCTGTGATAAAACTTGCTATTTGGCTTATAATTTTAAGTAAATATAAAAATCCTTGATAGGTAACTATGTATAACTTTAGAAGAAATCCATCAGAGTACAACTTGTAATGTGATATTTTTTCTGTATTATTCTTATATGCTGATGGTATTCAACATAATAAAAAAGTCGTCGCCCTTGTATTCTGAGAGTGAAAAAGCTTTGATAATATCTATTTTTGCTGTCGGAGATAGTGGTAGTTCAATTTCAGAGAATCATTGCCATGACCCACATACAGCGCTGAAGATTATTGTTGATCCCCTGAAGATGATTACTCGTTAGAATAGAGTCACATGCAAAGAAGCTATTACACAAAACCTATTAATGATCGAGAAAAACTGAAGGGCTACCTTTTGACAACAAGTGATGCATTTTTTAAGATACATTGAATGGAAAAAATGGATCTACTCGGTGTATGATTCTGAAATTAATTATCTAATTTGTCTCTAATGTCTCCCTTGAGATAAAAATAAGAAATCAAGGTTACTATGGACAATGAAATATATTAAGATGATTTCCATACAGTACTCTTCATAGACGAAATACATGCCAATCACGAAATACATGCCTTGACACTGTTGGACATAAACTTGGTTTATGGCTCATCACGGCGCCAACAAATTGTTGAAAAATATATATATATATATTTGAAATTAAATTGAATTTATTACAGGTAAAGCTGGTAGAACGGACGATATCAAAACAGACTCTCTCTATAAAGGACCAAAAATACCCGATTTAAGAGACACGCATCTCCTAAAACGACCTCTCAAATTTATATAGTTTACCAAATATGTGATTCGTCTACCAAGTATATATTCATATTTTAATCATATTAAAAGAGATATCAAAATTTACAATTAAACATCAACGTACTGTTTTTCAGACTTTAGCTAATTAGATTTATTACCTTTTTCCTTCCAACAAACATATATATTTATTTATTATTTTTTATTTCGAGCGAGAGTCTTTTCCAACAACGTTCATTTAAAATAATCAAATTACACATACTTTTAATTAATAATGCACATTGGCCATTAATTTCAGCTGACAATAAATATTATTTACATATGGTATTTTAATAATATTTGTTATTTTATTATTGTAATTCATATTTTAAATTCTCTTAATACCAATTCTCTACATTATCAGATTAATTAACAAGACAAGCAAGGCTCGCTGCAGTCCAAATCGTTAATCTTGACATGAAGAAGGATTCATGGGGATTAGATATGTCTGAGGAAATGTTTGGTTAGATTGATGTGAGGGATGTAATAAGAGGGAGAGGTTGCCCAATATTTATTATTGATAAAACTAGAATTAAACTGCAATAATTCGAATATTATAAAACTATAATTTACTTTGATTAATCAATTAATACAACGAAATAAAAAAAAAATCACATCAATGTAATGTGTCTTACAAAAATTATATCATCCAGTAAATAATTTATAGTTTTGTCAAACGAAGTAAACTGCTGGGACTATTTTTTAACACCAACACCTGGTGATGGTTTTTACAATGCATAACATTATTTATATGATTTGCTTACTATTGAATTCAAATTTTCTCTGCTCCATCTTCCTGTGACAATTTATTAGTGTTTCCTTAGCGTATTTTTGTGGACATAAATTACTGTAGTAAAAGTCTGGTGCATCATCTTGATGGTAGGAAGTGACCTTGTACCTTCACTGAAAGTGTTGTAATTACCAATTATATTTATTAAACATCATGTATTTCAAAGGACTGGAGGATAGTTGTATCGTCAAATATATTACACTACAACAAGATATATCACTCTCGGCAATTTCTGTTTTAAAAAGCGCCATATGGATTTGAAAGCGGGAACTAAAGTTACAATAACATATTATTAAACAAACCAAGTATTGTTGTTTCTCTAGTTCTCAATTCCAAATCCAGGTGGCGCTTTTTAAAACAGAAATTGTAGAGAGTAGTGTATCTTGTTGTAGTATGTATAATATCTTTGGCATCATTTTATATCCAGGTATTTTATACAACTTCTAAGAGATTTCTAGTCATCTTATGAATATCTCAATAGATTATCATTATTTTCAATCTCTCAGTCTGGACATTTATTGGAGTCTCTGACCAATACATTGACGTTTATTACCAGTCTTTCTGATACAAACTAAATGTCAGCTTATATATCATGATACACTATTAAAGCGTTATGTAAAATTGTGAGTTTGTATTAGATTGATGAAACGAATTTAGATTCTATTCTAATTTGATCAGGTTATTATTATTTCACATAATCAGCTCATCCCTTTGTCCAAAATTCCTTTGGGTACAAAAATTTGGAAAGAATTAGTAATTAACTACGATGTTGCTCATAATAAGGTTCTTCCAATCTGCCAATCACTTTAGGATATTCTGATGAGACTAAAGTAGTAACAAAGACTTGATTTGAGATGAAGATCCTAATTGGATGGTTTGAAACTAATAACAAATTGAATTTCAAATGAGAAGAAATAGAAAAGAGTTTTTTCTTCAGTTCAAATTTAAGAAAATTGAAAGGAGTACTCTGTTTAATAGAAGTAAAAGTCTCCACAGAATATAGGCAAATATCAAAGGAGAATTCGACAATCAAAATAAAGATAGAAGATTCGATGAAAAATCCACTAGAAAGTCGTTTTCACAGGGAAATATCACCAAATAAATGGAACTTTCTTGCAGTTTACAAAATGATCAAAAGCAAATTGAACTATATAATCATTACATCAGGTTTGCCTATTTTAGATAAAATTCAATCAAAACATCGAAATGAAATCCTGAAAGAGAGTCAATTTATTCTAATTTATTCATCTAAAGAAAGAAGAACATATAGGCAACCACTTATCTTTTGCACTTGTTATTTTTAATTATTGTTGTCTCCTTTTTAAAATATCATTTTTGATGAGACTTTGGAACTAATATTACTGAACGGAACTTGAATCAACATTTAATTCAACATTCAATTCAATTCAATTTATTGATTTTTATTTTTTATATTTTTATTAACATGAAGGCGATATTCATTTCGTTATCAATTTGAATGTTATTCTAAGGTTCTTCTATCTCTGTTATGTTTAACTCATCTTTAGTGGTATTAAATATAGTGAAAAATAGATATATAAATTATTTTGCTTTTTCCATAAAACATTTCCAAAGTTTATCTTCAAATTGTGCTCACTAACACTCATCAGAAATGTTTATACTTTAAGCAAAAACTCATCTGAGAATGAGCCAAACTGCCAATTGATGAGCTGCGTACAGCCGTTGAAGCCACTCCGACATATTGTACTTTATATGTTATTTTACTTTTTCATATGTTGTATCTGATATATATATTTTTTTCATGTCACACCATACGAAACGTACATTTCCAATTCACATACAATCTATTTATAAATTATTATTGATGAAAATAGAAGGTTTACTAATTATTTAATTTTAAATAGTATAAAAATATTATTTAACCTTGTTTATATTAGGAATTTTCCTAAATATTGGTCACTGGTATCGTTTGTGGATAATAGTTAATGTCGCGTCTAAATAATTCAGTTCAAAGTTTGGCAAGGGTTGATATAACTTGTGACTGACTATAACTTGGTAACCAGAGATAAGTTGATGGCTAATTCAGTTTCTCTGAGGGAGATAATTTATTAAGTTTGTTCTAGAGGAGTGGCCTGATTATATTCTAAATTAGAATAAACTTTAGTTACTCAAACAATATAGAAATATTTACTATGTTACTATGTTTTAATCGTGTGCATCAGATTGAAACATTGCTGAAACATTTTGATTGAATTAACTGAATGAACAGAAATATATTTTGGACAATCCTTTAGAGTATGTTATTTCCAATTAGTTATATTCATGTAAGCCACACGATGTATACAATCTGCCTAAAAAGTCTCCTGTCTTTCCTGATGAAGCCTCTAGGTATTCACCCTCTACATTAATTGTCTTCTGACTCTCTTGATGAAGCCTCTAGGAAATCACCCAATTGATTAGCGAGAATCAACTGATTGCCTTGGCTGTTATGTAAAATCATTCATCCTTACACATTTCCTATCCTGTCCTCATTAATCACAAGAAATATAACTATGGAGAGTTACATCTATCATATTCCATAGATGAGACTGTGACCAATTTTGTGATTTATATTACTTGTATGTGTTGTCGATTAGTTTCACAATTATTGATTTATGAGCATTAAAATATTTAAAACATTATTGCTAAAGAGGACCCCGAGTGTAAAATTTCCATTACACAAATTTTTTTATACTATAAATATATAGGAAATTGTTTTAACTATAAATGGAAATAAGCTATTTTAATGATATCAATAGTTATTTATTAAGCTTGAATTGATAAATGATTCATTCTTACTACTAAAATTGGTACAGTTTTCATGTTTTCAACTTACTGAAAGTTTCATAATTGTTTCTGTTGATTTTTTGAAGATGAAAATGCCTCACTAATGATTATCCTAAATTTTATCAATATCCTCTTGATGATTAAAGACTCTACTCTCAATTACTACAACAAAGGACGTAAAAATTAATATAACCCTCCTCTATAATTTAAAAGAAACTAAAGTCAAAGTGCGAACACTTCTTGGGACAGTACTCCTCATACTCTAATCGGAATAAGAAAGATTAATATTCAAAGGGAACTTCCTTCTCTCATGGATAAAACCTCAGCAATCTCACAGCTAGTCAGAAACAATTGGAGTAAAGACATGAAGCTGATGTCCAGCAGATCTAAACTTAGGTCGCTGAAGTTAGCAAACAGTTCATTGTTTACGGCAAAGTTATGGACGCTGAAGATCATATGAACGATAAAGGAGACACCGATAGATGGCGTCATGAATCTCAGTCTGGAGGGAAAGGAAGCTATTTACGTAATGCGACAGAATCTCTTAGAACTCAATTTAGAATTGAAGAATAGCTATAAAAGCTCCAGATATAACATCTTGGGGATTAATAGGAGTTGAACAGATATGAAAAACAATTCTCTATCCTAAAGGATAAAATCATTCAGTTGAAATCATCTTCGAGAACTTTTACAGTTTCTGATTTCATTGAAATTATTAAGGAGATTCAGCTTCTTCTTAAAAGCAAAAAAGAAAAGAAAAATAGGAATAAAATGAACACAGCTAACCATGTCCCGCCTGGGGCAGAGGGGGACATTCCTGAGTGCGAGAACTTTCCGGCGGTGAATTGAGGACGGAAAACTTCCCGCACAACGTTAAACTATTGGAAAGCTTTCTTGGTAACTGGGGCTGGAAAAGGACTCTAACAATTATTATTGTAGTGATCAGTTATCATTTAATTTGACTGACGTTTCTAAAGTCGAGAGTTTGAAAAAATTCTTACGGTGAAAATTCCTTACAGCGAAAAGTCCGCAAGGCGAATTTTCTGGTGGCCAAAATTACTACCACGAATTTCCTTACGGCATAATTTCCAGCCACGGGTATTAAATTAATAATGATCTACTTCTGTGATACGAGAGATCATTAAAAGTTTTCAGAATATTTCAATTAGATGCCTAGAGCGGTGTGCCCAAGAAGGTTATGATTCTTCCGTCTAAGATTTCAAAAATATAGATAAAAACGCCTAAGAATTTTTAGGTTATCGTTTGAATAAAATATTTTTTCTAAAATATTGGTATTAATGAATATGGTTATATAAATAGTTACAATTAACGATAGTAATTTTAACGATATATTTTTTAAGGATATCGTGTTATAAGGTTAAGGCATTTATACCTAATTTTTTTTAAATACAGTTTTTAATGTATATTATTTTTAGAATATAGTACTTTTTGGATATAGGTTATTAAAATAGCATTTCTAACTCACAAGTTTTTTAAGTTATAGTAAATAAAGATATTGTTTCTAAGAATACGTACACAGCGTATATGTTTTTTGGGTTACTGTCTCCACCGCCTAAGTTCCTATCGATACAGTACAGTATGGATATTGTGTATTCTGAAATATGGCACTAACGCAGACTTTTCTCTGATTGGTCGGCCAAAACCTACAAGGAGAAGGGGGCGGAGTCCTGTTATATGCAGTCATATGGGTATTTTAGCACAAACAGCAACAGCGCTTCATAAATTGAGTTGTTAGATAATAATTAATATCAGCTCTAGTTACATTAGATTTTGGTTATCGATGGTTATAAGGGATGTGACAATATAGAACATATTCCATTCTTTATATTGTCACATATTATATGCCTATCTCTGCCATATGTAGCAGGAATATTTGGAATTCCGTTCCTTAGTCTTGAATTGTTCAATTAAAATAATTGTGTTTTTAATTACTTAATTAAATTTTATACCGTAAAATACGTGCTATTTGTTTACATATTTTAGAGCAGTAGGTACAACTTTTTAAAATAAATAAATTCATTTATTTATCAATGACAATTACTAACAGTAGCTAATTACTAAATACCAATTGTTATATACATTTCCTGATATATTTGTGTTTTTATTATTCCACCTACGACTAACTTTTTAGATTTTAATGAACATTTTCATAAAATCTAGGTACTAAGTTTACGCATTTAATAGCAGTATATCTAAGGGAGTCCACAGATAATTTGAAAACGTTTTCTATGCAGTGGTCACTGAAGAAAACTGCATAGGGAAGCTGTGGTAGACTGTTTCATGTTGCAAAGTGACCAAGTTGCACATATTTATCGGTTTGCATATATGCACACATGAATATTTTATGCTCTTGAAATATTTTGCTGAGTCACTACATGTATGCAATATGCACAATATCACATTATTAATCTATATTATAGTTCGCTTAAGAAATTACATCTAGGTAGGTAGCCCAATCTAGTATAGATAGGTATGCAAGTATATATCAATTTTGTACACCTACCTAAAACCTATTGATAGAGGATTTCTTTGAAATCTGTAGATTAAGTAATTATTATATTTCTGAATGAATGTATTTTAATTGCATATGATATAGTTTATAATAGATTTTACCATGTATAAGTTGCGTTTAAAATTACAACGATATCACATTTTCCACTATAACTAATATTTGTTGTATTAATACTAATATTTGTTGTAGTAAACGCGTCTATATATATTATGTCAATACGAAAAGTACTGCCATTTAAGTAGGCTATACATCTAATTATTTAAAATAATGGTTTGTCGCAGTTGAAGCAGTGCTACCTTCCTACTCTACTAGCTTTAACAGCATCTCATAATTCTTGAGTCAGAAAATATTTTGAAGTGTAAATTGAATGAATATAATAAGTAACTAGAATCTAGATCGTTCATTTATGGTTGATTTGTTGTAGCCAAATTTCAATAAAATAGCTTATTACATACCATTTTCATGACATTCACTTAAAGTATTTAACGAGAATAACGAATTTGTCATCCAATTTTGTCTAAAATACATATTTACCTGCTTAAATTATTTTTATTTCGTATATTTACATGTATTTAGTACGGCAATATAGCATGGTATAATAACCATGCTATTTCGAGGTAATGGACCACCAAAGTTATATTTATGTGATCTACCTATATAAATATATGACCTGTAAAATATATTAATTCACGGTGTTATAAATTCTATCAACAGTCACCCTGATAGGTTTTCGTCAGGGAAGTTTCCTATTATGGTATTGTGTTTTTTGTTTGTTAGTTTGTTCGTCACGCACTCTCATTGCGTCCGGTTGAAATACATTTAAGAGCTGTTATTTCTTTATTTCAATTCCCCCTTGATGTTATGAATTGCACCAAATCATGTCAAAAAACTTTAAAAATTCTCTCTGAGACTATTTCTTATATATATATATTTTTTATTTATTCAGATCCAGAAAAGTTACAAACTTGTGAACATTAAATATATTCGTACATCAATCTAAATTGGTAAAAGTACTAAACTAGCTAAAAATAAAAAGAACGATGCAGTGGGTTAGTTTAAAATTAATCAATATATTTATTCCTACAGTATTCTTTATAAACAATTTAAATTTTAAAATCTGACATGGGGCATTATCGGGTATATTATTAAAAAGATGAATAGAAAACACTAATAACATTTTTGAACCAATGGAAAAATAATTCAATTAATTAAGGATTATTTATTAATATTTATGTTAATTAAATCTTATTTACCATTTTTCTGATTGCAAAATATTACCTAAATAAATAAAAAGAAACTATGACAGTTGATACTTTCAAAATGAATTTGCTATACGCCTACACAAGTGACAACAATTTGATATACAATACCATCCTCTATGACGTCACGAGGGGGGCTTCGCAGAAGAAATTCAATTTCAATTTGTAGTTATTGTATCATGGTAGAACCTATCCTATTTATCAAATGATTTGAAAGCCAAATTCATTTCTGAGTTAGGAATTCGAGTATTCAGTTAATTTCATTTAGTTATGTATAAACCGAGAGAAAAGAGTGTGCCGATATGACAGATTATCAACACACGTATCAACACACGTATTGTTTCAAAACCGACACATATAGAGAGCAATCAGAGTTCCATATTGACACAGTAAGATGAAGAGCGCCAAAATGACACTTGAATAGGTGTTTTGTTCCGACACAGATAGCTATTTATGACGTACCTGTTTGTCTGACAACTTATTGTGTGGTGTGTCACTGTGATGCATATGCGTTTTCAAAAAAGGCATAAAACCTGTTGCATATGTAGTATATTTCTTAGTGCATATACTGCATATTTTGAAATGCATATTGTCAGTTGTCACAACCCTAATGATGTTATACTGTCAGAGAAAAAAGTCACTGTGATGATGTACTATTAGTGAAAAGAGTCACTGTGATGATTAACTATCAGAGAAAAGTCACTTATGACCTAGGGGGGCTCATGACCGGGGGGGGGGGGCTCTTGACCGGGGGGACTCATGACCGGGGGACTCTTGACCGGGGGGGCTTATGACCTACACCCCTTATTATTAGGGCTGAGACAATATGCTCTTAAAGCTATTGATCCAAAAAATACCATAGACGAAACTAAATGAAATTGTATCGAATACTATATACAGATGGTTTAGAACGATTCAATACTCTTAAATTCTCTCCGTCTGTAATATTTTCGTGATATACAATTTTAAAAGCATATTTTCCCAGTGCTGCTTATTATAAAATATAAATTTAGTTAATGGTAACATTCTATCTGGGCGCGAAACCTATTATCAAATGTAGGGTAAGTTAAAAATTATCGGTCAGTCCCACATCTTCGGTCATAAAATAAAAAAAAACATGTATGTAATAATAATTATTTTACTTTCATTTTAATTGGTATTCATGATACCTGCAGCTATCACAGATATCAACAGCTATAATAAAATAATTAGTATTATTATGCCATCGGTTTTTCTTATCTTATTTGATCGAAGATGTGACACTGACCGATAATTCGTACTTACCCTACGGCCCTACCTACCTACTGAGTATAGCTGACCATACAAACGCTTGTATTATTTATAGACATTTTTCTTTATTCCATTATATAAATTACACTAAATATATGCTTTCTAATATCTTTAAATAATAATAAACGGATCATAAGGAAAGACCATCTGAAAAATTTAATAATATTAAGATGTAAAGTGTTTTTTTCGTCAATTTATGTGGTGCTGTTTAGTGTGTCAACTCGTTCACACAAAGAACTTGACGTTAAATAACTCATCTCTAATTATTTAAAAATTCCACAATAATATGATGCTGAAATATTAGTGTCTAATAAAAATTAAAAATAATTTAAATTAAAGTTATTATAAACTAATTATGAATTAAAAAAATCTTTTTATGCTTGAAACTTGCTCTACCAGCCAATACCTATTTGCAGAAATAAAGATCACGTGAACGCTAAAAGAACAAATTTCATCAGTTCACTTTATAGGTAATCTTCAAATAATCCATAAGAGGACTTAAAAATCTTAGACTTAACAATTGTCAAAGATAATATCTCAATAAGAATAAACAGTTCATAAAGAAAGACTTTGTGTAGAAATTAAAGAATATCAAGTAGAGAATGCCTAGTTACTTTTCAGTAAATTATACAGTGTACCTATATATTTTTAAAATTGGACCGTTATCTTTAAGTGAACAAATTTCATCATTTCACTTTATAAGCTACAATTAATAATTAAATATTTGCAAAGATAACATCTTAATAAAAATCGACACTTAATAAAGAAAGACTTTGTGTAGACATTGAAGAAACTCAAGAAATGAATGCCTATTTGACATAGTAATACTACTATATTTATTTTATATATTGGACCGTCACCTTGAATTGAACAAATTTCGTTATTTAACTTTGTAGGATACAAATAATCATTAAATATTTGCAAAACTGATATTTTGATAGGAATAAACATACCTATCTTGGAGAAGGACTATGTGTAGATATAAAAAAATATTAAAACATTAAATAATATTAATACCTAGTAGTAGTTTTCAGTAGTAGTTAGGTACTGAACGTACGGTAGGTGCATTAACATACACTAATTTACTCATTTAGTGTGCTAAATTTGATATTATAATATTTCAGGCTTCAACAACCTAGAGTTCACTTTTATTTTATTGAAATTCATTTACTACAATCAAACATTAGTTATAGAGGAAGATCTGATATCGTTTTGATTTTAGACGTAGGTACGTACGTACCTAACAATATGACAGTTGTAAAGAGTAAAATTAAATAGAAGATATATCGAATGCAATTGAAATTGAATAATTAAACCCCTTTATACAGAAATAAGAAGATAATGATTGATAACTTTATATTCGGATTTAAAAAAAAAATCCGTTATCAAAACGATTATTGTTATACCTATTTTATATAAATATCTAGGCAAACTTACCATAAGATTAATTGAGATAACCTTATATAATGTATATAAAATAATCATATTCAATCTGAATCTAAATTAAAATGAGCATAATAAACCTGATTCCTTTTGAAATTTTCATTTAAATATCAACTCAATTTATGAAGCGCTGTTACTGTTTGTGCTAAATTTCACTTATTTTCATTTTCAAATAACTCACAGTACTTGTCTCTTATTGGCCAATCATATACTTCCATAGCCAATCAGTGCGCTAGTAACTTTAGTACACAATATCCCAAACAACTTATCGGCAAGGAACAATATTCATAAAAGTTTAGACGTTACAATTTTATGCGGTAGTTCATTATTCTTATTTGTCGTATTTTTATAACCAGTAACCTTTTGTTTTATAACTTTAAAAACATATTCGATGAATACATTATCTTTATACTATTATTCGTTAAAATTAGTTTTTTTAGAATGTTATAACTTTAAAAAACTATATTTAAGAATCGTATTTTTATAAACATTATTCTAAAAAACATAACCATAATAGTCAATATTTTTATTTTCTTATTCGCAATATTGTATATTCTTAGAATTATAACTTTAGAACATATATTTTAAAAACTATATTCTTAGTGTTAGTAACTATATAATTTCTAACCTTAGAAGTGCCACCCGCCTAGAGCATAATTTAAATTATTTTAAAATTCAGCTGAATAGTCCATTACAGGTCAACTATTTTCCAGGCTGTTTCATTCTTCTCCACTCTATCAAACTCTTCTGACTGTTATGGTTCTTTACTGAAAGTCTTCCCGGCAATCAATCTCGTCTACAGTTAGGAGTAAGAAATTAATAGAAAATTTACCGAGAGTTAAAAATTGAAACACATATCCTGTTTGCAGGGCTGTAATGCAAATCATGTATTGGTAAATATCACCATTACATAAAACTATACAGACTTCATCACAGGAAGACATTTCCCTTATATGCATCATTGGCGAAACATCATAAATAATATATATATTATTTATCATACAGTCGGGTAAGAAAATATTCGTACAGTACGATAAATGTAACATTTTCCTTTATAACTTCTAAAATATCAATTCCTGAATTCCAAATTTTCGTACACTTTTAGATCTGACATTGATAATGATACACAAAAAATATCAGAGCAAATTTTTATCAATAACAAAAGTTACAGAGATTTAATTAGAAAATGGGGGGACAGAAAGTATTCATACGGCACGAAAAAATAACATATTTAATTGAAATTCAATATTTTTAAGACCCTACGAATGCGATAGGGGTTATATTCATTAACTACCGTGTAGTACCGAGCCCTTTTTTGTATACAGTCATTGTTATTCTCCCATATGTTGCAACCGTTGACTTTGTTTAATAATTTGTCTTTTTATAAATCTAAAATCATGCCAAAAGCTAAAGAACACAGTATGGAGGTGAAGAAGATAGTCTTAGCTATGCACAATGACGGAAAGGGGTATGGCAAGATATCCAAGGAGCTAAAACTACCAAAATCCACGGTCCAATCCATTATTAAGAAGGTATAGGATGTTGGTCACCCCTGGAGAATCTCCCTCGGAGTGGACGTCCGGTAAAGATTTCCCCCACAGGTATCCGAAGAGTTGTTCGAGAGGTCAACAAGAACTTTCGTGTGACCAGGGATGAAGTTAGGTCAATTTTGGAACAATCTGGAACAAGTGTCAGTCGATCAACTGTAAGTAACATTCTGCACAAGGATAACTTGAGAGGCTGCCGTCCTAGGAAGCTCCTCTACGGCGTTCTATGCATTTGAAGGCTCGTGTCAAGTTTGCAAATGAATACTCCCCTAAAGAATCCACTTATTGGAACAGTTTTTTGTGGTCAGACGAGACAAAAATAGAGCTTTTCAGTCATTCTAGTTCTCAGTATGTTTGGAGGAAAAAGAATGAAGCCTTCAAAGCAAAGAATACCATCCTTACAGTGAAGCATGGTGGAGGCTCACTGATGTTTTGGGGTTACTTTTCGACTAAAGGTGTTGGTGCGTTGGTTCGAGTGAATGGTATAATGAAGAAAGAGGATTATCGCGATATATTGGAGGAAAACCTGAAGCAGAGTACGAGGAATCTTGGAATGGGACGTCGCTGGATCTTCCAACAGGACAATGATCCAAAGCTCACCTCAAAATTTGTGTCCAAATGGTTAGCAGATGAACGTGTTAATGTCCTCCCATGGCCATCTCAATCACAAGATCTTAATCCCATCGAAAATATGTGGGCTGAATTGAAAAAAAGAGTAAGGAAAAGGCAGTAATCTGGCAGAACTTGAGATCATTACAAAAGAAGAATGCAGTAAAATAGACAAGAACACCTGTCAGAAATATATGGGAGACTATTGTGGACCCCCCCAGAAAGTTATCGAGAACAGAGGATTCACAATTGACTATTAAAACAATATTATATACATTTTCTTGTTACAGTATAAATACTTTCTGTCCCCCCATTTTATAATTAAATCTCTGTAACTTTTGTTATTGATAAAAATTTGCTTTGAAATTTTTGGTGTATCATTATCGATGTCAGACCTAAAAGTGTACATAAATTTGGAATTCAGGAATTGATATTTTAGAAGTTATAAAGGAAAATGTTACATTTATCGTACCGTACGAATATTTTCTGACCCGACTGTATATGTTGACGGCAATGGAGAAATGATGAGAAATATATCAATTCAATATATTGTTGAATATGAGGAGATTTTTGAGGAATATAAATTTATAGATGTTGTTGAAGTCTTCCTTTCGATCATAATAGAGTCCTAGATTCAGTTATTGTTAGCGAAATAACCATCAATATATAAGCTGAACCATAATTTCGGATTATTCGAAGCATTTATCAAAACCAGTAACTGGACCTCATTATCTAGAGAAGCTGAGTCATAATTTTCTTGTTAAATTGGAAAGTAGTCCGTTAATACTTAATAATTAGAAATGCGGTCTGACATTATGATCTTTCAAATTGAGGGGGTGGAACGTTGTTAAATTAGTTTTTTAGTGTTAAATAGAACTAAATTCAAACTGAAGAAAGTCATTCTGAGGATATTAGGCTTCTAATTTAAATTGCATTGGCGTTCCATTTTTTCTGTTCCGATTTGAAAATTTCAGCGCTAAGATTTTCTTGTGGAGGAACATTAAAAGTCATTACTCTGTCTTTGTAACTCATCGTTCAAGTAAATCAAACAAACATTGTGGGGTGTTACAAAGATTCATACTCTCAATGGTGAACCGTGATCAGGGGACTTCATTTGAAATTTCTGGGGTAGACAAATTTTTGGAATGAAACCATGGATCTCCCGTGGAATCTATTTTAGTAAGGCTCCCAACGAACTGTTCTTTTTTGGGGGGAGGAGGGGCGCCTGGGTTTGTAGTTGTTTTCGAGCTTTGCAGTGATTTTAGAATCCATGGCCTAGCGATTTTCTATTTTATAATAATACGATTTAGAGTCTGATCTCTCACAGATAACTTCGTCTTTCGGCCAGCTATCTGCATCATTGAGAACGTTTTTCAATTTCTTTCAAAAAAGTTGTTATTTTAGGACCTGAGTTCTTGAAACGTCAAGCATTCAGGGAGTTTATGTTCCTCAAGAGCAGCGACAATTTGACCTATTTGAAAGTACGAGAGGTTTTATACACATTAAAAAGATGTCTGTCAAATATCAAGTTTCAGTAAACATATATACAAACAATGAATATCTACTTTTTTTATTTTACAAAAAGTAAAGTTTTAACAGAAGCATATATTACTTTATAGGAGATACAATTTTCTGAGACAACCTACATACATAAACTAATTCAAAACAGAAAACAACAATTTGAAAATTACGAAGCATAATATATCAAGGTATTAACAGAATAAAAACTGAAATCAAGTTCACGGGTTTAAAATATTCTCAAATATGTTGATGCCAAAATGTTAGGTTTAATTCATTATTTATGGTTTTATATACCAATTAAACATTATTACGAATTATGAGCAGAACTAATTATACACTATTTAATAACATTGAACAGGTTTTTTGCTAGCTATTCTATTAGGTTGATTATATGTATTATAGTAGCTATAATGTTTTTTTAATGTATTTTAAATTGCAACTTCTCAAATTCATCTTCACATTAATTTATTCAGCCTGTCTTAATATACATAAAAAAAGTATTTCTGTATTTTACCCTGTTCAGCGTTAGTTAGAAGATAAATTCGAGACTGAATTAATTATATAAAATGTACATAAATTCTGAAGCTTAAACTTAAATATTCTTATCTGGGAAATCCCTGAAGTCTTTGAGCAAATTAATAAAATATATTAAATTTTTCGACGTTACTCCATCAAAGGAATAGAATACACTTTTGATATAACTTAATTAAAATACAGAGAAGTTAGTTTGAATGGAAGAGTGAGAGACTATAGACTGAGGAGTTCAGTAAGTTTCTTTAGATAAGTTAAATGAGAGTGGGGATATATACAAATATTTATTTGCTATCCATATGTTCAAACTTCATTCAGAAAACCTTTTAACCTTTCCAAATCACTCCTACAACACTAGGTCTCGTCACTCAGCAGTTTCTTCCTTCCAGAGACTTACAACTTCGCAAAAATATATTAATTTCAATGGTCCATTACTTTGGAATTCAATCCCATCAAATATTCTAGATATCCAGACTTTGAAATCTTTTAAAATTTTCTATAAACAATTTTTATTAGACCAATTAGGCTAAATCTTTTTCTTTTTAATAATTTCCTTTTAATATTTCATCATGTGCCTTTATGTTTGTTTTTCTCAACAATTAGTTTTTTTCGTCAATATGTGTTCTTACGTATTTTTAACTCGCCAAGCGATAATTAGTATTGGATCATATATTTTTGAATTCTGCCTGAAAAGGAAAACCTTCGTATAGGCTTGAATTAAATAAAATTATTTAAAATGTACACTGTATTAAGTAATAACTGTTAAATTGTTCTGAATTTTATTTCAATAAAGAAATTTCAATTTCAATTTCGAAGTAAGTGAATATATGAACATATGTAAGGATTGCCTCAAGTGTTTTATTTCTGAACTAAATACGGCACAAATGGATAAAAAACGATTTATATATTAAGATCATCAAATTAATTGATTAATTTATTATACAACAACTCTGAGTTTCCCTATTATTTCTAATCTAACTAACTTTCTGCCCTTTTGATGAAACTGTTAATCCTAATAACCTAGCTGCTGGCCGATGAACACCGGTCCTCAACAAAAAGAATCTAATTTAAAACCATTTGGAAGGTTTTTCATTAAGAGAATTTATTCAATTATATTAAGAGTAAAAGCAGACCCAGCTTAAAGAAGATACTGCTTTTATGTCAGGACGACTTAAAGCGGAGTTCACCCCGAGCTTACTTACATCAGTTATACCGCAAAATTATTTTGGAACAATTTTATTTACATTGAAAGAACCATACAAATATGGTACATAGTGTTAGTACTCAATGAAAAAGTTCTTTGATTTTAGTTAATATAAAACGAAAAAATTGGAGTGACAATGAAAAGCTTAAAGCGGGTTGTCCCGCGCTATAAGTTCAATTTCCACGTTAATCTTATGTAATATTTTTAACTTTTGATATTATATAGGAGTTCTTTCTAGTAATTAGATGCACGAGTGTGTCACCATGATAAGTTGACTGTAACTCTTATAGCAGCTAAGTTAGACTATAATTTGCCCCTCACTAAGCTTCGTTCCGTGCCAAAATCCCTCGCAAACAATAATTCCTAAGTACTAGTTGTTTCCCATTTTTGTTTATTAATTTTATTTCAAATGGAAAATTAATATTACCAGAGGAAGGTTATTTATGAAGAAAATATATCGAAATTTATATGAAGAAAATATTGATGAGAGTTTTAGTGAGTACTGGTGCTGCCGCGCCAGTGGATTAAGTTAGTGAGCAAACTTTTGAGGGCTAGGTAAGGATGATTAAAGTAATATTTTTGGTTAGTGTTCAACTCCTAATTTGTACCACCACAGAACAACTTTTATCTTCTGTAGATAAAGGACGTCGCAATACCAGTGTGGTTCATAGAGAAAGTTATTCTTTGCTGGGAGCGCATTGAAATGACATTGTACTTCTTTGGAGATTTTAAAAAAGAAGGAAGATCTAGATTTCATGATCTCTTTGTTACGGTTTGTCGATAACCTCGTTTCGTTTACAAATGTTTTGCAATCCAAAGTTGAAATATGTTCTGCGTGCTTCTCAATCTTAAAAGCACGAGGTCGAGCTCAGCTGTTGAGATGAATAAGTTAGATTTTCAATTACCATTGTAGAGATGCGGGCTGATTCTTGGGTTCAGGCAACTACACCGGTTGGCATTTGTGTAAACAATTTAGTGTAAATACAATATAGTGGATAGTCTGAGTTGAATATTCACTTGCATATGAAAAATAAAACGGTGAATTACCATTTGAGTTCTTATACATACACTATTGATGAGCTAAATTTTATAGATATCATCTTTTATTGTGAAATAGGGGAGTAGATTCGTCTAGAGATGAAATATTCGTGATGATGCGAACAATCTTTTCCTGAAGTAAATACAATCTATCAATGTGTTTGGCAGCAGCAGAGACAAAATCAAAATTAAGATAAATTTGATTGGGATATACGAAAGAATAATAATGATAGTTCATATTGCTCTCCATTACCATTAACATTCAAACCAGGCACCTTGAAGATTGATCGAATTCCAGTCATCAATTTCATGATCAATGAATGATAATTGAAGCACATCGCATGTTCAGAAGACTTTACATTGACAACAGACATGACAGAACTCAAATGGGGAGAATCTCAGACCCTGTCACCGAACATACTGTAGATGCTCATAAATATTCAGTACATTAAGTCAATTGGAGCATCTTTATGAGTTGAATGTATTATTAGTACGAATTCGTTCCAATTTTCTCTTTATTATACGAAAATAATTTTATTACAAATTTAGCAATAATTATGATGAAATAATTAGTTTATCATGCAATACTTACCTCACTTTATCTCACTATTCCAAGCTTATTCTTGGAATCGAATCATATCCTGTCTTCACACTTTTCAACGACTTTAACACGAATGTTTTCGAAAAAAATTCGACAGTTCAGAAACTCATTTCAGCATTTTGTGTCTTTATCACCAGCCATCAAAATAATTTTTAAAAAATTTCCAAATCCTATCTCTACATTTTTTTTTAAAAAGGGAGGAATAAAAAAATCGGTTTTATCAACTATTAACTGCATGATGAAGAGTGCACACGATTTCTTTCGATTTTTCGGAATTTAGAATATTTTGAAATCTGTTTTATTTTACCATGCACCATAATTTGAGATTTTTCCCCTTTTTCACTTGAATTTCTTCCGATATTTGAATATGTTTCATGGACCAAAGAATTGTTTCCTCTCCGTTAGAAAAGACATTGCAGTCCTGAACTGCGTCATAATATTATCATAAGAGTCACTGACCATAATGATATCACGACTGAGAACATTACAATGATGGCGTGACGTCATAATATTAGCATAAGAATCACTGAACTTATCGATATCACGACTGAGAACATTACAATGATGACTTGACGTCATAATTAGCATAGGAGTCACTGATCATATCGATATCATGACTTTCTTTAGTTTATTTTTATATAGTGGAGGAATTTTCCTGGTTCAACATTGGGAATCTACATAAATAATATTTTTTTATACCTACGAAAATATCAAACTGTTATTATTTTTTTAAAAGTTGGGTTATTTAGGTTCTACTGACTAAGAAGTAAACAATACATATCGATGGCTCGATAACCTCGCTAAATGTGTCAATAAAATAACCAAATTTAATGATACAATAATTAAAAAAAATTGTTATAGGTACAAATATATTTGTTTTCAGAATTTTTTAAATATGACAAAGTTAATGCAAATGTTTATTATAATAATTGAAAACAAATCAAATAATCCAAAGGAATTTTCTGTCTAAATATTCACTCCGAATCTCCTTCTCCAAATCGCTCAAAAAAGATTTTGTCCAATAACTCCCAAATTAATTTAAAGACAAGAAACAAAAAGGAACCTTAAACAACTTTCTCAAATTTCTTAATTCAAAGTTTTAAAGAGTCTTCAATTTATTTGATGTAAAGTTATTTTCAAAAGTAGATATTTGGTGACGGGTGCTTGGTAAAAGTTGAAAAATACGGATTTCCAATAGGAAGTGCGAAAGATCTTTGGTAATTTCATACTAAGAGAGTGCAAATTAGATTTTACCTCATAACTTTAAACTACCTCAGTTATTCGATAACGTGTTAAATGTGTCAGAGAAGACAGTTGTAGTTATTTTGTCGAAGTACCTTCAAGTACTTTGTAAATTAGTGAGATATGGATAGACGGTAGAGATATATACTAAGGAGAGGATTGCTAGTGATATGAGGATAGATTGTAAAGTAAGGATAAAGTAAGGTAAAGATTGGTATTAAGGTAAGGATTTGTAGTGAGGAAAGTATTGGTAATAAGGTAATGCTGTTAATGTGGTAAGGATTTTAGTAGTAAGGTAAGAATTGGTAAAAAGGGAAGGATTGGTATTAAAGTAAGGATTGATACGAAGAACCAGAATATAAGATCATTTAATTTTACTAAGGGATTATGATTTCATAATTTTGTTTCAGTGCTGTAACTTTTGTGCATTTTTTTTACTTTTCTTTTAGACAAATTTGTGTTTTGGTAAATGCTCACTTTAGCGAATCTGTTTTCTTCAAATTTTGGTTTCATCTAATTCGTATTCGGAGAATCTGCTTCGTTGAATTATGGTTCAGCAATTAGTTTTCAGTGAATTTGGTGTTGCCGAATGATTTTTCGACAAATACACCTGATACCATATATATTTGATGCAGTAAATATGCTATTAATAATCACCTTTTAAAGTAATCATTTGCATTATAAAGGTGCTGGTGCCTATGCAAAAGGTGATTATTCTTGCTTGAATGTTCCGTTGAGATTTTACTCCAAAATTAGTTTCTCGATATGCTCATTGCTCAATGCTCATTAGTGCCAAACATTGAACTCCATTCCAAAAGTGAGATAATTAAATACAGAGTAGAAATGTTATTAATTGTTTTGAGATTACATATTTTAGTAGCAGGGAAACTTTGACAGGATTTGCATTAATTTCTATAATTTTTAGTTTCTGTGTTCTAGAAAGCATAATGTGTTGTGTTGTAAATAATTAAAAACTTCATGCTAAATAGAAATGAAGTAAAACACCAAGAGAAAAAATTATATGAAAATCTGAGTGTATATTTAAATATTAAGAAAAATCTTTAATACATATGAATTTATATACATACTACTATATTGTAATACATGCAATCCTTTGGATATTTAAAGTCATGCATGTTTCTTTCAATCTGAATATCTATCAGTAATTTTAAATAAAATTGAAGTGTGCACATACATTCTGACACGATTAGTTGATTGACGCCTATCTGTTCGCAGAGAAGAAATCAGTCCTTATATTCAAGAGAAGAAGAAACAAGACACCGACTGATGGCTCTATGAATCACAAGGTAGAAGAGAAGTCATTCGAACTACAGAAGATTCTCTTCGAACTTGACTGCACGCTGAAAAATAACCTGAGAATCTTTCGAAATAACTTGACAAACCCTGTCAAGACAACAAATTGATTACTATTGTCTTCAGGAGAAAATTAGGTCAATTAGAACCATATTTCCGTAAATTTAATAGGAGAATAATATTTGGAGAAATAGTACAAAATTAAAACATACCTCACAAACTGATAATTTACTAATACTCTGAAACCAATTTGAGATAGATATAAGGATGTTTGAAAAACTTATTATACATGCAGGCTCTAGACTAAATTGTCTGAATGATTGCAACTTACTCATTGATTTAATAATTTCAGAGTCGCTGTCGTGAGATGTCAACATAAATTTTATAGTCTTCTAGAATTTAGATCTAGAAACAGAAGAAAATTCTTGTAGTTTTCAAATATTCCAAAAAAAATTTCAGAGTAGTAACATCCTAGTTCTTTTGGATAACTTTAAATTTAATGAGAGTTTCGAAAGCTTTTGAAATATCACCAACTTTATCACACCATCAGTGCACCAAATTGAGGAAACTAAATAACACCTAGTATTAATATTTTATCGATAAATAATATAAATGACTTCAAAAACTATTATTTACTTCATTATAACTAACATCAAATGAGATTCTGAAATGATAACTTCAAATGCTCTGGAGCTGCGTGTGAAAATATACCTTCGAATGGAACTAAGGAAAAGGAGGGGTAAATTTCCTCATCCAAAAAACTAATGAGGTATTCTAATGATCTTCGATTTGCAATCTATAGTAAACTCATTTTATAATTAATAAGCTTATCCTTTGATAGATTTATTCATGCGAAACTATTTATTTATTATCATCTTTGATATATTATACTTTTCATGAGCTGTTTTGAGCGAAAAAAGTCATTTACGTGTAGGTGGTTGTCTATAATTAATACTTATATTATCCAGTATAGAAAACATTTTTCCCCTGTCTAGACTCACCTTAATAGGGGAGATTACAGGAAAGTTCACCGCCATTAATTCAGCACCGGAAAGTTCTCGCACTCAATTCTCGCATGGAAAGTTCACCGCAACTCAATTCACCGCATATATGTAAATACCAATTTAAGTTATGTTTTTTATATTTCTTTTTCTTTAACGTTAATAAAAGGATTGACAACTGGATACATGTATTAATTATAATAGGTAGAAAAAATAATCAAATAAATTTTACATTACGTGTAAAAAAAAGTCTATTCCTCGTACATATTCTAAGACATCGAAATTTTCATCGTAGGCTAACATTATAGGCTTTGTAAACGAGCAGCAGTTTGAGTGTAGACCTTCCTTCCTTTGGTAAGCATTTCACCAGCAAATAATTGTTAAATTGTGATTTCGGTTAGGTTTTTCTCTTGCTGGGTGCAGTCCAAAAACTTGCATATATATTGGTTTTTGGTATAATTTCTTTAACAAGAATATATGCATTCCACATTTCTATAGAATATTTGAGAGAGCTGTGATGTTCTCTTCTGTCTCCAGCCTCTGAAAGAAATGTACCTCGCACACATAATATAACCAAATACTACATAGAAAAAAATTAATGACGAAACAACAATCGTTACTTAATTTCTATTATTTCATATATTCAGTAATATTATATTATCTCAAATATTCAGTAATATTATATTATTTCAATACTTCCAGTAATATTATATAATCTTAATTTCATATTTTCAGTAATATTCATTTAATATTCCCTTAAAATACCTGTATGTTTAACGTAAATCATGTCTATTTAGTTTTTTATTATTGTTATAATTTTTCAAATCATTATTACATTATGAATTAAATTGTATTTGCGGTGAATTGAGTTGCGGTGAACTTTCCATGCGGTAAATTGAGTGCGGTGAACTTTTCGGCGGGAATTGAGGGCGAGGAACTTACCGCACACCAATGGGAAAGGCCATGCCTTCCCTCCCCCCACTCCCCCCACTCCCTTTAAACCCCAACCAGACAGCTAATCCAGCTTTTAGTGAAATACTGGATATTTTTCCGCATATAGTAATGCAATAATTAATTGTATGATTAAAAGACTATTCGTATTTATTTTATCACATTTTTTTAATTTAAGAAGCCCGATAATTATTACATATAAGGGCAGCAATAGTCCAGGTGGAATTTTCTTTGGGATATAATTAATTCGGTCACGACCTGGCACTATCTACAGAATATCAGTGATATTTCTTTCATCATTTGTTGAGATATAATAGCTAAATCTCTCCTGAAATCTATTTCAATACGATTGACTATTTCATACCTACATATATGCTGTAAATGTATAATCGAATGTTATTATTTTTTCAAACTTATTTCCCGTAAAAATGTGATGGATCTCAAATTGAAAAATATTAATTCACCTTCAAATGAATATTTACTCAACCATAATTATTAGTCCTATTCATTTAATTCCATTAGTGCTGCATTTATCTCAGATCGTATAAGTCGTAACGTAAGCTGTAAATTTTGTTGACATGAGCGTTCAAGTGAGCTGAAGAATATAATCTACTAACAGAGAAATTTACAAATTGCCGAACTGTTTAGACAAAATAAGATTCAAGTATTTGTATATATTAAAATCTGTTCACACGTTAATTTTTTTTAAAAAAACCTCTCGAAAGCTTATTTCGCTAATAATGAGAAGGGATTATTCAGACTGTATATGAATATTAACAATAAAAGTATTATCATTAGGAAAGTAAATATTACATTGCTAATTGATGTTCAACTCATTTCTCATATGTTAACAAAACTCTTTCTTGAATGCATTTATTCATCCTAAAGATGATAGGTATATATTCCCATAACATATCACTCCAAATTCAATCTCCAGGCTAACAATGGCACACAGTAACGAGTAGCTTATGGATCATTGTAGGACTCATCCAAAGGAGTTAATTTAGGTTCAGATGCGCATCCTTGAGCTCCAATAAGGGTTCTCGCTAATAAAGGGATCACATGTCAAATTAAGGCATATAATATCGAAAACAGGCGATCAGATACGATTCATGAGTGTAGGATGAAACGACGGATTAAGTCAAATAATCTGTTAGTTGCTTGAATCCTTGTGATATGAACAGTTTAACGAAGGATTCTTTTTCGTCATCTAGTGGGCAATTTGTCAAAAAAGAGAACAATAAATATATAGTTTCACATTCGCATACTTTGATCATTCGTGTTATTTATCATACTATTAGATTCCAGTAATAGGCAAATAATATTTTCTTTAAAGTAGGTGCATAAAAATTCTTCCACCTCATATAACGTTCAAGAGAAGAACGATTTTAAAAATACATAAATACATTTATGAAGAAATGTGATTCACATTCATGGATTAATCTGCAACTGACTTAATTATAGAAGTCTAAGCTAAGCCTGGTCTTCAAACAAACAGTTTCTGAATAGCTCCATTCTATTCAGTGACGAATTGAAGTCAGCTCCTTACAGTGAGGCTTATTCTCAACCTATGTAGATTTCTATAATTCACTAGTGTCATTTGTTCTCCGCAACGTTAATTCTTAGTTAGCTGAATTAACTAAAGCAATTGCTAGAAATTACTAGCAGTTCTCCCTCCATAGCTACAAATAGTTGATTTTAGAAAAAAGTTAGAATTGAGGTTTCGATTGAATGATATTGCTACCTACTCGAGAGGATGGTGATGCTTGAGTGAAACCTTATATAGATATATACATATATATATTTGGTGGTCGAAATACACTTTACGAACTGTAGCCACCATCATTTAATCGTTCAATTATAATAACAAATTAAATAAATTAACTAATTTCTTATGTATATAATGTGTATTCATAATACCAACTGCAAGCAGATATTGTTATAGAATTAAATTTTTATTCATTATGGAGAGGAGATTGGTTATTTCTGAATGGCTTTGCTTCAATCGTTCATGAAGAATAAACCACAATAAAATATTTGCGATGTGAAGTTAAAGGACAATGCGCAGGAGGTAAATATAAAAGAAGAAAAAAAAGGCAGTAGAAATCTACCATTCTCATCTGTTTGATGCCGGACGCAACTATACCTTTTCCAATTGAAGTTCCTCCAAATGAAATAACATTTCATCAAAGTGAAATATAATTTCATCAAAGTGAAATATAACTTCATCAAAGTGAAATAACATTTCATCAAAGTGAAATATAACTTCATCAAAGTGAAAAAACATTTCATCAAAGTGAAATAACAATTCCTCCAAGTGAACTATCAATTCCTCCAAATGAAATAGCGTTTCCTCCAAATGAAATATCATTTCAGCAGAATAAAAATCGAATCAATACGCAGTCAATTAAAATTATTACGTGAAATATTACATGAAATTTAACATATTTATTTACATGCAATTTATTTACATGAAATTTATTTACATGAAATTTATTTACATGAAATTTATTTACATGAAATTTATTTACATGAAATTTATTCACATGAAATTTATTCACATGAAATTTATTCACATGAAATTTATTCACATGAAATTTATTTACATGAAATTTATTCACATGAAATTTATTTACATGAAATTTATTCACATGAAATTTATTTACATGAAATTTATTCACTTGAAATTTATTTACATGAAATTTATTTACATAAAAAAATATATATAAAATTTGTTTACATGAAAAAAATTCACATATAATTGTTACATAATTTTTCATTATTTTTTTTAGTAATTAATTATTTAAATTTATTTTTGATACATTTTTCATATATTTTATTTATTATTATTTGCATATTTTTTCTTTTACTATTAATAAGCCGCTAAAATTAATGCGGTAGTATATAAGTAAACTTGAAAAATATGTAAAATTAAATATATATAAAAAAATATTATGTAGTTAATTGATGCAAAGAAGACTAAATGAAATTAAATTCATGTAAATAAATTCATGTTAATAAATTTCATGTAAATAAATTTCATGCAAATAAATTTCATGCAAATAAATTTCATGCAAATAAATTTCATGTAAATAAATTTCATGCAAATAAATTTCATGTAAATAGATTTATGGTGACTGGTATATTCCACCTCGGTATTTTCCACCCCGGTATATTGCATCATAGGTATATTCCACCCCGGTATATTCCACCCCAGTATATTCCACCCTAGGTATATTCCACCCCGGTAAATTCCACCCCACTACACGGGTTAGGTTTGTTTAGTTATTAACTTATTAATATTAGTCATTCATTAATATTATATGTAATGCTAGGTAACTTGCATTTTCACTGTATCAAATTATACATTTTGCTGGCTAATCACAAAAATTAAATTTTTCACTACACATGTGACAGAACAGCAGAAAGAAAGGTTGTTTGAACGCATTTATCAGTTGAGGTATTTAGATTTTCAATCTCAAGCAGATTTTTTACACTATCGCCAACACAACAGCGATATTAATTGTAATATGATGTCATATAGTATTTATTGTTTATTTATTTCATTTGGAATGTTAACTTCTTGTAAAAGTTGTGGTTTTTGACCGAAGGCTTTTTTACATGTTTTTTTAACCAGGATTTTTTTGATGGGGAAGGGGGGTTATTGCACAGGGTTTCGAGACTGAGAAGTAATTGTCTTTTTTCACAATGAGAGATTTTGATCACGGGGAATTTAGTCTTAGAATCCAAAACAGTAACTTATTAGCAAAGAGCGAAAACACTGAGTGTGTTGTCTCTGCCAGTCGACCCTTTCCACACCTTATCCAACCATTGTTGTGGGAGCACATGTGCAGTTTCATGGTAAAAAGGTATTAATATTAACTTTTTCAACACGTATACTTTGAAAAAAACTACCATATTTAGAATATTTGTAATTTTATTATTAAATATTGTCTAAATGTCTCAGGATATCGTCTGAGTTATTTTTCATTGGTACGAATTATTTAACAAATGGCCATCAAAAAGTAAAATCTTTAGACTTTTATTGTCACCCAAATGAGCATTGTCAGAGGGTGTGGAATATACCTGGGGTGGAATTTACAGGGGTTGAATATAGCGGGGTGGAATATACCTAGAACCAAAATTTATATGTAAATAAATTTCATGTAAATAAATTTATATGTGAATAAATTTCATGTAAATAAATTTATATGTGAATAAATTTCATGTAAATAAATATCATGTTAATAAATTTCATGTAAATAAATATCATGTTAATAAATTTCATGAATATTTCACGCAATAAATTTAATTGACTGCGTATTGATTCGATTTTTATTCTGCTGAAATGATATTTCATTTGGAGGAAACGCTATTTCATTTGGAGGAATTGATAGTTCACTTGGAGGAATTGTTATTTCACTTTGATGAAATGTTTTTTCACTTTGATGAAGTTATATTTCACTTTGATGAAATGCTATTTCACTTTGATGAAGTTATATTTCACTTTGATGAAATTATATTTCACTTTGATGAAATGTTATTTCATTTGGAGGAACTTCAATTGGAAAAGGTATAGTCTTTGATAACAATATATAAATAGTATTTGTCTGCTGTATTAGACTCGTATGTTAAAATTTTGAATAATTATCATTCTTAAAATAACTGTTATTTAAAAAATAATCTCTTTCGATAAGAATTCCGTTCAGCAAAGTCCCTCAATCAATGGCATCCGGAAAATGAAGCTTTTTCTCCGGATACTCTAAATTAGTTAAGACGTTGTTGATACGATTTGAGAAAGATGTTAGATGGTATTTCACGGTCAATTGAGTTTTGAGTATATTGGTAATAAATTCGTCGAATTAGACAATTCAAATCAAGTTATTTGATAGCATTATTAAATTATCATTATTATTGTAATTTCACTTTTTTGAAGATTTAGTAAGAAAAACTTTTCAAAACCAATAGTAAACTGAATACATTTCTGGCAAATATTTTATTTTTTAAGAATTTAAACTAGAAGTCTATTATCAGATATTGTTGCAGCGTAAATTTTTATCTGAGTTAACAAAATTGAAACCATCAAACAATAAATAAGGATCTTGTTTAAAATTCACGAGCCACCTATTTCAATTTTTGTTAAATAATAATAGTTATTATGTAGTTTATGAATATATTTTTTTATTTTAAGAGAAATGAAAAATAATCAGATATAAATAAATGTATATATGAGAAACTAACAAAACTTAACCTATAAAGACACAAACAGAAATAAAAAATTATTATTTAACATACAATGTCAATATCGACTATTAAGATGATAATGTCTCATACTGATAGTCTTGATATTTTTTAATATTACATGGAAAAGATCTTCATTCTTGTGTCTCTGCCGCCACATAAATTCACACAGATATCCATATCTCTCTCTCTCTCTCATGATTGTCGTATTAAATTCTCGTATCTAAACTACTGAATTTTTTACATAATTTTTTGTTTATATAATAATTACTATCATTTTGCAAATTTTCATTATGGAAATATGGTGGCTCGTGAATTTCAAACAAGATCCATAAATGAAATAAAATTCAAATGGAGCAACAAATTTGAGAACAGATATTTCCACTTTGAGTTATTGAAGAGGTTTAGAAGCTTAATGACTTCACCAACATTTTCTTTTTGTTTTAAATTAATCACTTAAATCCTCAAGTAAACAAATTAAGATACCCCGAATACATTACACAATACACATGTAAATATTAATCAATATGGACAATATAATTTAGATTAATGTACTCAAATTATTAGAAGTCATATTTATTTCACATTAAATTTTAATCCAGTTAACATTTTAATCAATATTTCGTATCTAAAACAACTATTTCATTTCAGATATCGGTTAAATAGTCGAAAAAAAAAAAATCGATGAAAATGCAGGTGTTATATCTCTTTAACGGCCCTTTAGTTGGCCCTTTTAATGACAGTAAATTATTGACAGAAAATAATATATCAATAGTCGAAATTATGGAATTCTGAAGATTCAGGTTACGCCATCGATACTTTGTAAAAAACGCTGAACTCTGTCTTCGAGACTATAAATGTACTGTTCCGAATTTGATTTTCCAGAGCATTTCAATACATCCATCAATTATCATGATAATTGTGACCCAATTTAGCAAGAATAGGATCTGGGAGTAAGATTAACCTAAATTGGAGCTGCGTAATTTGATCGGTAAGACTACCTAAGGAAGCTGTCTAATGTGTCCATCCATAACTTCTAATATTAAGTGTAATTACCCCAAAAGAAAAGTTCTGAAAAAAGAAATCCTAAAATGTCCTCGAAAACCTTCGTTCTCTCCGTAACTACATTAAGTCCCTGAAAGAGATCACAAGAATCTAATTAGTTGACGGCAGCTGCAATTTATTAGGAATTATCTCGGAAATTGAAGAAGAATTTGACCCTATTTGAAATTATTGATAAGATAATTCGAGTTATTTATTTTATAATTACATTATACAAATTTCCCTCCATCAATTTTTTTCAAAATGTTTTATGGACCCATTAGACTACGAAATGTAAGAGCTAATATTCAAGAAGAAAATACAGAATTATTGCTTGTCTTAAAATTGGTATTAATTAACTCTTTAATTTAATAGCCTTTTCTTTATTTGGAATATAAATAATTTCATCTTAAAAGATTACTCATACAATATCAAAATATCAACTTTAGTAAATAGTGGGACAAGGATATTAAATATTCACCTTCACTATAATATTGATAAAGCTATTACATATATTATTAATTGATAATTCTCTGAATAATTTGGAGCTTTACAACTTATGAACAGCTTTATTTAGAATATATGTCATATTATTATGTTATAAGCAGATTCTTTTGTTTTCCGTAATATTATTTTGTGATAATTTTATTTGTATGTAATAAAGTAATTGGAAGAAACAAAATTCTGATTTCTTTATTATTAGAAAAGGAATATTTATATTGATTTAAATATTTTTAGCTTTTCTAAAAGGATCATATGAAATATAAAACTTACTAAGCATAGTATTTTTTCGTAATTTACTATACTATTCACGATAATAATATGTTATAGCTGACTTATAACTATCGAACAACATCATGCACACTTCTGATGCACTACTAAATCAGAATATTTTAAATACAAAATAACCTCTATGATTCATTTCCATTTCCAGTCCTTAGGTGAAGTGCTACAAGTTAAACCTTGCACTAACTGTCCATTGCTCACATTTTTAGCGTACCTCTCTAGTAACTTTCTCTCTTAACCGTACATATTTTTTCCTTAGGAGATCTCGTCTCAGAAGAAATGTCCATTGTTGTGTCATTCTATCGGATAAGTTATAATGACATCAAAATGTTCGAAGAAAGTGTAACAACTTGATGCGATGATTGTGACCAAAACAATTCCTGATAGTTATGAGTTGTGACAGGTATGATGTCTTAGTTATGCTCTAAAGATATGTATTTCTCTGAGTTATAAGGAGTATTACTTATAAGTTACTTTGGAATACTGGTAAATACTGAATCCCATAGAATATGATTGGTATCTCACAGTTAATCCCAGGATTTAAGCACTATCGAATTCAGAGACTAAGGGAAGTATGACTGAAGATGATTCACTACTTTTAATAAAAGAGGTCAAAAATAGATATATTTCTGCACAATTTTCAATAATTGATTATTTACGAGTGGATTCTTAATAGCAGTGAAGTTGATAATTTGAATCTAATTTCAAGACCAACTCTCTCGTTCAACAATCCTCTAAGGAAGTTGGAACATTCTCCAAAGATTCAGTAGATTCCTTAGAAAATAAAATCAATAAATTTTGGAAAGACCGATCACTCTTTTTAGAGAAGGGAGAACTTAGAAGAATATAAATCTTGTTGATTTCTTTACTCCTTCTGAAGTTTTCAAATAGTATCTTACATAACTGTTATAATTTAATTATATACAGGTCTTTTATGTCAATTACTGAAATTATTTCAAAGCAACCAACTTAGTATATTTCCGTGTAAATATTTCAATCTTCCTTTGGCATTGATTAAATTGAAGAAAATATAAAGCAGATGAAAATAAACTCCCACTGCAGATCTCATATAACAAAACCCATTAAAATACCCCAAAGAGCACTAACCAAAATGCTCAACAAGATGGCGTTTCTTCCAGTCAATTTCCTGCATCAATTTCCTCTCAGTTCATCAACTCAGAGCAGCTCGTTGCTCTCAAATTCTGAACGAATTTCCTCCTTTGATTGAAAACTCAGTGTATTTAGTACCACAAGCAATGAAATATATACTATTTGTAATGTGTCAGAAAATTCGTAAATAATATCAAATGTAGCAGGTATTTAATAGTTGTGATTGAGAAGTGAGTTTTGAACATAATCATCATAATGCTATTTTCATGAATAGTTGGAAGATAGTTAAAAGTAACCAGTGGTAAAAATTAATTTATCATAACGTTTGAAACAGATTTTGACAACGGGGAGAAGAAGAATCAAAATATGTTAGAAAGAATCAATATCATTCAAATAAACGTCGTCGTTAAAATGTAATGGAGGGCCTGCAACAACCAAAAACACTGTTAATATTTTAATTAATAACTCATTCATAATAAATTGTTTAACAATAAATATTAAGCATATCTTTATTTCAAATTCTACTATTTTCAATAATTTGTCTCAGGGTGCAGAGCTTCATGCGCTTCACGTAGCAATATGGAGAAATACTCTCCACTGAGAGGTCGTAATGAATTTCTGATTATTGACAATTAATAAATTGACATTAGGATCATTTAATTTTCATGGTTGTCGGTTGACCACTTTATTGAAAATATTGAGTAGTATCACTGTGTTTCCACATTCTCAGGAAGGCATCATCCTGTACAATCACTTCAAAATTTAGTTCTGAAATTATTTTCCCGGATCATTTTCTACCCTTTCGCCGTGTAATGATTTCTTGTCGCATATATTTAACCATTAATTTTCTCGGCCATTTAAAAACAGTATTAAGGGAAGAAACTCCAGCAGTTTATCAAAGCTATTTACAGTTAACATGACGAAACTGACTGTTTCTCGCCAGACTATTGCCGCCCGGAATTTTTCCCGCCTAGACTTTTCCACGCCAGACTCTTCTCCGCCGGCCTTTTTGGGCCTGGATTTTTCCTGCATTGACTTTTTCCCGCCGATTTTATTTTATATTTAAACTCTGAAAGATAATCAAATTTTCAAATTATTTATTTAATTTTCGAAAAAAAAGGGTTCGACCAAAAACTCCGGTTGCCACGAAATTGTATGCCAAAGTCTACCGTCTCAAATAACAGGTACTTTTTAAATTTATTTTCTTCTTTAATATTATTGTGGCATGGGAATCGGTCACAAAATGACTGGAAATGGGTCATTAACAACTCCTTGAACCAAACCCGCTTCATATGGGTTACCCCTCGATAATCAGTTTTCATTGGAAAATTTTGGAGAAAATGTATGACATTATATATAAATAGTTCAAAAACCTGACTACGTGAAAAGTCTTGATTTTGGGTTTTCTACACTCAAATTTACGTATGTATTTTCATAATAATGGTTGAACCATAGTAAGTCTTTTGCAAGGTATAAACAATAAATATACATTTATATAATCATACGAAACACTGTAATTATTGATGTTTAAATTTAAACCGTATAAAAACATAAATTCTAAACATCAAAACTAATTCCATTTATTCACATGCATTATAGAAATAGTGTTCAATTCAACATATATATTCATTTTCAATTCGTCACTGTTCGTGATATAATGTATTGCAGGCATAAGATTGAATTTGATTAGGTTTCATTATTCCGTCGATTTATTAACAAATAAATTGAACTCTGTAGAAGAAATAGTTAACATTATCGCACTCAATAATAAATCACAGCGATCCCTCACGGCAAACCTTAATTAAAATGATGAATGCTGTTAATTATTTTATATTGGATGAAAAAGAGTTCACCACATCGGGGGAGAAATGATTTGATATTGGATTTGAATCCTCATTGGAGTCTGTCTCGTTTGATAAAATTTCTTACTCTTTCATATCATATTATATGTAGATAACAACCATAGATTGATATATATTGTATCTTTTTTAGTTATTGCCTATCCCATTTCACTGTATTTCCAGTAGAAAAAGGGGGGGTTAAGCTTATGGGTTTGTTCACTTTATTTGGAGAGAAAAAAGATAAGGCTTCAGCAGAATTGAATTATACTCTAATTTATTCTTTTCAGTTGACCATTGCAATAACAAAACTGTTTCAATATGAATATTTTCGTTTAAAATTAACTGCTGCTATTTTCAGTCTATATGTTTTAATTTAGAATTAGCATCGAGTGCATCTTTGTTGATAATTTTCTTGTTGTTGAGAATAAATATTGTCGTTAAATAAATTTTTCTCCCGCAAATTCATATCCTTTATTTAACAATTAACTAAAATGCCTTGCGTTATATATTGTCAGTGAATCACGGTGAATGATTAGTTTTTCTATATTTCCTTTTATTTGTTTTTATTCTGTTGATAGTATAATACTATTTACTCAGCATTCAATCTAATCATAAAAATATCATCACGTTGCATTTTAAGATGTTTGAATATTGCAGTGAAACTCATGGTAAAGTTATGATAATATAACTTAACATTGAATTCAGATGAATCAACGAATAAAATAAATGCGCATGCCTCATACTCTCCATCAGAATTGAAACGATTATTTATGATATCCAGATTATTTGCTACAATTAATTGATATTCACATTGATTTTATTCTACATATATTATATAATATTGCAGAAAAATATTATTACTTATGGTGACCGGTATATTCCAACCCGGAATATTCCACCCCGGTAAATTCCACCCCCGTATATTCCACCCCGGTATATTCCACCCCGGTAAATTCCACACCACTTTACGGGTTAGGGTTTTTTAGTTATTAATATTAGTCATTTATTAATATTATATATAATACTAGGTAACTTGTTTTTTCACTGTATCAAATTAAACCTTTTGCTGGTCAATCACAAGCTTTAAATTTTTCACAACACATGGGACAAAACAGCAGAAAGAAAGGTTGTGTGATTTATCAGTTGAAGTATTTAGATTTTCAATCTCAAGCTGATTTTATTCCCTATCGCCAAAGCAACAGCGATATTAACTGTAAAATGATATCTTAAAGTATATATTGTTATATTTACTTCATTTTGAATTTGGTATTTTAATTTCTTGTAGAAAGTGGTGGTTTTTGACCGAAAGCTTTTTAACATGTTTTTTTAACCAGGAAGTTTTTGATGGGGAGGGGGAATTATTGCACAGGGTTTTAAAACTGGAAGATTACTGTCTTTTTTACATTGAGAAATTTTGATCATGGGGAATTTGGTCCTAGAATCCAAACAGCAACTTATAAGCAAAGATCGAAAACATTGAATTCATTGTCTCTGCCTGTCGACCCTTTTGTTGTAGGAGCACATGTGCAGTGCTAGGTTAAAAAGTAATTCATATTAACTTTTTCAAGTCGTAAACTTTGAAATAAACTACCATATTAAGGATATTTGTAATTCTATTAGGACAAAATTTCAATTGACTTGAGCTAACTCTAAATATTGTCTAAATGTCTCAGGATATCGTCTGAGTTATTTTTTCATCGCTACGAATTATTTAACAAATTGCCTTCTAAAAATAAAATCTTCGAGTTATTATTGTTACCCAAATGAGCATTGTCACAGGGATGGATTCTATCCGGGTGGAATATACCTGGGCTGGAATATACCGTGGTGGAATATACCGGGGTGGAATATACCTGGATGGAATATACCGGGGTGGAATATACCGGGGTGGGATATACCGGGGTGGAATATACGGGGGGGGGGGAATTTACCGGGGTGGAATATACCGGGGGGGAATATACCTAGAACCCTTATTATATATATATATATATATATATATATATATATATATCACAAAACTGAAACCACAATAACAAAATAATTATTAGCCAAAATACACGATTTTAATTCATCGCATTATAAGTTCACCGCAACAATGCAACTCAATTCTTTCACGGTAATTTCCATTTAATTAAAATCTAGAAAAAAGTTCGATACCTTTATGAATTGATTGTAAATAATAGGGAACTTTATATTCAAATACTTGATACATTATGTCCTATTCCATATCTACTAATACATTCCTCATAAGTTTTATTTACGATTATCCGTTGCAATAAAATGACTATGAAAAAATATAATATGTACATTGAAATGGAATGGATTAAATTAATTAACTAAATTGCGTTTAATTCATCACACCTATTCAATGAAATCGCAATGTTCTTCATTTGACAAAACAAGTTATTTAGACGAGCAGCAAATTAAACGAAGGCATTTCTTCATTCGGTTTTCTATTTATCCAGTGAAAAAATGTTCAACAATATTTTCTCATTAATTTTTTTTTTTCATGTTTGATGCATTCTAAAAGATTCCACATTGGGGTATGTAAACTTGTACAGGCGTTATTTGCTCATTGTATGCAGTGTGTCATACTTCGACAAGATCATTTAATTATGGTTTTCTTTTTAATAGAAGGACCTGATGAAAACTGAAAACAGTATACAAACCAATATTTTTTTAAAATATAAGGCTTATTTATTGATTTTAAACATTCTTTTTGTAATAATTAGAATTAAATTGTTTTTGTGGTTAATTTAGCCTGCAGTGAATTGAGTTGGGAACAACTTACAATACGGTGAATTACTGTACTTTAGAATAATTGGGTACTTTTTAACATTATCGAGTACAGAGGAACTGTTGTGCACGGACATTTTATCCAACGGACATTTTGTCGTACGGACATTTTGAAAACGAAATGCTTTATTTCGTATTATACTTATGATGTGCATACATATTTATATTGTACATTATATTTTATACATATTCTGCAATATAAAATTTGTTAATGATAATTGATATATGATGATATAAAGGCAGGCCACGCTTTTATTACACCCTGGTCTTATGAAATCTGTAATAATAACGAGGCATGTTTTGAAGTTATTACAGTATATTAACTTAGAAAAAAAAGACATAATAACAGTAACTACAATAGGAATCAATATTATTACTCAGATTAGGTTGGTTCTAGGTTCTTTCGCCGAAGACAATTTTTTCCGAACGCACTTTCTCCGAAAACAATTTCGCTGCAGGACAGTTTTGGCGAATGACCATCTGACTGTTAGGCACCTTTTGACTATTGGTTTAATTCATTTCCCTGAGAGTCTCTGAGTATCGAGAGCAATTTCCAGCAGTTGCCATTAAGGTATTTTGTAAATGTTTGCCGTCACAGATAAGAGTCATTCTCATTCCAATTAGAGCAGATGACAGGAATACTCTTCTTCTGGAACTACAAACACATAACTGCCCGTAAAAACTAACAGTCTCATCGTGTCCATACTCCGTGTTGCTACCCGTGCCTTCGTTTCTACGTCACCAAATGGTGTACTTATGGATTATAGTCACTCGTTGAGATTTGAATATTAATTCACAGATTGTGTTTTCAGTATGAACATTTGGTACTGTGTAGATAGTATATTACAAATGTAAAGAAAGCACTTTGTATTCAACAAAATAAAAGTGTGGAACGCTTTATTTCGTTTTCTTTATATGAAATTCTTCAAAACTGAGTCATCTTTTATTTTCTATTTCAAAAAAAAGCATCATTTAGTTGATAAATATATTGTACTAACAATATTCATTGCCTTTGATAAGCAAAAAGTGAAGGGCATTTTCTCTTAAAATAATTTAATATTTAATGGAATTTGATTTCAAATTACGAATTTACGTCACCTTGATATAAAATTCTAATTCTAGTATGTTAGATTAATTAAGTTGAGAAGCGAGTACCAGGGTATAATGATTATTAATGTCATTCACTAACGCGCTGAAAAACTCTACTCTGAATTACTTTTATATTTATGAACTCTCTTTGTACTCTCAATGCCCCCTACAACATAAAACTGAAGGTCCTACTCAAGCAACAAACTGATTATTATACTTATGCTATTTATAAAATAAGAAAAAAACATGTTTCTTTTATATAAACATATACCCAAAGAGAATTAGGCAATTCATTTAGTACATTCAGTGTTACAAGGATTTTTTATAATGTAAATAGTTTAAACTTTTATTGCAAATAATTCATATCGGATGGAAAAGCTTCTTATAATTCTGCAAGCTTTTCGGGTTGTGCTCAGCCCATCACTTAATTCCATTCGATAGTCCTGTCCTATTACATAGTAAATATTTAATTCGTAACAAGTACAAATGATTGTTAATTATTCATTCAGTACCTTTCAAACAAAAGCTATAATTCATCAGGTAACAAAGAAGTATGTACTAGACGAAAAAAGGTATTACAGTAACTAATATATCGAGTTCTAACATTAGCAGACTTTAACTTGACTTTAACTTTTTTGGACACTTCCTCGTGATGTTAAAAGTTGTTTAAAGATACCTAAAATATTCACCTCCTTCGCACATAAACGATGACGTGTACCCGGAGAAATTGAGAGGACATTAAGATAGGTTTAGTTGATTAAGAGGAAAACCGATATGTGAGTGAAGTTTGCTTAAGGGGATCGATATGCTTCAGAGTTTTTTTTCTATATTTATATTCTGTGACTAATGTAATTTGGCAAATATGTAGAACAGGACAAAATAAAATGGTATTCTTCCTACAAAAACTCGGCAACAGTCACTACATTTTTATATGCAGAAAACGAATATATTTGTGGTATCTCCTACACTTTATTGAAATTAGACTTAGAGAGACGAAGCATGATTACGTTGAAAAAGTAATAGTTGTTTCACGTTCGGAAACAATTATTAGAGGTATAATTTAAAAGATTTATATTTTGCCAATTCAATTTTTGGCATTAATTATAATTGTTTAGGTATAAATCTTCTTTTTTGTGATTTTGATATATAAAAAAAAATCACCGTTATTGTATAGAACAACTCTTTCAAATTAGCTATGTTTCATTTCTCTAAAACAATAGCTACCAGAGATGCATAGAGTCAGTCTTCACCATACATAAGTTATCAGGAGACACAGAAAAAATTCTACCATCAATATACAATAATAGTAGCAATCGATCATGGATTCAACAAAATAAATGATTAGCTACTCAATCACAATAGAGATACTAAAATGGTCACTGATGTCTTAAATAGTGTTACAGGATAATCATCGAGAGATAGCGTAATAAGAGCAAATATAAAGGAAGAAAAAAAAATATTTAAACTAGTATAGTACAACCAGCTTGAGCTTCCTGTTGGTTGGGCGAGATGGAGTTAATCTCAATGTTACCCTACGTTGTTATATCTGGGATCATTATAATAGTATTTGGAACTTAAAAATATAATAATAAATCTTATTTACATATTTTTGAACTACAATTTTTATAAAGGATATCATAAATGTTCTTATTTTGACAATTGAAATAAACTTAGACTCATGGTGGAATAGCATATATTTACGTATAATTACTTTATTTTTGGACATTTTGTGGGTGATGTCGACATGATGTTATGGCTCTAAAATTTTTACAGCATTTTGAGTTGGTTATTTTCTTGTTACGCTTTGCTATTACATAGCTATTTGATAGAAAACTAGACTTTTACAGAATTATTAGCTATAATACGCATTTCGTGATTTTTCATATCGTTTGGGCCATTACGGCCGTTGAAGAAAATTTTAGGAACAGGGGTACTTAGATATATTTTGTGGAATGGGGGAATTGTAGAAAGCCATACTACTGGCGAATATATAATGAGAGGCCAGTAAATGGTGTACAAAGAAGGAAATGGTCCATGAAGCATAGCAATGGTTCATTAAGCACAGTTTGAAGTGTACACACTCAGTTATGTTACACATGTGCACTTTTCAAACACTTAGGCACTTCACACATTTAGTCTCTTCATACACTTATTACACTTGAACACTTTACACACCTAGACACTTTGAACACTTAGTCACTTCGCACACTTTTTTAGCAGGTAAAACTGAAGGAAATTTTTTGCTCCCATTATGTTTGAAATTATGAGAAATAGAACCTAAATTGATTTATTGTTTTTCGATTAAAATGAGATCAGTTTTGAGTTCAATTCGCATGGTAGACATTTTGTATTTTTTTTTGAGCTGAAAAAAAAATATATATTCGTGTAGTCTATTCAGGTAAAATGCAATCTAAATAATCAATGTTGAAAGTTGATGGAAAATATAAATCAAATAAATCTATATTAATTAACAATCAATCTTAACGTAGAATGTTTCCGTAGAGTTGAGCGATACGAAAAGATGATGTAATTACCAAAAGCCTAATTTTTTAATTGGTTATTAAACCAGAGAAATGGTTAAGGGAATAAAATTAATAGCTATCGAGTAATTGAAATGAAAGGAATTTATTAATTTACTCCGGTTAAAAATAGAAGCAAGAGATACGCAGCTCTATGAAATGTCTACATATTGGCTATAAACTGTATTTGATCAAAATCATTTTCCTTAACTTTTATTCTTGGACTACTATTTTTGAATGCCAGTTCTTGGATTTCTGATATAGAGGTAATTTTCTTTCAATTCTTGTACACCATATTTCTTATTCGACGTAAAATGCTTCTTATTCGACATGAATTAGTTATGTAGTCCTCAAAAAATTCAACATGTATCTGCAAGTCATTTTTCAGTCAAACTCTCAACACAAGACCTCAGAATTCTTCCCCGCCCATTGGATAGTTTTGTTCCCCCTTTTCAGAGTTTTACTCCGTCAGTCGAATTGAGTTTCCTGTTAACACCGAAACAAGGCGATAATTTCCCCTCAAATGTACCGAATGTTTCTCTTATGTCCTGCAGTAATTACCCAGGAAATGGTGATGTGGTGGCAAGGAGAAGAGAGAAAGAATGAGAATTATAAAAGGGAATAGGGAAAACATGAAAATCATCAATGCAATGCATATTTATTATAATATAGGTAAATTTTTATATTTTTCCCGGTTTTTAATTTCAGGCATATAATTTTTAGAAGAATAATAATTACAATAATCAACTTCAGTTAAGAAAATGTCAAAAACATGAAATTTTCACCAATAATAATAATACTTAAATTGCTAATTTACTTATTGCAGATCTATGCTATGTTACTAAAATATGATAGTTTATTAACAAAATACGATATTTTATTTATAAAATATGATATTTGATTAACAAAATATTATATTTCATTAACAAAATAAGATATTTTATTAACCAAATAAGATATTTTAATAACACAGTATTAATGTCTTATAGATATACTATTTCATTTCTACTAGACACAGAAAGGGCAGATATATTCACTAGCATTAAAATATCATGAACTCTGTATATCAAAAAGGTTTTTTATATCAAATAGAAGTATGTCAGATTTTCATTTTTTGTTCACCAAATAAACTCCAACTGATGCCACTCGTGCATACTAAACTGGTAGTCTAAACTGAGCAGCAAACTCAGTAAACCAGCAAGTTGATGTGAGGCAAAAGCAGATGTGGAACTTCTACACAGTATATAAATTCAGTAATATCCGCCATACCTCTTCAAAGAGTAATGTATTCAGGGTAAAAACTGTGTGGGATGTGAATTAGCAGGATTGGTTCATGTTTAATGTACTATGAATAAGATCTCTTAATGTTTAATTTCAAAATCTTCATTCTTGTATGTGAATAAATTTCATATTTCTTAATAATAATATAATTTATAGTCGAAAAAATATATTAACCATAGAAATAATTTCATGAATGTCAAATTTAATTCCATTATCTAACAAAGAAATATGAAACAAGCTCAATTTGAATGAAAAAAATGCAACCTTAAATATTAGGCTGTGTAGCGATGGTGAAGAAGATTTTGATCTTGACTGATTTTCTATACTATTCGTGAAATCAATAATACATATAATCATTTAATATGATATAATAATTAAACTAGTAAGTAGATGTTGATTGGTAATGTGGTAAAATATATTCTGATTAAATAATTATTCACTTTTCTGTTAATTTCACGCAAATCAATTATTTGCATTTTGACAAATCAATAAAAAAACTATAGTTAATAAAAGGGAGATGGTTCTGAACCTCTATTAACTCTTCAAATAATTACTAAGCAAAATTATTTCTGTTATGGTACAATATTGTGGTATGAAATAATAATGATGAAAGATATTCTCAAAATGCAAAGCATAACATAATAACAATAGTGCTCTTGATAGAAATGAGTTGTAATTCTGTTGTTCTTTGTCGCTCAGTCTACCTGTGACAAGTTAATTAGAGCAGAGGCAGAATTTAGGGCTTAATTTAACTGTGAAATAAATGTCGTGTTTTAGTAAATCGGACGATTTCATGCTCTGGATATGATATATCCCTAAGCTTCATGACATTTCGAAAAAAACTTCAGACTTCCAAAAAAATATATAAATTTTCAAAAATATCTCTAATCAGTTTGTTGCATTTCTTATCTAACCTTAATTACGATATTTCCTTACAAAATTACCGTGTTAACCTGTCTTTACATCTCAAATATCCTCTTCAGGCAATGTCACATTTTCTGAATAAAGACAGTAGAGAGAATAAGCGCCTGCAATAAAATAAAATTGATTTCAAAAATCTAGAATTTAATAAATACAGTATTCAAGAATAGAGTGAAATTGAACGGGAAGAATATGCTGAAAAAAAATATTCAAGAAATTATCTACAGATATAAATAAAGAAAGATGTTATTTTTCAATTTTTTTATCAGAAAATGTATTGAAAAAGATAGAAGGCAGTTCACCAAACATAATAAAATATACTATAGTTTCACATTTCAACAAAGCGAAGTTGCTTCTACACTGTTTTTTTTTACGTTGATGTCACGTCATTAAAAGAAATGAAAAAATAGGCCCATTTTAGTTAATGTAATAGGTATCAATATTATTACGCACAATCATCCACATTACGAGACATTCTTTATAAACAGACATACTTCAAGATCACCAAACATACCTTTTTATAAAACTCAATTTAATAAAAGGAGAAATATTTTATAACGAGATATTTCTAACACTAAATCCAATACATGGGATTATTTCAAGACCATCTGGCAACTAATAATAATCTATAAATCACTTCGGCATGATTGCTAAACTAAATATTCATTGAAATCCATTCCAGGCATTATAGTGGATCTCACTAACAAATTACTAACTTTAACATCGTTATCCCATGGGATATTGGCTGAAGATTGGCAATAATGGTTTATTGGAACAGAAAGTTACATAATGTATGTTGAAATAGGTGGTTATATAATATATGTTGAACTAAGTGGTTATATAATATATGTTGGAAAGTTTTTTATAAAATATCTGTTGAAATAGTTGGTTATAAAATATCTGTTGAAATAGCTTATTGAAAAAAAAAACTGTTGAAAGAGGTTATACATGTATATACATGTTCAAAATAATTTATGTTGAATTAGGTGATTTTATAATGTTTTTGAAATAGGTAGCCATATTGGTTGATTCATTTTCACAATTTGTAAATCATTCATAATGTAATAAATGATTTATCGAAGGTTAAGAGGACTATTTAAAAGTAATGAATTTTTTTTAAATATTTCAATACAATTTCAGTGCAAATCCACAGTTAATCTCTCCCTCAATAGTAAAGCTCTGAGATTTTCCTCCTGTAGAGTCAAGCGGCTGTAAACTCTCACCAAGCGATGGAACTATTGCTTTTTACGACTGGACAGAAATTGAGGGAAGTAGAAAATACCCTCAGAATATTCAGAAATTGGTAAATGTGAGGGGAGTTACTCTAGTGACTCCTATGTTATTGATTTGTTAACAATTAAGTGTCAAAAAAATTTCAAATTATAAATGACAGTATTAATAATTCACATAAAATGATGCTCAAAAAGTACTAATGCAATCCATGAATATTCACTATTTATTGTTTATCGTGAGAGGAGAAATATTATTTAGGTAATTCTCCGTTTATAACTATATTATTAAAAGAAATAAGAGTACAACATCTAATATCTATCTTTTAATAAATCATCATACACTGACTACTACTACATGTGAAATTAACGAATTTTTACTAAAAGATATATATTTAACCATTAGAAAATTTTCTGAGAGTGTTTAATTTGAAGCCTTAAATATTTTATGAGATTAAATCTCCTTCTCCCCATCATTAATTTTTTTTTTCATCTGGCTGGTTTTTTTCTAGTTTTATTGACGTTTAAAAGGACATCAAAGATGTTTATTTCACTCGAAAGAAGTCTCTGAAGGAGTTAAAGAAGAGGTTGGATGATTTAGAAGTCAATATCTGTACAAAATGAGAATAAATCAACAGCATAGAATAATGATGCATCTAATTTTAAAGACATTCTTATAAATTATTCAAACATTTATGCTACCATTTAGCTTTGTAGCTTTTTCAATTGTTGTCATTTATTGAGTTTCCTATGAATAATTGTCTTTAGTTACTTTGAATAATATTGAAACATAAAAATATATAATATTATACAACTTCAATCAATAAATGAATAACAATTCGATTTTTTCTCTTTTCCCTCCTCCGGAAAGGATAAATTAAAATCCCACCAATCTGTGTAATTTTCATGATTTCATTTGTGTTTTTCTGCTTCAAAGTCCATTCTGCAAATAAGTGCGGGACATCCATCTTTTCTTGGAGAGAGTTTCTCCAGCCATTTGCCACTAGATTGTTCCATTCAGAGACGAATTTTTTGTTCTATCGGGTTTGATTGCAGAGAAGAATACACAAATCAATTTAAGTAAAAAGAAGATAATTTTAAATATAAAACTTCATGTGAGATTGAAAATTTAATAAATAGAATGGTGGTGAAACTTAATATTCTTGATAAAAAAATGGATTTCCTTCGGTATTTAGTGTCCAGTTGTATTAATAGCCTAAAATAAAGAAAAATATCAATTTAAAAATTATAACTGGAATTTGTAATTGTTATTTTCAAACTTTATTTTTTAAATCTTAAAATTTATAAATGTAATAACCGTATCCTCAAATTGAACCTAAATTCGTTAAATTTTAAATTGATAAATTTCTACCATATTCTATTTAGATTACAATTAAGTACTCATTTTATACAATAAATACAGATGTAAAGAATAATGAATGTTGGTATTAATATATAAGCTATTTGTGTAAACTCACATGATCAATGAGATATTTGTATACATTTCACTTATCTATTAACGGTTGCATTTAACGTTTAATTATGTAGAGCAGGGGTGGGAACAAATTGTGTTTTTCAGTGCCGAAATATGGAATCACAGTGTCGTTACTATTTTTTTTTTTTTTTAAATTACAGGGGATACTGAGTAATTAAAATGATGTGGTAGATTTTATTGAGGTACGTACAATCGTAAATATTTTGCACATAAATTTTGGTAGTAAATTTATCATTTGTATTAGGAGAAATGAATAAATGATATATAATTCTGCTTTTCTTTTTTCATGTGAAAAAAAAAATCACAATGAAAAAAAGATATTTTGCATAAGTAATAAAAACTTAATAACTAATTCATAAAATAACAGGATGAATGACGATGGCTACATGACTTATTAAATAAGGGAATTAAAAATTATTGCACAAATTATTTCCAGTGTAAGAATAACTGAACTAGATAAATAGAAACATAAGTAATTATTTTACTAAACACCGGCACTACTTTAACAATAAACTAAAAATACCTTATTAACGGATAAAATTGACTGTCGAAGTATCAAGGTCATTACTCATTACAAATATACTGTTCTTCAATTAGTTGACTTACCTCTTCTATTTTATCCTTGAAATTTATAAAGCAGCGTTTCCCTGGTGGGCACGATTACCGCTCTAGTGCCAAAAGAGCACTGAGTGCTGCATTTGTCCACCCCTGATGTAGAGAGTGAAATGCATTATGATTTCTTCAGTGTTTTTTTTTTTCATTATATCGATTAAAAATAAAATCAACAAACAAAGTTAATAAACAAATATTCTTTGCATATTATTGTATGGGTGAGGATTCGTAGCCTGTAAGCAGGTTTGCGAGTTTCAAATATTGTAACGCATCTAACTATATAAAGCCGATTAGGGTTACAGCTACTTTATTATTGTGAGACATTTACACTGATGTCTAAGACACACTCGTGCATGTCATGGCCGGAGAGAATCTGATGTACTCCTAATATATTTGAATAAATTCTCAAAATATGAGTATCTTACCATTTATCACCTGCGTTTTTATTGTTATTTATTGTTATTTCCTTATTAGGTCAACTCAGGTTACTTGTGTTAAAAGTGGTTGGATTTTTTAAATTATAATCCAAGAGTAACTAATTAGATTTAATCTAGATTTTTTTTTTAGAATCTCATTTACCGATTGTTCTTGATAAAAAAATTGTGTCAAGTGGTAATTCAAACACAACGTAGAAGGTTTATTATCATTCTAGCTTTCAATAGCAAACGTTTTTTTTCTGCACAGCTGCATTGACAAAGGGTGTTTTGAACTGTTATTTTATGTAGGGATTCATTGCATGGGGCATTTAGGCCGGGTATCCATATTTTGTTTTTTTATTCTAATTTTCCATTCAAATATCTTACTTTATAATTTAAAATCATTCCTTGTTGTCTTAATATGAAATAGCTATCTAAAATTCTAAATACTGCATGCCTCGCTCTAGTTTTAAAATATTAAATATTAATCTCGCTAGAATTCATCAATTGCATTTGATTTTTCATTTCTTTAATATTTTGACATGTTTCTGATATTCAATTTCCTGAATATTTGACTAATACATGAAACGTTCCTTCAGAATATCACGTGTTATTTTCCAGCACTCGTGTGAAATATAAATATCATATATATTTCCAATATTTTCATTGTGTGTTGGTGATTGAAAATATTTGTAATTATGTATGTTCCTAGCACTATTTAATTTATTTTTCATTTATTTCACCTAGCAAATAGGTCTTCAATAATCCAATTAATTAGTGATATTTATTAGTATATCATGAGTCCAATGATAACCAGTGACAAACATTTATCTCATGTACCGTTATCTCATGTTATCTTCTATGAAAATATCTATGAAAAAAATATTCAGAAACTCGACTTTTTTTAACATCTAATTAGCTAAAGTTCAATATCGTATAACTTACGTAATTTTTTTCGAAAATATAATATATGTATCATTATTTTGTTATAGAAATTTATACCCACTCACTTACATGAACATGATTTAGAGACCAGTCTTGCTGCTCCAAACTCTACAAGTGTTAATGTATAAATTGAGAAACAATTTCCGCTTCCTGTGAAGTGCGCTACTTTACCACTTCTAACGCCAGATTTATTCCCTGGAAGTGCTTAGATATTAGAAATAGGAAGCTTTATTAAAATTATAACCTCATCAAATTGGAGAGTAACAGAATATTCTATTGGCTGAGGTTCAATAAAATAAATTGTTTTATGCAGTAGGCCTTGTAAAACTAGATAAAGAATTGCATGAATGAAGACATCACTAATGTGAAGTCAAATATTCAATATATAATAATAAATTTTGAAGTTAGTAGATGTTCAACCATCGAAAGCGAAATGAGACTATCAGCTATCATTTATAGTAGTTTATGTATCATTATTAGAATGTATTTGATTACCTTGATTTGAGTTTGTGATCGAAAGTGCATTAAACTATCATGTGGTATAAATTCGTTATATAGAGTTACTAGTCTACTCTTGTATCCTTAGATGGGATTGAGCGCTCATTTAGGCATAAAATGTCAGCAACACAGTAATATAAAAGCACCACAAATTGTATGGTTTACTGATAATAAGACCGATACGATTCTTTCACTTTGTCAAATTAAAGCTTAGCCGACTTTTGCAAGTATTCAAACGTGCCAATGTGAATAGGATAAATATTAAAATAATACACAAATGTACTGGGGAAGCAGTAATAGAGTCATAATGGTTAATTATTTAATTTAGAGTACTCCAACATTTAGTCTTCTATATGAGAATATATTCCGAATCAGACTATAATATGGCTATACGTTGTAAGCAATTCTGTTTGATGGTTGAAATGAATGATATTTCGAGACGGATTCCTTTTCAATTAATGTGAAAGAAACACAGAACCTCTTTTCAATTTTTAGATTTCAAAAGCTTTCATTTCTTATATTGAAATTTGCTAGGACTCTCATTCGGATGCATCAATATTTTGGAATATTTTGAGCCATTTTCTACTTAAAAGATTGAAATATCAATAAACGAATCTAATAGATGAATCTTCATTGAAGAAGTTATAGTAAAACAAACAACACGAATGCTAGTATTCAACAAGTTTTTGCTAATTACTATTGACAAATTTATAACAATGTAATTCATCTTCTGGCTCGTAGTTTCTCGTGGAAGTAAAATTTTAAACAAATTTGTAACTTTTCAATTTAAAAGACTGTTCACTTGGCTTAAACTTCATAGCATTCAATTAAGTTAAACAGAGAAATACTCTGCAGCTCTGGCTCAACATAATGGAAAAGAATGATCAGAGGATATATTTAGTCGAAACATTTCTTGCCGATATCTTAAAAAAGTGGACTTATTGTTGTGAAAAGGAGATGTAGATGATTGGATATAATCAAAACTTACTCTCTTAGAATTTTGACTGTGAAATTTATATTCTTATCCGTATTTTCTTTGTTGAAATTAATTTATTATCACTTTTTTGTATCCCATTAGATTTTTTTTAAATGTAAGTTGCTATTTTATAGTTTGGTTATCGAGAGTAATGGAACTTAAGGAAAAATGTTTTTCTAAAATCTCATTGAAACTAGATAGTTCATGAAATATTAAATGGTTTTTCTTTAATTTATTGAATTTTAAGAACTTAGATATGTAAAATATTTCATATACGAGCTCCAATTCAAGTGTATTATAAAATGTTCGATACTGAAAAATCAACTTAACTTACATTTCTCACTAATTCATACAATTATTATTGAACCATCCCACCTGAATAGTGAATAAGTTATGGCGAAAAAAGCTTGACTCAAAACGACCAACAAAATTAGCAAAGTTAGACCTAATTCCTAAAATGTTTCCTTCACCATGATGAAACGAGCAGAGTATGCTTGTATTGGGAACAGGACAAAATCCCTCTCCAGACAAAAGCCCCCTCTGGATAAAAGCCCCCTCCAGACAAAATTCCCTCCGGACATAATCCCCCTGCGCACATAATCTCCCTCCGGACAAAATCCCCCTCAAGACAGATCCCCCCTCCGGAAAAAATCCCCCTCTGGATGCAGACAGACAGACTTCAATGAGTTTTGAAGGCAGGTTTACAAACAAGTATCAAAAAGATGCTGACTTTACAGTTAAGATACGCATGGTAGCAGCATTACCTTTTGTTCCTCCTGACGATATTGAAACTGTGTTTTACACGCTATCTGATCTAATAATAGAAGGAGAGGTTCAGATATTGAATTATTTTGAGGATTTTTATATTGGGAGGCAATATCGTAAAACACGTCGGCCTCCAACATTTCAAGTATTTATGTGGAACACCCACTGTAGAACAAATGACCATCTACCTCGAACTAATTACATCGTCGAAGCTTGGCGCAGACGGTTTTTCTCATTGTGTGGTTAATTGTTCATATCCACATTGGAAGTTCTTTGACTTAATTAAAATAGAAATTAAATATCAGGACTGACGGGTGGCTCAACATAGTCCTGGTCATGAGCCTCAACCATTCAGAAAAAAGGGAATAAACAATGTTATGGCCCAATATGAAAAATATTCCCATGAAGAATTTTTGCGAAACATTGCAAGCAACTTAATTAAAATTTTAAAAGCCTTTCCTGTACTTTATGTATGACTGTATCAATTATTTTATCATGAATTCTTTAATGTTTTTATTTTTAACTTCAGATACTAAACTGAAGATACTGAACTCCAGATACTCTACTATATTATTTGAATTTGATTGCACCACTATCCCTATTAGTTTAGAAGGTATTAACGATATAATCATTTAGAGAAAAGTTTTTTAAATAGTTAACTGTACTAAAGGCACTTTATTTATTGTTATATAGTAATAATACAAGGCAAATTATATGACACATTACCAAATTCCATTTTTATTCCATTATTAGGTTGGACATGGGCATAAATAAATTAACTATTATTACTATATCATAGTTACCCTGAAATTTCAGTGAGACAGTTTAAATGAAAATTAACAAATTAAACTGTCATTCTTTATTAGTAAATTTCAAAATTGAATTATTAAATGCTTTATATGAAAATTTCTAACTTCAAATTATGAAATTATCTTAATTATGATATAAAGAACCAAGGATTTTTTTGTCCGGAGGGAGTATTTGTCCAGAGGGGGTATTTGTCCGAAGGGAGTATTTGTCCGGAGGGGGATTTTGACGGAAGGGAATTTTGTCCGAAGGGGGATTTTGTACAGAGAGGGATTTTGTTCTAGACCCCCTGTATTGTGTATACCAATCAGGTAAGTCTTAAAGAAGTCTATTGGTTTCGGTAATAGGTTTTCAGAAACAATCAATGGTGTTAGAGACTTTTTTTATAATAATGAAAATAATAGAATATTGATGTGAAATTACAATCCAGAGTTAACTGGTGAAAAAATATCGGACAGCGAAATGTCTTGTCAGGAAAAAGTCAAAGAGGGCTAGCACCGGCGAGAAATCGACCGGCGGTGAAAAGTCCGTCTCCCCAATCAATCTCTCTGGTACTTACTGCGATAAAAGTTTACCGTCAGAGAATGTAATGAGTGGAAAGATTTTCAATAACTTCACTCCATATTTTCCTCTGGCTGCAATATTGAGATCTTTTGAAGCTTCTCTTCTCCCTTGAAAAATATTAAGGCAATACCCTTGAAATTCAAGTAACAAATTCTCCCTTTAAGATGATTGATGGCCCTTTAAGATGATTGATGATTATTGTTTAAATACATACAAAGGAAATATAAATAAAATTTCTATAAGAAAAATGTTTGCTTTCTGTTTGATTGAATGAATGTTTTTTATTATGTATCATTAATCTAAATAATTGTGATTTATGTCAGTAAAAAAAGAATTTATTGTTAGTTTTGCACTTATAATGTAATAACCATATTTGATTGAACATTTCAGGTAGAGAAAAGTTGTGTCGTAATGTATTTCGTATATTTCGTATATTCCAGTATTGTTTGATTATTTAAAAAATTGTACAACTAATAGATTTAAAATAAGGTAAAATATCACAGAAAACATCGATAGTTTGTTCTTTTTTTTTTTAGGTATAAGAATTTACGTCATGGAACATATATTTTAAGTATCAATATCACAGAATTCCATTCATTTAATCTACAGACAGTATCGTAAGGAACTACGACAAGAAATGCAACCTCTACCGATGTTTGGTTCTTCTTGGCGTCTCTGTGGGATGAAGTTGGCTTTCAGCCTTTCTGTTAGAAATTGAATCATATGAAACAAATATTATATATTATATAATATTAGACTATATATATTCAACTCTAACTACTTTCCAATAATAACCTTATATGAATATAAATATTATTATTGTATTTGAATATTATATTATTATATTATATTATTGTATTTGAATATTATATTATTATATTATATTATTGTATTTGAATATTGTACTTATATTATATTAACATATGTGCATTCTGAGACTATGTGTAAGAGTCAATTATCTTTTTACCTAAATTCTATATACGGATTAACTTGCAATATCTGAATAGTATCTTGATTGCAAATGTTATAAGTAGGAGAATAATTTAGGATTTGAACTATCATTACCTATCATAAAAGTTGGCTATGCACAATTATCTATCTGTTCTGTCGGAGGAGAGGATATAAATTCACCAAATTCATTGGATTAAAGATCACGAAGACTTATAAAAGCTCATTAGAGTATTACTTTGTATTACATTAGAAACTGTAGCCAAGGACTTTAAAATCTAGCAAAAACTTGTTGCATAGTGGATTTTCGCTCCCTTCTATCCTCTGAGAACCCAGTATAAAAGACTGTGGATTCCAAGGAACCACGTTCTGTTCGTACCTGAGTCCCTTCGCTGTGCATCTAGCACAATCACCTTCCGTCCTGAAAATCCTCTTATCCGAATCGGTGTATATTGTGCATAGAACATAGAACATAGAACATAGTATATTTTTAAACTGTGCGCGAATCAAAATCTGTATCTTGTAATCCTGTACTTAATATTTTTGCAATAATCGAATTCAGAGATGTTATCGATGTGTTTTATTTACTCCTTACTTAGATTCAATTTAAATCAGTAAGAGTAGTTCAATCCAATCGATCAATCGAACTAATTAAGACTAGAGTCAAAACAAAACAAAAACTGACTAGCAAGCTAGTTTTAAAACTTTCTTAGTGGCACTAAAAACAGCCGTGAAACGAGTAGCTCTGTGTGGTGTGTTTTTATCGCACGTTACTCTAAGAGTCTAGTGGAATTGACGCTTGGTGAATAAACAGAGATTATGACATCGGAGATAAAACAGCATTTCTGCTTGTTATTATTCCGTCTGCCCATAGATTGGAAGTAGTTACGTTTAATTTAGATCTACTCATTTGTGGCATATCTCAATGACTTTTATTATGTATCGTGCACGGAAACCTGTCACTGGGAAGATCCGTACTGGGAAGACTGTCACCTGGAAAAGTGCCACTGAGAAAAATTGGCACCCTGACAATTATTGTCACGATTGTCAACTTAAAAAAGTAAAAAAAAAACAATTCTTATTGTTGTTTTTTTCAATACACAATTAATTATTTATTTTATAAATTAAATACTTACGTATTGATTAACTAATTACCACAACCCCCCTCTTGGCCTTTTTCGATAATACAAAAATGTATACATTACTGAATGATATAATAAAGTGACTTTTTTTTACGATGGTAATCTTCTAGTGGGAGTTTTCTCCAGTGGCTATCTTCCCCGTGGCTGTTTTCTAAATGGTAATCTTCCCAGTGTCAGTTTTCCTCGGTGGCAACCTTCTCAGTGCCAGTTTTGCAGATGGCAATCTTACATGAAGCAGTTTTACCCGTGCCTGGACAATTCGTCCACGGACAATTCGTCCACGGATATTTCGTCCAACGGACGTTTCGTCCACGGACAATTCGTCCATGAAACGCTTTATTTTGTATTATATTTATAATGTGAATATATTACATATTGAACATTTTTTTATATATTTTGCAATATAAAAGTAGAAAACACACTTTGTTGATGGTAATTATAAATTGATGCTCTATTTTCCTTAATTCTCATTGCAATTTTCTTCTCCTGCTTCTACTGGCTGGCAAAAGTAAAATAATTTAACTGAATATTTTTCAATGATGTATATCCTGGTCTTGAAAACTCTGTAATAAAAGCAAGGCATGTCTCGAAGTTATTACAGTATATAAACAGAGAAAATAAGGGACATGATAACAATAACTGCAATTTTGGTACATAAATTGTTTTTTATAGCACTTTTTTTTAACAGTTATTTAATAAAATACACACATGATACGAGTATACAATATGCTGCTAAACAGTTGATTGATATTGAATTATGTTATAAAAGAATAAAGTAGATATTGGTACTTTTTATTGTTGCTTTTAAATATTTGAACGTAACAATGTCCATGCTAATGGACTGTTCCATATTTTCAGAATTATAATAAAACCATATATAATCATTATTATTTACCTCTGTTGTAATTATTTCATTACACCCTGTCATTTGAGTTCCATATTTTGGATACTCACAACTCATTAATTATTTATGCAAAATATTAAAGGAGATAAATTACAGGAAGATACAGTCAAGCCGTTTGTCATGTCTAATTTTTTAACTTTAATCGAAAAGTAAACATTTTTATGTGTTCATATGAAATGGTTCGGCTAAAATCACTATAATAATATCATATATATACACCTGGCTATTAATATAAAAGTAAACGAATATTATGGAATATATCACATATACACTTTAAAAACTACAAAATTAAGCAATTCGTGAACGAAATGTCCATGAACGAATTTTCCATGGACGAAATGTCCGTTGGGCGGAGTGTCCTAGACCCTGTTTTACCTGGTGGCAATCTTCCCAGCGTCAGTTTTCTAGATGGAAATCTTCTCAGTATCAGCTTTCCCCTGTGTCAATATTCCCAGTGGCAGTTTTCTGGATAGAATCTTCTCATTAGCAGTTTTCAAAATGAGATGCTTCCAAACACATTAAACATCGCAAAACCATTATTGTATCATCGATACACTTGACAACATAACCCGTATGAGTTTGACGTGTGTTTTCTAAGCTCATCCTTTTAAAATACTTTATTTCTTTCATGACATTCCTTTAAATTTACCAAACTTTCTTGACGTGGTTATTATATAAATACCAAATATAACTTTGTGTAGAAAAATAAAAATATATACGTATCGGCGTGAATCAGCGCAAATCACGTATATAATAGGAAATTAATTATATTGTGGTGACGTGTGGTAACGTAGAGATTCAGTTTGATTAGCCTCTAACCACAAATCAATCCACGTCCTCATGGAGTACACACACCTACGCGAGCTGTGATTGGACCACACTCCACCAAATCACATTTCTGCTCTCTCATTTTCCAATGCCTTATATACCTCTGTCTTTATTTCTCCTTATATGTTTCATATTTTTACTTGAAATTTGGTACACATAAGTTTAGTATATATAATAACAACTAGTAAAGAAGATAGGACAGTAGGATTATAAATAAGACATGTTTTTTTTAATAAACACATTGTAAAACCTTCCTGTACATTCTGAAAGACATACTCACTATCGTTAATAAACTCACTTAACAGAATTAATATATACAAATAGAAACATTTATATATACATCTAATTCTTACCAATAACACAACGATAACTTATCTATAATACACCTACAAAACGATGCAAGTAAGATAACACACGAAATTCTTCACTACTTGAACTATTCCACTTTTGAAGAAGAATAAGAGATGTTAATAGCTATATATCCCCTTATCTACCGAGTTGTCAATATTCTCCAGAATTTAGAGCACACTTCATAGCGTTCATCTTCCCATGAGATAAGCTTTATCTCCTGCCTCACTATCGAGATATCACCTTCCACACAAACGAATGCGGACTTTAGGGAGATAGAAAAAAAGAGGAGGAAGCATTTTGCAATAGTAGTGGACAACAGATGGAACTGAAGGCAAACAGGATGATCTGAGAATATTCCATTAATCATGTTATTTGGAGATTATTATAATATATCTATACTTATTTATGCATATAGATGTTTTTATCATATTGAATGTAAGAACCCTACAATTTTTAATATGTAACTAATTTGATACTTGGACTTGATATTTTTATTCAAATTATATATAGATCCAAAAAAATAATTTTTGGGAAATTCATCATTTATCCCACTTTCTTTTTCTATATATAGTATTTTATAAATAAGATATTTCTCTCATTCCTAGCAAAACAGGAGACTAAGATTCGACGAAAAAACAAACATAATTAGAAAGGGGAAATATTACTCACTGTTTGACATTTAAGGGGACCGCCCGCAAAATTTTGAAAAAAATTTATTATTGAAGTTATGGTTCTGAAACTTTGTATGTATATATAAAATTGAATTATCTATCGTTTTTGTTCGTGACGTTTTTTCGATTAGACCCATAGAAAACGAGTTATTCGACTTTCGAACAAATTTCGAACCATTTTCAAAAACCTAGTCTCTTTTTTTGTTAAAGCTAGAGCATTGCGGTTACTATTGAAGCCTGCGTCGCTACCTCTCAGCCATCCTGGACATGGTAGAAGTAGTATTAAAATGATCTTTATCCAACTTGATTACTTGCGTACTTCTTAAAATTATTTTAAATAAATATAATTTAATATTCTACATTTTGGTATCTTTTATTTTTTAATGTAAATGATAAGAATGTGTATAAAGTTATTTATTAATATTTGTAATGATAATGTTAATTAATGTTATTAACTACCTAATTACCTTTAATTGTTAATTAATATTACCTATAGTTACCTTCTGGTGATATCACTACCTTATACCTATCTAGTTACTTACTATAGTATATTTATAACTATCTAGTAACTTAGAAGTGATAACCACCAATCTGTACCTACTGGTGGTTATCACTACTTGCCTATTACGTAGTATTTATCAGTAATAACTTAGTTACCTACATTACTGTTTATCAATACCTACCTAATTACCTACTGGTGTTTATCAATGCCTACCTAGTTGCCTACATCTGCTTATTAATACCTAATTAGTTACCTTCTTGTGTTTAACATTGCCTACCTAGTGGCCTACAACTGTATATAAAAACCAATATAGGTCCTAGTTAAATACTAGTATTCATCAATACCTACCTAGTTACCTACAACTGTTTGTCAATGCCTACCTAGTTATCTACTAGTGTTTATCAATGCTTATCTAGTTACCTATAACTGTTTGACAATACCTACCTAGATACCTACCAGTACAAATACCTACCTACCTAGTTTACCTACTAGGTAGTGTTCATCAATCCGTACCTACTTACCTACTACCTAGTATTATTAATCAATGCCTACCTAGATAGTAGATACCTACATCTGTTTATGAATACCTACCTAGTTATGATACGTAAATAAAGCTTGAGATAGATATACCTTTTTAGTATAACTTTTTCCCGCGTAAAACAGACGAGGGACAGAGAGGGACATCCCGCGTGGGACAGACGTGGGACAGAGAGGGATATCCCGCGTGGGACAGAGAGGGACATCCCGCGTGGGACAGAGAGGGACATCCCGCGTGGGACAGACGTGGGACAGAGAGTGACATCCCGCGTACTTTTTCCCGCGTAAAACAGACGAGGGACAGAGAGGGACATCCCGCGTGGGACAGACGTGGGACAGAGAGGGACATCCCGCGTGGGACAGAGAGGGACATCCCACGTGGGACAGACGTGGGACGCATTTGAAAATGAGTTAAATACAGCTCTGAAATAAGTTGTAATATTGAATAATCAGTTAATCTATTTCTCCGTTAATCCGTTTATCTAATTATAATGAATGTGCAACTGTTCTTTGAGACTAAACATGTAAAGTGTTTAAACTATTAACATTCTCCAAAAAAACTCAGCGGTCATACTCCTACGATACCCCCCTGGCAAAAAACCCCAGTTTGCTTTCGTTTTACACATGCAATTGTCAGTTTCTGATCATTTACAGCTAACGTCTGACTGTACAATTTGCAATATAATATAGGTGACGTCTTTCAAATTAAAACTGAATTCATGGACTTTAATTTGGATGGTTAATTTGTCAACGATAAAATATAATTAAATAGTATGATTTGGGTAATATATACAGACATAGTGAGTATGGTAAATATTAGAAAATCGTTGGTGAAGTCAGCTATCCAATAGTTCAGATATAGTATAATTGATTAATTTATAGGAGTTTACAGTTAGAGAGGCAATTCGAATATGAATAAATATGAACATCTGTCTACAGTATATATGTTGACTGTTTTCATTAGGTTATTTTGTTATACCCAAATATGTTCATTAAAGTTTACTTTATTTATGTTAATTTGTTCCTTCTCCCATTCATTATAACGAAACAGAGCAAACCTCTCCGTAAAGCCATCCCTGAATTCTTTGGCTGCAAAGAGTCTCAGAAACTGACACATTTGGTGCAAACAAGAACTCTTTGGAAGAAAATTAAAAGGAGAGGCTGACTCCGAGAGTGAAGAGAGAGGTGTTGCTTGATCAGGGTTAGCACAGGAGTTTCAAATTAAGGACATTGTGGGGCAGAGAGGGACATCCCGCGTAGAGCTGACGTAGGATGTGAGTGGGATTTAAGACGTGGGAGTAACGAGGGACAACCTACTTGGGACAGACGTGGGATATCACTCGTGGGACAGACGTAGGACATCACGCTTGTTCAAGACGCTGGACGAGAGTGGGACTTCATACGTTAGAAAGATTTGGGATTCAAGACATCTTGAGACGTCTGAAGTCCCCGGTTCCTCTCTGTCCCTCGCTAACGAGGGATGTACCTCTCTGTCCCACGCAGGGCAAAGAGGATAAGGTTAGCTGGGATACTTGACAACGGATGAATGCCAAAAGAAAATATTTATTATAGCATCACAGGTAGCATTTCCTGCCCTGACAATCCAATTAACAGCAAATTATAATACCAATATTTTCGAACTTACCGTCTATTTTCTTGTAGGTTGTTGCTTATCTCCAAACTTATAACTGATGAAAAGTTCTGGCGACTAATTCAGTTTCTGTCTATTAATTCTCATTGGGAAGAAGTTGGGGGAAGTTCGAAGAATAGGAATTAGAACTAATTAATGTGCGCAACTAAGAAGAGATCAAGGTTTGGAGTTTTTAATATTTATTTATATAATGATATGAACAATAGAGATTGCAACAAAATGATTCAAATCTGATTTTCGAATATGGTCATGTTATCTAAAACGTATAAATAGTAACTTTAACTCAATAGTGTATGTTCAAACGGGTAGTTTATTTTCTATCTTAATAAGATAAAGTAAACAATAATCTAACATAAGTAATATATGTTTACTGAATTCCCCTTCAGATCTCTTTTAACATTCTTCATCCTATTCTTTTACCAGAATTCGTACTCCTGTTTGATAGATTCGTGTCAGCAGTTCTAGAGTTGATCCTCTGAATGAAAATTATAACCTGAAATCTCAGAGCAGAATTCATTTAGAAAATATTGACGGCATCTCTCCGGGGAAAAAAGTGAGCGATTTGAAATGAAAGATGATGCTTTTGTATTCAATTGATTGAATATTATTGAATACAATGAAACATTAAACCCAATGAGGTAAATATCACATGTGGATATTTACCTCATTACATAATGAGGTGCATTGGATAAAATGTACTGCAATAATATTTCCCACAATTCACCAATTATCTTATGTGTGACTGTGTAATTAAATACGTTCGGTGTTATCATTTCGAAACGTGTTCTTTTTAATCTTACAAGCAATTAACAAACAAACAATTACATTCTGATTGGATAATAAAACACAAGTCACATCAATTGTTGTCATTTCTTTGATAATTGTCCTGTGATTCTTCTATTCGCCATTGACATGCTAAGGTGGAGCATATAAAGTGTTTGTTATTTTTTCAGGTGAATAATGTGAGTTCCAATTGCTCTTCATCATGCTGAGAAATAATACATTTGTTTGAGAAATAGTTGAGAGAATATTTCAGAGTGCCTATATGTCTGTCAAAGGAATGAATAATGCTATATTACAAATAGAATTATGAAGAAAAGCAGATAAATTAATGGAAAAATGTTATTGAAAATATGAATTGTTAGTTCAAATGTAATGTTCTTAAATTCATTTATATAAGCAAGTTATCCAATTCCGTCTTCAAATAACTCAAAATTGAGAAAAAATGTTTCAGAGAATGAATTTGTTCTGTACAAATTGAGATTTCAATGACTTTGAAGCTTTTAATTCCTACATATTGAAGGATTGAATTGCAATTCATTTAGTTTAGAATCACTCATATATATGTGTAATATAGTATCAGCTGAATTGGTTAATTATAATGTGACTCTAAAAATGAAGTTATATAAATCGATGAAATGACCAATGGGTCTTTAAACTCTTTCTATATTAGCATTAACTACTCTTTTCTATGATAATTTGTAATGATGAGATTATCATAATCAGTTAAGAATGAGATTTAGGGTATATTTTTCAGACATCTCACATACCAAGTGTTCTGTGTAATTCCATCATTTCATTAAATTAGTAACAATAGCAAAATAGTTAGTTAAGAATGATGCCTAGTCAGTCAAAAGGTAATTATCCGCCTCACCAGTCAGTCTCTGTCGAATTGGCTCAAGAGATCAACATTGAGACTAGAGTAGCTACTGTGTATCTAGGATGAAACAGAGCACCAGTGAAGCTATTAAACAGCACCCAGATCCTTAATTAGACCAGAATTGGTTCAGAGAATTCATCGCCAGGAGACATTAACTCTTTCAAGTAAAGTCAATCTCAAAGATAAAGAGATACAATTAACTCCAACCATTGAATACTGTGAACAATATAATGTTATTTATTATAGGGTTCATATGTTTTTTGATAGATAATAAACACAGTTATTAATACAACCTGTAATGTTGGTAATACTGTTGAGAGAGTTGAAGGAAAACAAATCTTCTTATAAAAGCTATTCAAGTTATTTAAAAACTTCTATGACGCCTGTATATTGTAAATCAAACAATATCCGGAGAGTCTGGCTTCATTAAATTCATTGTTTAGGTTTATGGCCACCACCGAAGTAACAAAAAAACTAAAAATGTGTTTCAATTCAAATATTAAATAATTTTAATGATTCTAACTCTACAGCCATTCATTCTTAAGATATCCTGTTAATTGCCCAATTTATGGTTTGATTAAATAGAAAAAATTTAGTTTGTGACTGGATTCACCAAAGATATTATCTAATGGGCTATACTTGAACCATAGTAATGTAATCTACATTTTGAATAGTGTTTGCTTAACTTTTTAAACTTAATTAATTTGACAGTGTAAATTTAATTGAAGTAAAATAAAATATGTCAATAATTTAACTCAGAATATAATAAAATGATACTGAATAGATTGAATACGTATTTCAATAAGTTTATTCAGAGTCAAGAATAACAGCTAGCCCACTAATCACAGTTTCTCTTCAATCACCCAAGTTGTGACTCTCAGCAGCTAGTATTTACTGTTCATTCACAAGGTATTCCTAGTTGCAGATCTTGACAAAGTGTTATCTCTCACAGCTGTTAATCTCCTGAAATAGAGTTTCAAATTTTCAGATCATATATATCAAGTTTGTTAGTGGTGAGAAGATGAATAAATCGAGTGTTGTTAATCTATTGAGTTTAACCATGGATCCTCCCTTAGAGGTTTGTCGGAGGAATAATAATTTTTGATTATTAAATTTTGACTCAAGATGCTGTAAACTCTGGATACTTTTAGTTTAGGTTTTTTGTAGCCAAATCAATAAATATAACGCAACATATTAAGTTATATAACATGTTATTACTATGCGTATATTTAGACATCTGGTTAAATACATGCGCTGTTGCGTCACATTGTAATTAGCAGTAAAAAAAGATAATAAACATGTAAATGATGTTTCTATTGTGATGAAAAATGTCACTCAGCAGCAAATGTACTCTATCTCGGCTTCAATAGGCCCACTTATCAAAAATTATGTAAAACAAAATGAAACAAATTTTTGTTGCTTTACTTCACCTACATTAATAATTATCATACGATGCATAAATACGTCATAGACAAAGAATGTGCGAGTTTCAACCACTTATGTCAACTAATTGGTTAATTCAATTAGTTGACGAGCGGGCCCCGGGTGCCCGCTTATCGTTCCAGGGTTGAAGCCATTGATATTAATTTTGTCAATGAAAAATCTCCTATATACTGTTTAGAAAAATTTTGAGAAATTATGTTGAACATAGCAGACTGTCACCTTCATCTATTGTATTCATCAATCTAAAGAAGTAAATGTGAATATTTATATTTATGTTCATTATTATAAAATGGTTGTTAATTATATTCCCATATTGTATGAGAATAACATATACGCACATAACTCGATTTGGTAATCTTTTTTTAGAAAGGGATTGTAAAACACATGATTTTTTGGTATCAAATAAAAATAAACTTATATGTACATATATTGTTTTTTCACAATATTCTGGAATTCCAGCCCTGCAAATTTTCCAACCGTTGCTCTTTTTATCGCTGAAAGAGTGAAAAGCGAAACAAAAGCAATACAAGTAAGTAAGAACAATTTATTGCATTCAAATTTGTTGAAATATGTAATACATAGTTCAGCCTTAGATTCCCTTGGCTCATTTCCAACTAAGAGAAGAGACGATTGTCTCTGAAACTTCGAATCACTTTTCTGGAACGAATATTGATGAAAATGTACAATATACATGTTGTTATCTATCTACATTATTTATTATAATAAAAGAGGGGTTTGTCTGTTTGACCGTCTGTCATACTTTTTTAAAGAAAACTTTATTAAAAGTAAAAGCGATTATTAGTAGCAGTAAATATATAATGATCCTATACAATCACCGCGCAATACCCAATAACTGACTACTACCTAATCACCGAATCCAAACATACCACGCAAACACCGAACATTACCCAAATCATGAAATTTACCCTGTAACCGATCATTACCCAATCACCGAACACTATTCAAATTATAAGATTTTACCTATTAACCTAACACAACTTAATCAGCGAGCTTTACTCAATCACTGAATAAAACAAATCATTGGACTTTTCCATATCTTCGAACTCTACCAAAATTATCGGACTTATCCCAATCATCAAACACTACCCAAATCACCGAACTTTATTCCATCTCTGCGAAATACCCAAATAATAGAAATCTCAACTAATCATCGAACACTATCTAAAACCCCGGAATCCACCCAATCACCTAACATTACCCAATCAACACAATTATCCAATTTACTTGACTTTACCCAATCACTGAACATTACCCATATCACCAGACGGGTATTGTACTAGGAACATTTAAATATAATAATAATGATTACATATACCAATCTTAAAAAGGAGCAATTTACATTTTGTTAATAAATAGGTGTAGTATTTTGGCCACAGTTAAGTACTAAATGGTGAATAGAGAGTTTAGAAAAATAGATTCAGTCCCAATATACCTGAGGACTGTTATTTTTTCTTAAGTGCTTTACTAATGTTTTCTAACAGGTGGCAAAGTTTCGATCTCATAGTGTTTTTTCAATACCATTTGGAACTGATCGAATGATCGTTATGTTAGCTTTTCCCTCCTCGAGCACAATGTTGTTTGTTTAATGGAATTGGTTTGGTTTGTGCATTTGAGTCACGAGAAAATTTCGAAGGAAGAAAATAGTCCTGAGACTTACACTATCATTTATGGAATAGAAAACATGAAATATAATAATGTTACTCTTTTATAATTGATAGTGACCAAAGTACGACCTGTAATGAATTTGTTTGTAAAAAAAAATGTTATATAAAAATGGACATTTGAAATATTAATAAGTTTGCAACATTAAACTTTAAGATATAACTATACTATATTTTAAAGAAGATTGAAGAATGGATAGTTAAATTTCTTTTTTCCTTAAAATCGAAAAAAACTGTTATAAAATTTATAAATTACCCAAAATTCATATAAAGATAATGTCCCTTTACGACCAATATTATCATCAATAGGCTCAGCTGGCTATAAAATCTCTAAATTTCTTCTTCCATATTTAACTCCACTCACTTCTAACCAATATACTGTGCAAGATAGTTTCTCTTTTGTCAAAGATATGATCAACACTCCAAATATTAATAAGAGTGTAATGGCTAGCTTTAACATTAAGTCACTTTTTACAAATATTCCCATAAATGAAACTATTAATATTGCTTCTGATTCATTGTATGACAACAATATTTATGATGTCCCTTCTTTTTCAAAATCTTATTTTAAGAATCTTCTGGAAATGGCTGTAAAGGAGGTGTTATTTATTTTTAATAATGTTTTGTACTCTCAGTTTGACGGTGTAGCTATGGGTAATCCCTTAGGTCCAACGATAGCGAACGTTTTCTTGTGCTATCATGAAGTAAATTGGCTTAATAAATGTCCTTCTGAATTCAAACCAATAGTTTACGAAAGATACATTGACGATACTTTCATTCTTTTTAGGCACAGTTCTCACATTACAAAATTTCTAAATTATTTAATCTCTCAACATCCTAATATTAAATTCACTTGTGAGACTGAAATTAATTCCAAATTAAATTTCTTAGACGTTTTGATAAGTAGAGAAATTGATAAATTTATTACTTCTGTATATCGCAAGAAAACGTTCACTGGGCCTTGGTATGAAATTTAATTCTCTTATTCCTTTTAGTTTTAAACTCAATATTATTTCATGTTTAGTTCATAGGGCCTTTAGGATCTGTTCTAATGTAACGTTGTTTGAAAATGAATTGTCTTATCTTAGGGATTATTTTTTGAAAAATAAGTTCGCAAGCAAAATTATAGATAGTATGTTTAGGAAGACCATAGATAATTTTTATAATCCACCTCCTTCTAAAATAACTTGTTCTAGGAAACCAATTTATGTTAAGTTAGAATATTTAGGCCATTATTCCAATGTCCTCAAACGTAAATTAACATCTTTAATTAGTAAGTTTTATCCTCAGATCGATCCTAAATTCATTTTTATTTCTTCTAATACTATTGGCAATATGTTTAAGTTTAAAGACAAACTCTCACCTTTACTTGTTTCCAACGTCATTTATAAATTCACTTGCAGACAGTGCTCCGCAGCCTACATTCGCGAGACAAGGAAACAATTAAAGGTTCGAGTTTGTCAACACAGAGGGGTTCCCTTCAGAAACCCCTTTACTGTTTTATCTAATCAAGAAAAGAGCAAAATTTTAAACCATTCATATGATAATAACCATCAGATTTCGGAAAAAGATTTCAAAATTTTATCAACCTGCTATAGTTACGATTTGAGGACATTGGAATCCATTTTTATTTATGAACAGAAGCCCCAATTAAATTCACAAGGGGCTTCTACAGAATTATTTATTTTAAAATGATTTATTTCTTTTATATGTAGATTGTTTTTTCTGAGTTCATTGTTTATTTAAATAATTGTAACATTAGTGATATTTATTCATTTCTGTAAACTAGATAGGGGAATTTTGTATTTATATAGTAGAATTAAGTTATGTTTAGGTTTTCCTGAGGATGATTTTTTTAAAAAATCGAAAGCTTGAAGAAATATGGACTTTTTTATTACCACCCTTGTTTTTCTCTTCATTATTAAAATTGATAAACTAATGAATTAATCCTAAAATCTTGTAAATTTATCCAACATCATTAAATATCGATTTGGAGTCAAAGTACCAGGAACCAAATTAATCCTATTGAGTTTTTGACGTTCAGAAGGTATCGGAATGCTTGACTATGTGTTTGAAAAACATGTCCCATTTATAAACATACGGTACTGTATTTTTTACAAGTTGTTAGTAAATAAACTAAACTTATGTGTACCAAATTTTTAGTCAAATTAGTAAGCCTATAAGGAGAAAAACATTCATAGGTATATATGACATTGGAAACTGAGAGAACAGAGCTGTGAAAGGGTGGAGTGTGAAACACATCTTACCACAAACATTTATTTTCCTAATTTGTGTGATTTGCGCTAATTTTTCGCCGATACGAAAATGATTTTTTAACTTTTAAATACAATAGTATATTTGGAATATATGTTGGAACAAAGTCAAGAAATACCAGTAAATTTAAAGGAATGACACGAAAGATATAAAGTAATTTAAAAATTATGTGCTTAGGAAACACACGTCAAATTCAATAGGGTCAATAGGTAGGCAGATTATCAAAAGACAAATTACAGGAAGGTAAATTACTTAAGAGTTCCTCTACCGATAGATATCAATTTACTCTTCATTGTTTAATTAAATTAAAACGTCCTTTTTCTTCTCGAATTGATAGATCTCATGCCTTTAAATTAGGAATTATACTAAATAATCATAGTATATGTACTATGCTGGGTAACTATAGAGTTTATAGGACTGAAAGACATTATTTTCTAGTCAAAATGTATTGTCAATTACTGAAAAACGGGACAGAGAAGATTACATACTCTCTACAATATTTGTCTTCCTCATGCACTTATGCCAGTAATTAACTCAGTTTATAAATATTGAGGAGTTAATATTAATAATCACTGCGTTAAATCACCAGTGATTTTTACCAAACTTTGATATCATTCAATCAAACACCTGGTCTGAACTTTGCTATCTTATGTAACCTATTCAAAGAATTGTAAGTATATAGTTGCACTTTAATCGGTTTAGGAGATCTGACTGGAATCCCTTGTATCGTTTATTCCAAATTGAATTCGTTTTTGTAAGGGAATAAAAAATCCGAAGCACATTACAAATATTAAAATCACATCATACTCATGGAGTGGCAAATGAAACATCCAATGGGGAGAAGTTTAACCTGCTTTAGAGAAGGGATTAACTTATGGGTATTGTGGAAACTTTAATTCGTGTTGTAAATCTTAGAAATGATTATGATTCAAATAATGTAATTATTAAATAAATTCACATAATGTAGAAATATTTGTGATTTAAATAATATAGAAAAAACGTATTGATAAGCCCACACAGTTTGTTTATGGTAACTATTCTAACTAATAGCTATAGCTGTTACTTTTATAGTCATCGTTCAAAAATGAATATTCATATAGGATATTTTTTCAGTGAACTTGAGTTCCTCTCCCAATGACTTTATTGAAGTGTTTAAATGTAAATAAATAATTTTGTTTTTGTGTGCACTCGCTTGATGAAGTTACGAATCCACACAGTTAGTCATTCAATTGTTAAGTGAATTTTATTTTCATGAGTCCTGAAGACATTTAGACTTAAAAGACAAATTGGATTCATAAATAAGGAATTTGAACATTTAGTTCGCAAATATCTAAATAAAGTCTTCCATTCTCCCTAAATCATTTCGTGGAGAATTTATTGAACTCACGATATTCCTTATTATCCAAATCACATAAAGAAGATGCGCAGAGTCTTTCTCTAAAGTGTCTAAACGCTTCCAGATTGAGATTGATGTTCTAGTTCAAAAATCAACCAGATAATGTATTTATCACAAATTATACAAACTGGTACTTTAGGTCAGTTGAAGACCTTGATAGAATTCTTTTAAATTCAAGATATTTTAGTAAAATTAAATAATAAAACGATGGAAGATTTTTTTATTTTATTATCCGGAACATCTATGATGTGTGAATCACAGGATTGTGCAACAATCAAAATAATCTAATTCACAAATCATTTCAGTATTATTGTAGATTAATCACAATTCAAAAAGTTGAGAAACAATTGTGAGAGAAAGTACTAATTCATTAGATTAAATTTTTCGCCTCCTTGTAGCAATAATTAATCCTTTTTTACTCTTTATATGTCAGTTCATTCAGCAAGAAAAACTTAGTTTTTCCTATGTAGCTAGTGGTCGATTTTCGATAGGAGGCGAAGTTCAATCCATTTGCTCTTCAGGTAATCTCTTTCCGTTAAAACCAATGAGTAATTATTTGACAAAGAGTTTCAAGGGACTGATGATAATATTCAACACATTGGTTAGATATATTCGGACATTCAGTTATTGGTGAATATCTAGGACTTCTCTTAAAGTAACTTACAAAGCAGAACGTTATTTCCTGAACGAAACACATGATAGACAAAATATATGTGATATAAAATGTTGCTACCATTAGGAAAGAGAATTACTTTTAGTTCATCTATTGATAGTCACGAAATATCTCACTAACACAATAAGCATATTCTCTAAATTGTAGTAAATCTTGATATAAAAGAAAACTTTTTAAGTTCACCAAAAAGTTAATTTGTGTTACAGTTTCGAATCAAAACTTCACCAGAACTTAGATTTTCAACTTTGATTTATGGAGAAACGTGCCGCCAATAAAGTAAAGGTACTGAAAATATCTACTAGGACGCAATTCTTAGGAAGATATTTTTTCTAAGGACTAAACTTTCTATATTATCTGATGATAAAAAATTAATATAAAATATAAATCAGTAGGATAATAATGTAAAAGTGTGGTGGATATAAATTTATTTCACACAATTATACCACTTTAGACATACAGCTACGTATATTAATTGCACTCAAAATATAATAGTTAATATTGCAAATATTATAAACTTACAAAGTATAGCCATAATAAATTAATTTTTGAAAATATCATTTGAAATTTATTAAAACTATATAATAACCATAATTGTTCTCATTGAAAAAAAGTGATTGATTTTAGTAGTTCTAGCCCTGTTGTGCTGTGGTATGTTTAATGGAAGCTTCTAATTCTCTCATTAAATAAGAAGTATTGTATTTTCAATATTTTATCCTACAGACAACCGTTTCAAAAGAATGTCGGTTTTTAATTGTTTAGTATCATTCATTTAATTAACCTTAACCATAATAAGTTTGATTATCAGAATGAACGGGGATGTTTGAATGTGTAAAACACACATGACTTATTAATAAACTTACGGTACTGTATTTTTTAAGTTGTTAGTATTTGTATTAAACTAATGTGTACCAAATTTCAAGTAAAAATATTGAAAATATAAGACAACTGAGAGAGCAGAGCTATAATTGGGTGGAATGTGACCCAATCACAGATCGCGCATGTCTGTTTAATCAATGAAAAAGTTGACTGATTTGTGAATGAAGGTGGCCGGAAATTTCGGTTTCGGAATATTTGTTCTTGAAATTTCAGTCTCGGAAATTTCGGTGCCAAAATTACAAATGACCTTTCAACATAAATGACCGTCAAGTAGTTTCCTGTATCCTCTAGTTTGTTGTACTGCACACTTCATGATTGTTTAGAGACCTGACAGGGGGGTTGGGGGGCGGCACGTTCAAAATTACTAAAGTTACGTATCATTTTACAACAGTTAATGATTTTATCCGATTTTTTAAATAGACTACAAATTTTAGTACTCGTAATTTCAACCTTTTTATTTAGTAACACCATTATAAACTGAGACCCAGTTTTCCGAGACCGAATTTTCTAAGACCGAAATTTCCTATAGAACCGTGCATGAAGGCTCACCAAACTGTATTTCTATACTATTTTGCGTACCACAGTACAATTAATTTCCTAATTTAGGTGATTCACAACGATACGTAAATTTTGTTTAACTTTTAAATACAAAAATATATTTGATTAGTATATAGAAACAAAATAAAGAAAGACCGGTAAATTTAAAGGAATAACATGTTAGATATAAAGTGATTTAAAAAGGATGTGCTTAGAAAACACAAGTCAAACTAATTAGGGTTAAACGTTTCAAGTAAAAAGCCTCACTTTGGTGGCACCTTTTAATTTAATTGTTCGGCCTTTTTTTGCTTTATCAAAAAAGGGTGAACACATTATCCAATGCTATAAATTAACTTTGTAATTTGAGACGGTAATACCAGAATATTTATGCTTAAATTAAATCCGTATTTCAGATAAGCGGTAATCATTGCAAAAAGCCTTTCTAGCTTTGATTTATACAACCTGAAAACACGCAACATAATATTATAAATGAATGAAACAGCAGTGGTGAAGAAACTGTGTTAGTGAGAAACTGGTAAGGAATGAAACAGCAGTGGTGAAGAAACTCTTGTTTAGAATTTTTAACGAATGAACCAACATACTGATGAAAAATAATTAATTCAAGAAATACCTAACAAGAAAGTTATAAATTGTGAATTCGTTTCCCGGCATATTTGTAACTTTTCTTTATTTACGTTAATTGCACTTGTGAGTTGCTTAAATTAGGTCAAAATTAAATTAACACTACAGATATCAGTAACATTTCGTTTATCTGTTTGAAAAATTTCATTTTTAATTATTTCCAGGACTATTTCATTTGTTCCTAAATAATTTTGTAGGGTAGAGATTTGGTTCGGTTTCATCCCAATTTTCCTAAATTTAACTCAGATCTTAATTTTTTATTGTCTTAATTCAGTTCTAATGCTTGCTGAGATCAACATTCATCTTAGATAAAGAATTAAGTCTACGAGTAGAAGAAGTGGTTAGCGAAAAAAAAAAATTCTATTTTATTGGATAGAAATCCGTTAAATAACGACCAAATATATGTAAAAGACCATCTTTTATAAAATCAACTTGACTGAAGATGTTGCAGGAATAATTTAAGAAATATCAGGTGGAATTACAAGAAAATTTTAATATCATGAATATAGTATTCAGATGTTATAATTATTTATTCGATGTAGTGGAAAATTAGAAGTTTAGCCAATTTGTGGAATATCTTTAGCAGTACTTTATCATCTCAGTAAACAAATAAAATTTCCTAATAATTATACATGTTTATGATAATATTTTGTGGAAATTTGTGTTGAGGACTTCTTATTTCACAGTCTGAAAACATCAATTGGAATCACTTTTCTTTCAATCTGAACTTACTAGGAATATTCCAATAACATATCACTGTATAATCAATCTCAAGGCTAACAATGGAAACCAGTAATGAGAAGCTTTTGGATCGATGCGAGACTCATCACAAGGAGTTAATTCATGTTCTCATGCGCATCCTCGAGCTTAAATAATGGCACTTCTACTCTCTCACAAAGGGATCAGAGGTCACAGTAGGTTATGGATTTCCGGAACAGATGATCAGATACGGTTATTAGTACAGTATAAAGAAACGTTTTTAGATTAAAACACTGACAGTTGTTAGCATTTTCGTCATCAAAACACGCTTGATGAGGAACTATTAAGTTAATAAAATTCAGGTCTCCATTCGAGCAGCTTCTAACGTATTCTAAGTCATGTGTAGAGGAATAGTTGAGAGTTAACTACATACTTCAATATTTGTTCTCAATCAATGTAGATGGCTATATTTCACCAGCTTCTTTTGCTCTAAGCACTGTCAGATCTTAGTGAGCTAGGTTAACTATAGCAATCGAAATACATTACAGACAGTCTCCCACCACAACAATAGATAGAGGAAGTTAGAGAGACGTTAGTCCTGAAGAGCTTTCGATGAATGATCTTGTTACCCATTCGACATGATGGAGCACAGTGGGAGATAAGCTAGTAAATTAGTAAGATATTAAGATATATCCAGTGAAGAAGATGTTTGATGAACTTTTAGTCATTTGAGTGATGAGTTTTTAGGCAAAACAATAAAATTGGCATAATATCGAATGTATTATCGGTTCTAGGAAAATTCCACTAAAGAAAGTTCCACTGCAGAAGATTCCACCGGGAAATTCCACTAAGAACTATTCCACTGAGGAAAATTTCATTGCGGAAAATTCCACTGGGAAAATTCAACCGAGGAAAATTCCACTGAATACAAATGAATTCATAAATTGTACTGCTCATTTTCTAAAATAATACTTTAGAAATTATTATCTTCATATTATATGAGCTTTTTTGATATTCATTTCACTGTTCCTTTTTAATTGGTTTAATAAGATTCAAGTGAAACTCTCTCATTATATTTGTACATTTCTTTGTCAAACACCTGAGGAAAAAGCATTCCTAAGCTTCTTCTACTTTACATTAAGATAATTCTACTTACAAAAAATATTAAATAAATTTTATTTAACCTCTTGTTCAGCTAATCCGGTTATATTTAGTGGAAGTTAATTTTCATTTTGAATATAATTACGAATTTTAAATAGGTGCAAATAAAATACCTGTTATACGAGACGATAGATTGTAACAAAAAGAAAATAAGCACAAATAGTACAATCAGTTTATGATGTGAACAAATTCTTCAATTCAAACATTTTAAATATAGTAACAACAATTAAACAACTATAGATAAAATAATAACACTTAATTGGGGGGGGGGGGGGAGTTTAATAGTTTTAATAAATTTATCAAATCTAGAACAGATAACAGTTTTGATAGGGATAACTAAGCAGCATAAACAAGTTAGCAAATTGAAGTGCTTCAAGGATTTTGGGTGAACAGGATATTGGCAGTATATTCCGGTATACTGAGGGCTGTGGTGATCCAAGGAGACAACAAAGAGAAGGAACAGAGTCTATCCTACGAATGAGCAGCCACAGATCCGGGACATTTGCATATCTGCCAAAAATCAATCAAACATGAACTAAACAGATTTTGGAGAAACAAACTAAATATAATACGAAAGACAAATTTAACCACGACAAATTCAATTTACCTAGAGTCAAAAACTGTTGAACCAGTGCGAGGAAGATATCTATAAGGTGCATCTCCTATACAGGGTCTAAGAATGTGAAGAAATTTAAAGTTGTTAAAGTAAAGTTGTTAAAGGAAATTGTAATTGATTGGTAATTTAAAACACAAAGTCAACTGACTTATAGTTTAGTTTCACTAATAAGATTTAAATCAACGATCTAAAATTAATTTTTAAGTAAAGGATTTTAATAAGTTTTATGTAAATAATTTGAATATGTTTTTAAGTAAATAATTTTAATATGATTTGATACTTCAAATGAAATAAATCTCTGAGGGTAAGGGATATTCTGGTGTTCAGATTATATTCCTAATACATTGAACACTGAACACGAAAAGCACACATTGTCCCTAAGCATTGTCACTCACTGCGTTGTATGGCTGTTCTGGTAATTTGACCTGGTTTCGCCCATCCTTCGACACGTCTACTAAGTCCAGTCTCAATTCTGAAATAAATAAAGTTAATTCACAAATAGGAAATTTTCTACATATTTTGAATAATGGTCAAAGCAGTTTTATTTCATCATATATTTATTTACTCGACCAAACAATACTAAGTTCATGTATAATGGATACAGTAGAATATTCATATTATTCCAAAGATTTATCAGAAGGTTGAATTGATTTTCTACTTGATTTCATCTTTCATAATTTATGATGTTTTATAAAATAAGGATGAAAATTTTAATTTGTACTCGAGCGATTTTTATTTGAAATTGATCTATTTTAATTTGAACTACACTTTATTTAACTTGAAGTTGATCTTTTTTAATTTGAACTTGACTAATTTTAATTTGAAGTTCACTAATTTTAATTTGAAGTTCACTAATTTTAATTTGAAGTTCACTAATTTTAATTTGAAGTTCACTAATTTTTATTCGAAATTCACTTTCTTTAATTTGAAGTTCACTAATTTTAATTCGAAATTCTCTTCCTTTAATTTGAAGTTGACTAAATTCAATTTGAGCTTGACTTCTTTTAATTTGAGGCTAAAATGGTGTAGTTATTTAGAATATTCACTGTACCTTATAAATTTTATCTTATAAATCCTGCTAAATACATCTTTAAGCAGGATAATTTTTTTCTTCTAAATTGTACACAAGGGTGCGTTCACACTACAAGCGGAGCGGCGCGGCGCGCTCGAAAAATTAATGTATATTTGACGCTAGCGGTGCTGCTAGCGTCAAATATACATTAATTTTTCGAGCGCGCCGCTCTGTTCCGCTTGTAGTGTGAACGCACCCTAACTGTTAGTTTAATAAGAAGAAATAGAAATCAATTCTTATTTTATTTCCTTTTTGTTATAGAAATGAAAGTTTTTTATATATCCTGGATACGAATTTATGTTTAACTGCACAATTTTTTAATGTTTTTCATCGTGGATTGAATAGAAATGTCATTATTAGCCAAATATGCAAATAAGAGCTTTTAAGCTATTTATAATTAGAAAGAGAAGGAATTAGAGAAAGAAAAATGCTATGAACCATCTAATAATGCCAAATAATCAAAATAATATTTTCTATACTATGGAAAACAATAATAAACTGAGGAAATTAATGTTCACGAATCTGACAATGATTAAAAGAAAGTTTAAAGTTTGAATAAAATTAATGATCAGATCAAACCTCTGACGTAATACGTTGGTCGTAGTCTAAAAGTACACAGACAAGACATGAAAGCTGAAGTTTATGAGAATAAAAAGTAAAACACTGACAGATGGAGCTATGCATCACAAGCTAAAAAAGAAGCAATTCGAACAGCTTAAGATTCTCTTCGAACTTAGCTTCAGACTGAAGAATAACTCGAGAATCTTTTGAATTAACTTGTGCTGGATTAGTAATCTCTTTCAATACAACATAAGAATTACTATTGCCTTAAGAAAAAAGTTAGCAAAATTAGAACCATATCCAAGAGATGCAGAACTTCTAACATGGACGACATCATTCAGAGCACCCGATAGTTTTTAAAGAGTTTGGAGTCATGTAAAGTTGGCCAATAAATGGAAGTTATGACTTCAGGAAACATTGTCTTGGACTTTAATTATGAAGGCACTGAATTTCCATAGATTCAATTGGAGGAAGATATTTGGATGAATGAAATATAACACAACCCACCTCACAAACACACAGATAACTAAGATACTGAGACAAGTGCGATGTCTAAGTAAGTTGAAAAAACATATTATGCATGCAGGTTTTAGAATAAATTGTCTCAGTTTTACTCATCAATTTAGTAATCTCAGAGTCGCTGTCATGAGATGTTGACAGAAATTATCTTCGAGATTTAGAAACAGAGAAATCAGTTGTCCCAACTACAGACAAACTGTCAAAATTTACTAAGGAGTCTGACCGACTGATAATGGATAGCATGGGAGTTCCAGACAGTAGACTAAGATTATTCAATATTAATCTCAATTTTTTTGTACTGAGGCCGATGTAATTTAGATTGTTAGGGTTGCAACGGTTTAGCTGATTTGTTCATGACCAAAGATTCAATATTTATAGACATTACATGATTGTAATAGTATGATTTGCATAAATATTTAAAATATGTATATCATTAAAAGATAGTTAGTTAATTTCAACAAAATTTATTGTTATTATCTATTTAGTTTGTGAACAAATTTAGCAGCTGAATTAGAAATATGTTATTACAGTAACATTGTTCCAACAAATTCTGCAACTATCTTTTGTTGATAATTTGACCCTGCCTTTCCATCTTAACAGCATGCTATCAAATATACAAAATGTGATAAGGATTATTAAATAAGTAATTTTTCAAGTTTGCCTTTTTAGAAATTCATAGAATTTTTAACATTGTATCTTGCACATGAATAATGTATATATATATCCATACAGTAATATTAAGTTATTATATTTCAAGTAGGTCGTTGTTTTTACATCATACAAAGAACACACATAATCTAAGGAGATGTATATTGTATAATATGAAGTAGATTCCAAAAAATAAAATAAATAATTGAGAGATATAGAAACATTCATTAGATATCACTGTGTTAACTTTAGAGTCAATTTTCCATAAATTACAGTAAAATTGATATTAAATTATTTAGGAATGAAGAAAAATGTGGAATATCAAATAAATAGAAATTTTTTGAATAATATATAATATATTCGAATGTTTATTGAAATTATTGACCATGGGTGGACTCACTCACTTTAGATCAGTGGTTCTTACAGTATTTTTCTTGTGCACCCTTTGCTTTTCTCATGCATCTCCTGAGCATTGTTTTGCATTGAAATAAATTGAAAAGCTAGAAAATTAGAATATATTTGGTTACTATGATTTGAGAATTAAAAATGCTAATTGAAAATGAAAGGAAAAAGATTGTTTTGTTTACATAATGTACAATTACTATTTTAGGTGAGGAAAATTAAAATCCAATAGAAATGAAAAAAAAAACACATATTATTTGTGATAATAATGCAGTATATTGCATTGCAATTTTATAAATATTTAGAAAATGAACAGTTGTAAATTAATAAAATAAAACAAATCAATTACGGGGTAGCAACACAGAAAGGAAAATTCGATATAGATATATGTATAGATTTTTGTTTACACTTTGTTAATACAATTAAGGAACGAATATTTAGCTTTCTCGATTTAGGAATTCTTTAAATCAAAGGAAATTGTTAAATATATAGTTATTACCATGAGTAAAATTTAAAAAAAATCAGAGTAATTGATGTTAATAAACATTCCATATAAATATTGATTCACTTAGGCAAAAAATTTGGAATAAATAATTATGGATTTTTTTTCATTTTATATATTAAAGTTAAATAGGAAATATAATATTTATTAACAAAAAATATTGAAGGCACATATGTTTTTGATTTGTCAAAATATTATCAATTGAATTTAAAATATGTTATAAGAAATATAATATGTATTATTATAATAACGATTAGTTATTTAATAAATTTGATGTCGAGGAATTTGTTATCATTTAACATCTAACAATCTCAAGGCAACTTTTTCATTTTACAGAAGCCGTAGCTGTTATTAAAATAAAATAATAAACATTTAAGAGAAGTTTTTATCCCAATTTCCAGATACGCACTTGCTGTGTTCCCTGATTGTTCCATATCAGGTCAATCAGTCGGAATGATTGATGAGATTACTGAATGGATTGGATTTGTTAATCACATTCCCTGCTGATGAGTGCACCAATAATACCAATCAAGACAATCGTCACAAAATATGAAGAGAAGAAAGTGGGAGAAAATTTATCTCAGGCTTGAAATGTATAGGCAACGATCTTGGTAGAGAATATCTAAATAAACTATTGTTAACATCGATAATGTCACAGTTTATATTGTTAACACCGATAACATCACAATGTGTATTGGGGAGAGGTGCCTTAGGTATAAAGGCCTAACACCGAATCACTTATCTCAAATCGTATTACGTAATAATAGTTATAACGAAAACCGTACTAGCACCTAATTGAATAAAGAAAACAAGTACTGAGATCGAATACTTTAAAATATATGGTAATAGAATAAATGTTATTATAATAAATGCGAACACAAACTAATCATATCTGTAAAAACAGGACAGAGATAAATAGTCTTACCACAAACACTACTTTGAGATAATAAATTTAATATAAGTCGTACTTGACGGTATGGAATACAAAAAAAAGTTATTTTATATCTAAAAGTAATATAGCAAATAGTACTCAGGTAGTCTATCCTCTAAATAAACGGTAATAATATAAATATTTCTTATGCAAATCGTATACAGACCAATTTTTTTCAAATAAAACTTACTTAGATCAAATGATACGAAGATATTTGTATTTAACATAAAGAAATACAATAAAAATAGTTCTGGGGTATAAAGTATTAGTACAAGCCGTACTGAATCATTTAAATTTAAAATAAATAATCTTTAAACCTAATGAATTTGAAGCAAATAAAATCTCCACAAACTTTTTTAAAAACAATCGTACTCCGGTAAGAATATTTATCTATAATAGGAACTGGGCATAAAGTTTCAATGCAAACCTGTACTAAGGTCTAAAATCTTTATGAAAAACCTACCAAGGACTAATATCAATAAAATAAGAGGGACTTGGCAATAAAGAAATAAGACAAACAGTCTTACAACCATTCAATCATACGAAAAACAGTACACAGATACAAATACTTTCAAGATAATGGACTTGCATCGAAAGACCTAGCTTCTAATCGTATTTACATCTAATAGAACTGCGCAAATGTGATTTACATATTATGATCTCAAGGCCGACTGTAACTTGGGCAAACTGGCCTGAGGTCTAATGAATTTATGTCGAAAGCTCCACCTACCACCATTCCCCCTCCCTCTCCCACACACAAAGGGGCGGGGCACGGACACCGTCATTCTTTTCCTTCTTTTCAGTGCAGATTGTACCGTGGTGGGCTGTACTCACTACCTTTTCGCGCATCAAAATTTCTTTTAGGATAAAATATATTGCTATTAGATTATAGTTGTACATAGCTAATACAGTATATTATAATAACCACCAATTTGAAGTTGGAATGGAACAAGGTATCAATAAACGGGTCTCGCATATAGTTTATTAAAATTTTATCTCCACAAAGAGTGAAAAATATTTAACACATGATTACATTTACTATAAATCAACCTTATTCCTTACAAAATTGTAATCATAATATTCTGACATAATTATGAGAACTAATTACAGGCAGGCCTCGCTTTAATAAAAGTGGTACTCATTTCGAGTCATGTCTCGGAATTGATTACCGTTTGTATAAAACATCAATATTATAATCCAGATGAGGTTATTGAAGCAATGGTTCAGAAATTCAACCTGTTCCATTTTAGGGTTAGTTCCGTGTTATCACACGGTTCCATATTTTCGAACACTTAAAAATCTCTTGTGTAATAAATAATAATAATTATTTATTTTTGATTTAAATTGGTATCCATTAACAAATTTGAATAATAATTATAATTTTTATATATTCTTTTCTGACGTGTACCAATAACTTGAAACTTAGTACTCTTCTTCCTAAAATATTTCATAGAGCATAAAATTGCTGTTTGTTAAATGTAGAACAATAATTATAGAAGTCTAAGTATACTGAAGGCCTTGCTACACGGTGAGAGAACTGTCGTGACAGTGGACAGCAGCTGTCCCTGCGTAATCGCATGCCAGTAGCTCAATGTAATAGCATTGAATTTCCATGACAGTTACTCGACCGATGCAGTCACACTGTGCGAGTAGCTGCACTACAGTAACTCGCTAGGTCAACTCGCACCGTGTAACAGAGCCTTCAGTGAGAGTAACCTACGATTGGATTTTAAAACATCTATTCTAATAATTTCCCTCGTGTTTATTTATTTGGTGTCAGTTACGCACGGGAATATATTGACTTGGATGTTTAAATTCCAGTTTTTATTCAATTTTTTAATGTATTTTATCTACAGTATAAAATAAATTAGACATACCAGAAAATACAATTTTAATTGAATTCATTAAAAGTAATCCCTTAATAATGGGAAATAAATTGGTATTCATGATGACCCGTTATTTTTAACGGAAAAGTACACCAGTATTTTAATAAACAATATTTCTAGCAGGTTTCTTAGCTCGTTTTCAAGTTTGTAGAAAGAAATTAAATACAAGTTTCAGTTAACCGAACGCAAATCAGTAATGCAAGAGTTCTTTACTTTAAATGGCCGTACACACGTAGGGTTTTTTAAGTCTTTCCACCAGACTTTTTTCTCCGCTTTTCCACCAGACTTTTGATTCAAAAGTCAATAGCGTCCACACGTGGATTGACTTTTGAATCTCGTGGATTTACATGTGCAATTAACTACTCATATCAGCGACATAAGCTCTTAGCTCTGCACATTTTTTAAACTAGGTACCTAACTAACCTAGGTTATAGGTAGGTAGTTAGTAACTATTAACAACTTTGGATAGTTAAAATTACTAATTACCTGGGTTAGATATTTACTAATTATATAGGTTAGTTACTTTTACCTAGATTTATTAATTACTAAAGAACTACCTACCTAGATTACTAAGATTAGTTAGTTACTAATTAATAGGGTTGTGACAATATTTTTTTTGAAATATGCTTTTATGCTTTAAGCTTGTTAAATATGCTTTTATGCTTTATATATATGCTTTTTATGCCTTAAAATATTCTTTTCATGCTTAAAATATGCCTTTTATGCTCAAAATATGCTTTTTATGCGTTCAGGTTAGCTTTATATGCCTAATGATAGGCGTTCAGGTTAGCTTTATATGTTCTAATTTCTTTGAAATAAGGCTTATTGTATTTGAGAGTTTTCATTGATGGTATATTTATATAGAAGGCAGGGTAGGAAACAATGTCAAATTGAGACGGTTTATTCTGTATGAGGTAACCAAAATAATAAATAGTGAACAGTTTTAGACAATAACTTGAACAATAAAGAAAGTATTTATTACATTTGATGAATATAGCTGTTTTAAATTCTCGAACATAATTCTACGTCTGTTATCTGCTATAATTTGTAGTCTTAACTCATTTCGAATTTAAAAAATAAGGTTCGTTTGGGAACAAAAAATCTGGTACCGAATCGTCCTATAGTAACGAAACGTCCTAGCTCCGTTTACAATCGGGACGTGCCATTAGTCCGACAGTTACATCTTTCAGTGTTATTTCTCGTTTTATTTATTGATTAAAATGAAAAATATTAAATAATATACATTTTAGTTATACAAATTTAGATAATACAATATTTAACTTTATTTTCTTTTAAATTATATATTCCTCTCTTATCTCACTTTATTTCTAATATTAGCTCATTTGTATGATGCATTCCCTCATTCAATTTAATGTAGCTTGTTGTGTTCGCTAGGTTGTTGTACTGCACACTTCATGATTTTTTAATGACCTGGCAGCGAGGTTTGGGGGGTAGCACGCCCCCCCCCCCCTGGTAACATATATATTGATATTCAATCAGAAATAAACTGCAAAAGTGTCTGACTAATGGAAGGTCGCACCAATGAATAGTAAGCGTTTACAATAGGTAAAGCGTAACACAAAATGGCAGCTCCTATTGTGTACTCCTTTTCAAAATTATTGCTATTATTTATCGCCTTACAGGTTCCAATGATTCAATAAGATAATTTCCTCACCTAGTCTTTTAAACTCAAAACTTCTCGAATTATTCATTCAAACCAAAAAAATTAGTTTGCATTTCATTTGCAGTCACTTGGACTATTTGATTAGCTAAAAGCATATTTTGAGAATATTCTTTATTTCAAAAAATATGCTTTATTGCTAAAAAGCATAAAGAATAATTCTTTAAGCCAAAAGAATATTGTCACAACCCTACTAATTAACTTGGTTTGGAAATTTTTATAAAGTTTATTACAATAATTAGTTATAAACTAATCGAGATTATTTTCATTCAATTTGATTTAATGATTAACCTAACCCACTCAACAAATGTAATTTAGCTATTATATAAAGTTTAGGCAAAAGTATTAATACGTAGGTACCATATATGTATTGCCGATTGAGTTACAATAAAAAAATAAAGGCATTGGCTTATAGGTAATATGTTGAAATGAATGAATATATTATAGGTACTAAAAAAAGTTTTAAGAAACCTTACTAATATCAATTTTACTGGCAGTCTTTTATATAAAGATGAAATTTCTTTACCTCAAAGGTAAAGAAATGAAAGGAGCAAAGATTGGCTAAAAATGAACACCAATCCTGTTATTTTACAATATAATTTATGAGTTGACAGTAGCTATACGAGGATTTCTAAAATTGCACCTCTTGATTGGGGGAAAATAATAGAACATGTAGGTTGTTGAAAAGTCTCGGACTTTTGGTGCAAAATTTAAGTCTCATGGAAAAAGTGGGAGGAGCTTAGCAAAAAGTCCGGTGGAAAGACTGAAAAAACCCTGCGTGTGTACGGCCCTTTAGGAAGCAATTTCACTTCCTTTCTAATTTCATGTACTGTAACACACATTGAATCCACCCAATATTTTCCTATTCATTCACATTGGTTCTTAATAGAAGTATCCAAACTTCTGTATTTCTTTATCTAACTTCTATAGAAAACAGTAGCAGAAATTACTGCTTAACTAATGTTCTGTCTAGGCAGATCTACTAAAACACCACTTAGTTGGACTACTATGTCCAAGTCTACTTCTAGTCCAACTATGACTACAATGTCATAGTTGTATTCTACTATGGTAACCGGAAACAGCACATTTTCTAACTTGAGTTTGTTAAGAAACTTCTACCAACTAAACAACTATTGTTAAATCAGATGAGAGTTAGAGTTAAAACGCACGCATATACCATTTAAAAGAACACCTATTAATTGAATAACCATACCTAGTTATATTACTACCATTTAAAAAAATGAAAAATGCAGATTCTCGCAGAATAAAACAACATTATCACCGTGAAACTCTGAACAGCTAAAAATGGAATTTCATAATTTAGAATAATGTATTTACATAATTTATATTTTTTATTGATATTTCAAATACAAAAGATCCTAATTCGTTTCACGGTATCAAATATATTTATCATATAAAAATTGTAATATAGATAAGTAGCAGTTTATTAAAATGGTTTTGATGACACCACCGCTAAGAGAACTGCATGTCCAGTTGTCCACTGAAAGAAGTCACCATTTCACCACATTGCTTCAGCTCAATTCATGAAGAGGATCTGCGTAAAAATAAACATTCATATAGAGTATATTATTTCTGGAAGTTTTTTTTAACTTTTATAAGCAAATATCACTAAGTGAATCAAATTATTGGAAAAAATATTATTTCTTCATTTTCATATTATTATCTACATGAAAGATTGTGAAATTATAAAGCTCAAGAATTAAGATAAAAGTAAAAAGTGGCAAAATCAATTATCTCTAATGTTGTGATTTATTAATTTTAATAATACCTATTGATAAATGAATAAGATACATAATTTGAAATTCAACAAAAAATGTATCCACTGCCATTGAATAAGCATGAATCTACATATTCATCAGCCTACTATAATATTCATGACATGCATATTATATTGGGACAAATACTTAGATTAATTACATAACTATTATATATAACAGTAGCATAATACAGGTTTTTTTTACTTATTTGTCCCGATTCTAAACTTGAATAACTATGCATCCAATTGGCCGATTTAAACAAATTAATTATTCAGGGTTGATAATATAAGCAACTACATTAATCTTTACAAAAATTCGTTATGCCCACCATTGGATTCAAAATTAATCTAAGACGCATCACAAAGTTAACCATAGCTGCAGATATCATTTCTTGAGAAACCTGATTAAACGCTATTGTAATGGCGGCTTTCAGATGATTTAACCTTTCATAGTTCTGTTTATTGACGAGTCTTTGATTAAAACCCAGGAAGAAAAAGTCCACCGGACTCAAGTCAAGTGAGCGAGAAAGCCGGTAATAAGGTCTTACCGGCTTAATAAGGTCTTAATAATATTTCCAATCCCCCTGCCAGGGAACTTTTCATTCAAATAGCTATGTCCTGACGTCCTTTTTGTGAGTGGGTGGGTGACTGACCAATGGGAAAAATTGTGGGCATTGATTCCCCCATCGATATGAAGTACTCCTTCATCCGAAAAGAAGAGGAGTTTGATAAAATTGGCTCAACTTTTTACAAGCATCTTCAAAAACTTTAGAAGTTAATTTGCAGCCTACAATTTGAGAAAAAATACTTTAATTCCAAAGGTATATATAGGGAACCTGTTTTACAAACCAAGTAAGACCACAAACAATGTGGAGTCGATTCAGACCAGGTTTGTGTAAATCAGCTAATTGGATGCAAACTTATCCAACTTTAGAATCGGAAGAAATAAAAAACACACCCTGCACTTCTATTCAATTGCAGTGGATGAACACATTGTACGACTTACCTCAGTGCGTTTGCAGTAGGGTTTGCCAATAATTCAGGAGTGATGCTGGGAGAAGTGTTCGGGGTCTTTGCAAAAAACCTCATCTGAAACGAAGTAAACCTTGCTGAGAACACCAGCTGAAAAAAGAGGTTATTCCAAAAGCATTTGTCAATGTATGTACATTTATTCGAATAGGAAAGATAACATGTTTATCATGATACATTAATAAGCCAAATGCATTATAAACTACAATGATGTGCAATGTAAGGAAACAAATATTCTAGATTTAGAATATCGTTACTATTATTAATAACTGGAACTATTTCATTGATGTAAATAATTTAGCTATACCTACCATTATATATATATTATAATCAACACAAACAACTTTGTAATAATGAGTTAAAACTAGAATATTATTTTAATTTCTTTAGTTTGTTGCTTTATAATAAATACATAAGTAGAGTGTCCCAGAAAAATGTGCCCACTCTTTTGAGAGCTTTTAATTTTGCTATTAAGTGAAAAAATAGAAAAAAATACAGAAACTCACGAGAAATTCTCAGAAAAACTTTCAATTCGGAAAGGACATGTGGCAATTAACAAATTTAAAGACAATTGTTTAATTTGTTTTACAAAGGAAATCTTGCAAATACTTAATGACTATATTAAATTGCCCTTTTCCTATGGGATTGATAGTAAATTATCACCTATTTTCTAAGTAGATGAGGCTTGTTAATAAACTTATCCCATAGAGCAAAATAAGTCTCCGGGTTCGTTACAATTGTTGTATTATCTTAACTTGAAGAGATTTAGAGGTAATTGATTGAATTCTATTAAACTGACAAATGACTAAACGGTAAAAGTTTTTAGGAAGTAAATTAAACACAAGGAAGTTTTAAATGGGTGTACTTATATTAAAGTTCGAATAGTACAGAGTTCTAAGACTTACGCACAAGTCTTCAAATAACACAACACAAGTTTTAAATAAACTAGCGGTTGAGTAAACTTAAGGGTTTAAAATAAACAAGGGTCTGAGTTGCCAACTCACGAAACCCGTGGATGGACAAGTCCGACCGGACTTGGTCCGACCAACCAGTCTTCAAGAGACCATCGCGAACTATGAACACTTTAGTTAGGTGCCAATGGTATTTAAAGGATGAACTGGAGAGTCCAACCTTCCAGTGAGTGAATAAACTTCTGTTAAGGTACTGATAGTACTTTTCAAAGATGTTTTTCTACTCACTGCAGATAGAAATAACACACAATGCATTATTCAAATTTAACACGCTAGTGGTAATGGCTTTCTATACGATTAACATATAGATCGATCAGATTTACTAATAGTTCATTTTAGTGAAACCTGATTTACTAATAAACATCCAAATTTAAGCATACTATTTCAGAGTACTGTTTAACCTATACATGATCAGAAATGTTACAAGTTCCTAACTATTAATTAAGTATTTCAATTAGAATAATTGAAGTACTTACTTAATTCTTTTTAAATTAATTAAGTATTAATTTCAATTCTATCTATAGAAAAAGAACTCAATATTCTAAGTTGTATAACTGATTTACAAAGTTCATGAAGTTATATAACTTAGTACAAATTATAAAGTTATATTCTGAGTTACAAGTTATAGCTCTGGGTTACAAGTTATAAAGTTATGTTCTGAAGTTACAAGTTATATTAGCGGCTTACATCAAAGCTATTCGTTTATAATTATATTCGAGCTCCTAGCGAGAATAACATGACCATAAATTTAAATAGCATTTCCTTCTAATGAACAGTGTACAAGATTAAAAAGATTATGTCTGATTAAATGATTATCAAATTATAGAAATTGAAAGATTAAGTAAAGATACAAGTTCAGCGTATTAACAATCCTTCTATTGTTAATAGACTACATCACTGCACCAGATCAGGAACTTTATGGTAATTCATTTGATATTTTAGGTTTATGTAGATTGGTGCACAAACCCATAGTAAAAAATTTGTACGAGTAATGGAGAACTGGTTCCTAAGACGTATTTGGTCAGAAAATATTGGAAAGGGATTTGATGTTTATTAGCCTACAAAAATCACTGATCTTTACCCATACATTTCTTTCGCTAATTAATCCTTTACTAGCTACATTGTACTTCTGTTTATTTCTTCATCACTAACTTATAGATCGATAAAAAATATTTTACCACGGGATTATTTTTATGGGATATCATGTATATAAATAATTTAAGAGGATATTTAGAAAATTCACGCCAACTAAATAAAATAATGCAAAACAAAATAATGAATAATATTTGCTCAATAGAACAAAATTTATTCTCTTAATCATTAATGAAATAACGTTAGGAAGCTACAAGCTAGTTAATATAGAATAGCTTACCCTGCAAGTTAGGAGACAGAGTCGTTCCTGATGAAGATGAAGGTAAGGATTACCTCTATAGCCCAGATCCTGTTAGGTCAGTCGAAGTGATAAACGGTATGAAATCCTTTTCACTTTTAGCTGGTGGAAAGAAAGATTAGGTTACAATGGATTGATCAACTACAGTGAATGAATTGATTGATTGATCAACTTGTATAATACTCAATGATGATTATTCAAATGTTATTCAAAAACAGATACCTGTAATATCTATATCTATAGCTAGCAACAGGGCCTCATCTTAGTTTACTGCCAGAGTTGGTAACATTTGAGTGACACTAGCAGATATGAAGAACTTCACCCAGTAGATTATCCCTGAGTTACTTTAGAAATTTACAGTCACCATCTGATTGGGGATGAGACAAACAGAAATTAACGAGAAAAAACAATTAGCTATGTCATATTTTTTAATTGATTATAGGATAAGTTGACTAATGATTTGATGGAAAATTATTCTTGACTATCAAGTATAGGAACATTAGAAATATGATGAATCTACATTTGTGAGGTCTACATTTCTACAACCAGCTGGCCAGTCTTCCATTTGGCAGGTGAGTTTAAGAGAATAATATTGAGCACTTCAAATGCAAATGGAGAAAAATATCTGATATTTTTCCTATGCCACTAATACAATGTTATTTTGGAGAGAATTCATGATGTTTTGGTTATTTTGAAAGAAAATTTAGCTTTACTTGAGAGAAAACTTGACTTTCTTAGAAAAACCTTTCTGTAGAATATACTATTGATGATGTTGAGGGGACGAAATACACAATATTTCTACGTAAGACAGGAAAGTAATCATTGTAGGGTGAAAATATTAAGCTTTTGAATACCGGTCACCACATTTAAGATAGGTATTTTTAAGAAGAGAGGTTTGGCTATCAGGTGGGAGATTTTTACTTGAGAACAATTTCGTTACATTTGTACGGTACTTTACATAAATTTATTCTCAAGAGTGTTCAGCTAAATGGGTGACTTAGTCCAAAATTTGAAATATAATAAATGAGTAGTTAAGCATGTAAATAAGTGAAATAATCCAAAAATTGTGCATCAGAAGAGAATACTTTTCATTTACCCATTAAGCTTGGGACTTTCCTGACATAGGGTCTCAAAGTTAAATCCTGGTTCTTTAACTTTAAGCAACTTTTCATAAGAAAAAGTCTATCCTGCTGAACCTTATATATTCTAAATGGTTGCTTATTGAAAGAAGTGCAATAACTCATCACATATGTTTTAATTTATTGATTTTATGAGCGCTTTGAAGCTATAATATTAATTATGGTTTCTGTGGTTTGAGGCTGAAGTTAGTTAAGTGTGCTGCAATATGACATCCTAGTTTTAGGCTAACTGAATATATTTTAAGTTCTTTTCTTACTAATAGGCAATATTTGAAGTAATAGGGTACTCACACACTACAAGCGAAGGGAGTTCCGCTCTGCTTGCAGTATGACCTGCCCAGCATCTCTGCATATGAAAACCAATCAACATTAATGGTGCTCTGCCTGTATTGTGTATGTACCCTAACGCAGTAGCAATATTATGGCACCCTAACTGACTATGCTCTCAAACCACATTAACACTCATAAAATACATATCTTCAACAGGCGATGTAGAATCAATGAAACGGAACCTTTTCATTTACAAATTGCCCTTGATGACGTTATAATGTCTTTGGGTGAACATCTCGTCACTATCAAATGACCTGAAGTAGGGAGAGGAATAAATAGCCTTTGGAATTAATAGCCTCTCTTAACTTAACATTAAAAATTTGTGAACAATATTCTACCATTTATATTTGCTTCAGTTTCAGTGTATTTCAGAGATTCTACAAACAGGTCTAGACACCCATAAAATTAATAAATCTTAATCCAGTAAAATCACTTATCATCATAAGCAATATTTTAGAATAAATTCAGTTCAGCAGGATTCAGAATTTCTTGAATAAAGGTGCTTACAATTAAAAGGTCTGCAATATACCTGAGTGGTGGGTTCCTAAAATAATCAGAACAGCCCAGAATAACAGGATGGTTATGACAGACTAATATGGTCAGACTGCAGAAACTGGTTAAGTGCTATAGAATTTTTTATATTCCTTTTGTTCTCAAAATGTCCCATATTTTTTGCAGACTGGCTTAATATATATTTACTGAAAAGTAAGAACAGAAGCCAAAATGGAGGATTTCTTGGAGAAAACTTTACAAGGCAATTACTGCAGTCTGGATAGAATGTTTAGTGTGAGAGACTCCTATTTTGACATCTGAGCTGCAGCGGCGCCCGTTCTGACCTCTAGAAAGGCGGCAGCGCCCGTTCTGACCTCTAGAAAAGGCGGCAGCGCCCGTTCTGACCCCTTGAAAGGCGGCAGCGCCCGTTCTGACCTCTTGAAAGGCGGCAGCGCCCGTTCTGACCTCTTGAAAGGCGGCAGCGCCCGTTCTGACCTCTTGAAAGGCGGCAGCGCCCGTTCTGACCTCTTGAAAGGCGGCAGCGCCCGTTCTGACCTCTTGAAAGGCGGCAGCGCCCGTTCTGACCTCTTGAAAGGCGGCAGCGCCCGTTCTGACCTCTTGAAAGGCGGCAGCGCCCGTTCTGACCTCTTGAAGGGCGGCAGCGCCCGTTCTGACCTCTTGAAAGGCGGCAGCGCCCGTTCTGACCTCTTGAAAGGCGGCAGCGCCTGTTCTGACCTCTTGAAAGGCGGCAGCGCCTGTTCTGACCTCTTGAAAGGTGGCAGCGCCTGTTCTGACCTCTTGAAAGGTGGCAGCGCCTGTTCTGACCTTTGAGAGGCGCCTGTTCTGACTTCTGAGCGGCGGCATAGTTTAAGAATTAAACAATGGTAGTACAGGGTGTCTGCAAGAAAAGTAATAGATTAAAAATGGTTAAATTAAAAAACCTCTTAGTGGTAGAAGATTGAAATAGGTTTAATATTAAAGATAAGAATTCAAAGTTTTATTTTATAAAAGACTACCACCAAACTCAATAAAGATGAAAAACCTTATTTTGTCACATTCAGTATAGAGAATTATAGCATAGGTTAACAAAAAAGTAGCCAATTTAAAAGGGCTGTAATTTGTAAACTATTTCAGCTATATGTACAACTGAAATAGGTTTCACCTAAAAGAGAAGAATCTTAAATTTATTTTGATATCATTCATTCATATGTAAACTGTTTATAGGCTCATCTATAGAGCTTTAATATCATTTAGCGGTTTATTATCCCCAAGAAAGACACAATTAACAGTGAAACAGAGAAAACTTATCCTTTTATAATGTTTAAAAATGGATCCGTGATAACTATAATTTACTGATTTTAGGAATGACATTATGTTAAAATTATGAAATTATGTTAAGTGGAATGTCCACTTATTTATTTGATACACACGTTTTAAATGGAATACGATCATGAACCCATGCTAATACTCTACACAAAATTTGATTAAAAATCAATTTTAGTCTTGGATAAGATTATTGAGTTTGGTGGTGGTGAAATAAAATAAAACTTTGAATTTTCTTCTTCAAAATGAAACCTATGTAAATCTTCTAGCAATATTAGTTAACAAATTATAACAATTTTAAATCCGCTACTTTTTTGCACACCCTGTATATACATTGGATTCTAGTACAGTAAGTCATAAAAACAATTACTAAATGACCTCCATATATAATAAATCTTCATTCCTATCTGCCACTCAGATTCTGCATAATGTGTCTCCTGACTATCAGTCCTCAAGAGATTTTATTTCGACTTTGACATTTTGTCAAGAGTCTCAGCAGCAGATTGAGAATCTCCCTCAGCTAAATTAATTAATGTTAACATAGGAATTGATTCAAAATCTCTCTCAGCTAAGTTAATGATAACATAGGAATTGATTCAAAATCTCCCTCAGCTAAATTAATGATGACAGGAATTAATTCAAGATGCATATCTCCTAGTACTAGACTCCTCCAGAGATCTGAAATTTCTAGAATTGGGTTTAGATTTGTCCTAGAGAATCTTGGGGAAAATGTTGCAAATTCTGCAGACTGGCTTATCAGACAGAACGTACAGTGGTGCAACGTACTGCTACTTTCATACGCCGCTATGCTTATAGATTTGTATCAAAAGCTGAAATTAACATCTGAACATACTTGAGTTATAAGCTACATATAGATATAAGTAGGTAACTATCGGACTCAGAGACTCTTGAGTTTTGATCATTTTTAATATAAGCCAATGAATTGACTGTAACATAATAACAAGGGATAAAAGGAGTCATTTTAAGTAGTTTTTCAGGAATACCATTAGTTTTGGAAACTCTGTTTACAAAATATTACCAGAAACCAGTCTGTACTTGGTGCAAAAAATTCCATAGACTTTTTAAAAAAGCTGAAAAATCCACCAATTTTTCAAAAATTTGGCTACTCCACAAACATTTTTCCAATTTATCTAGAATGGAAAACTCAAATTCTAACAGAGTTACTCATGAAAACTCAACTGCAGATTTTATTAATTATTAATCGTGCAGAGTATTAGTAAAGTTTGTAACATGCATAATTCAATTTTTTCATATAATATGAAATATATAACTGATTTTTACATAGTTAAAAAGAGATAATGTGTAGTTTCTGCAGAGTTGTCTTTGGGATGAGTTCTCTTATAGTTGATTTTGAATCTCTAACAGAGTTACTAGTCAATCAGAAGAGAGTTATTTATCAACCGAAAATTAGTGGTAACACTAACATAGGAATAATTAATAAATAGCTTAATCCACCGACTTTGCTATAATATTATTTTCAAAGAGGAAAAATTACACTGACATGTTGGTGCAATTTACAATATAATGCAGTCTGGAATTCAGATATTTCTAAAACACCACGAAATAAAGTTTATAGTAGGTTAGGATATACTTTCGATCTGAATATAGCTTAAATAGGCTTATAGCCTATCAAGTTTGGGGGGTATGGAGAGCTGACAGACAGGAAAGGTACATATATTTGCAGTTTGTTTATCATGTATAATACCTATATCTCCGATTGATTCATGCATACTAAATGTTGAAATTACCTATGAGAAATCTGATGGAAAAATTTAGAAGTCAGCTAAAAGGTGTAAAACAGTGTACCTACAATGCTATGGTCTAGTCTGCAGAAGAAGTTACCTCGAGGCTCAAGTCTCAGCAAATACTTATATGATCCCACTCTGGAAAAAATGGTCTTTTCTGATGGATTAATTACTCTGTTGGAGTTTAGCAAACCTTAAAATACAGTAATAAATTAATAAGGATCTGTATAATCCGCAGCATTTAGCCTCTAAAATTCATCTGTTAGCCTAAGTTATTTCAAGGTCTCGATATAAGTTATATTGAGACCTTGAAATTAGTCTCCTGAATTATCCGGCGACAATTTTCAAATTAAATTATTTAAATCCTATGTTTGCATCATTACATCATTTACATGTAATTATTGGAGAGTATTTTAAATTCTTTGTACTTTTAGAGAGAAATTTGAAAATCTTTGGAGACAAATTGCCCCAAAAATCAAATATATCAATATATCTGGAGAGTGAAGACTGATTGTGCATGATTTGCAGACTGGGATACGTTAACCTATCTATCTAGGGGCCAAATAATAGTAATATAGTAATTCTCCTCTCACCAAATGAAAAAAAATCTCTCCAAAATGATCAAACTATCATAAATTCTCTCTAAAATAACATTGTAACATGGGAAATAAATCCAGATAATTGGAAATTTCTCGCCGTTTACAATTAAAGGGCTCGAAATAGCTGTCACAAACTCGCAATTAAAATGGAGAGAAAGGACATGCTTTCTTTCCTTGCCTAGGGAGCCTAGGGGCAGCTAAGGGGCCAAGTTAATGCCAGACTGCAGAATATGGAACATTTTTCCAAGACTCTCTGCATGAGATCATGAATTAATTCCTATGTTACCATTAATTTTGCTGCAGATATTCTGATACTGCTGATGAGAGTCACAGAGTAACTCTCTCTCAAATCAAAATTTAAAAATCTCTGTGGGAGAAGAGACACATTATGCAGACTGGTGTTAATGTAATAAAAAATGTCCAAACTAGACATTTTAATGGAGAGTTTGTGACAGTTGTTTTGAACTTTTGAGCCATGTCTCAGAGGGTCTGAGGCTGGAAAAGTTTCACAAAAAATCTGAGCCAAGCCCAGTCTGTATTTGGTGCACAAAATCCCACGGACTTTTTCAAAAAGCTGAAAAAATCCACCATAAATTTCCAGTAATTTGGCTGATCCACAAACATTTTCCTAATTTATACACCAAAAATTAATGGTAACATAGCAATAATTAGCAAAAAAATTTATCACGAAATACAGACTGGAGCCAAGCCAATTTGGCTCATTTTATGAAGGTTTCAAGCCAAAATTATTAAATTAACATGGGAACATAGGAATTAATTCAAAATTTAAAGTCAATTAGACATATGGTCATACCTAACTCCTAGCTGCAGAGAATGGTTATTGAGTCGCCAATATATCTTTTTTTTTCAAAAATGAGTCAACAAAAACTAGTAATGCAGTCACCAGTCATCAAAATTTAATTCAAATTTTGTAAGTTGACAGTCATCAATACCTATATTATTATACCTACCCAATTATCAAAAGTAAATATACTACATACCTTAATATATAATTGAGACTTAAGAGCATATCAGCTAATCAGAGAGAGGCATACAACTGATACCAGCCAATCAGAGAGCGTGAGAGAGGCATACAACTGATACCAGCCAATCACAGAGAGCCTGAGAGAGGCATACTTTCTTTCATAGTTAATTATTTTTATTTTCCATTAATTAGTCACCATGTATAAGAGTATGTCAGTTAAGGGGACCGTCCGTAAATTTTGTAAACAAATTTATAAATAAAGCTACGGTTATGAAACTTAGTTCCTAAATATAAAATTGAATAATATTATGTTTTTGTTCTTGGCCTTTTTTGATTAGACGCATAGAAAACAAGTTATTCGAATTTCGAACTGGGAATTCAAACATGTACTTCTAATACAGTTTTGTAGCTACGGGTTTGCGGTTTTTTTCATTCGATTCTCCTGGTGATTCTCTACAAAAGCCCGAGGATCGATTTATGAATTTCGAATTAGTTTACGAAAAATTAGATTTTTCGTGAAAAAACTAAAATTTTCAAAAAAAAAAAATATATATTTCTAAAAAAAAATTATATTTCGAAATTCAAAAATCGATCCTCGGGCTTTTGTAGAGAATTACCAGGAGAATCGAATGAAAAAACCGCAAACCCGTAGCTACAAAACTGTATTAGAAGTACATGTTTGAATACCAAAAAGTTAGTAATTTTTCAACTGCAAGAAAAATGAGTTCAAAGTTTTTATTTGGACTATGTATGGCACTAAATCCCCGCAGGGCGAAGTGCCCCGCTATTACTACTCAAAGGTAGTGGGTATCACTGGGCGCCACCCAGCTCTCTGTAGTAAAGTTTTACATAGCCAAACAACAACCGCTACAGAAAAAAAAACGAACACCCTTCAATATCCTCCGGGTTGATAGTCATGGGAGGGTCCAGCCTCATCACGCCGACGTTGCTTCGGTGTCATCTTTGCTGGTGTACTAGCCTCACTATTCCTTCTCTTCAGAGTTGTCTTTTCAGTAGAAAGACCCAGACGTGTCAAAAGAAAGCCATGAACATTACCAAAGTTATGAACAAGAGCTGTATCAGTAGTGACGAACTGAACTCTGTCGAGATTAGCGTCCTTCACTTTAAGAACTCTCGTCCACAACTGCCAGATCTATTTTATTAGAATGCTTCTGAGAGGCTAACTTTGAATAACAGTTAGCCAATTGTGAAACAATGATGTATTTAGCAGCCACTTAGCTAGGCGCGCATGCGCCAAATCTAAGAGTTAGGCGGCTCACCCACGCTGTGCCAGATGTAATGGCGCGCCAAATTCCAAGCTCCCAACCCCTGTGGAAGGGGAGGGGGGTGATAAACAGCTGATTTTTCTTTGTGAGATCAATCTTAGTAATATAAACTAGCTATTTAAGCAATAAAAAAAATATTGAAAATTTAGTGATTTAATCACGGACAGTCCCCTTAAAGCCAATTAATTGCCAATTGGCTTAGATTTGAAATGATCAAATCTAAGATACCTAAGTCTAATTGGCTTTAAATTTTGAATTAATTCCTATGATCCCTTGTTAATTTTTGCCAGTCGGCAGAATATGTGAGATATTTGGGATATTCTCTCCGAACACTTTTGAATTAATTCCTATATTTACATTAATTTTGCTACGAACACTTTTGAATTAATCCCTATATTTACATTAATTTTGCTACGAACAAAATAAGAGATCTCTACAAACACTTTACCAGTTTCTGCAGACTGGAATTTTTGGCTTGAAATCTTCAAAAAATGAGCCAAATTTTCTTGGCTCTAGACTTTGTGAAATTTTGGCTCAAAAACTAGCAAACAATTTTCCAGCCTCTGAAACATGGATTATCAATTTTAATTTTAAATCTAATTAAAGTGCTCATAGTCGTCTATCCAGACTGCATAAACTGGTAAAGTGTTCTCCAAGAAATCCTCTATTTTGGCTTCTGTTCTCAGTAAAATACATGTAGATATAGGAGGAAAATGAAATTAAGGATTGTTCGCACAGAAAATGTCAAAAATGTCCCATTTTCTGCAGACTGGTCGTCTATATATGGGAAAGATACTTATTTTTCAATTTTAAGTAGACAATGACAATTAATCAGCAACTTGGTAATACATACTCTTAAACTAGGACCTAACTGAGATTTGACTAGGGTGAAGCAGGTAAATTGCGGCCCACTAAATAACTGCGGCCTCTACCAACAGAAACGCCATAGCTTCAAAACACTCGTTAAAAACAAAGAATTAAATTGTAGCATGCACTGTGCTCATTTTGATAGCAATGCAACATTTTAATGTAATTTCGGTTCAGAATATTTTCGAGATTCACTTGTGAGTTGTGAGGGCCGTAATTAAAAATTAAAGGGCCGCAATTTACCTGCGTGACCGGTGAACCGTGACCCTATTTCAAATCAAAGCCAATTAGGTAAATGGCTTTAACTGACATACTCTTATACATGGGTTTTGAGCCCTTCAATGACAAATAGTGAGAAATATATAACATTTTCCTATATCTACTGACTACTAGGTAACTACAAATTACAATGTTATTTGAGAGAATTTATGATAATATCAATATGATCATTTTGGAGAGAAATTTGGTGATTTATGGAGAGACAAATGGAATGAAGAGTTTATGAGCCACCAGCCTTTACCAGCTCCTGCAGTCTGGGGGTGACGGAGGTCAAGCAGGTAAATTGCGATACACTGACTAACTGCGGCTTCTTACAACAAAAACATCATACATTCAAAACACACATCAAAAACTTAAATTAATAAGTTATAGCATGCACTGCGCTTCTTCTGATAGCTATGCAAAATTTCAATGTAAATTCAGTTCAGAATGTTTTGGAGACTCTCTCGAGAGGGGCGCAATTAAAAATTAAAGGGCAGCAATTTACTTGCGTGACCCTAATACTTATTTTACTTGGATGAGGCTGAGCCATACTAGGGTCAAGCAGGTACCTAATTGTGGCACCCTAAATACCTAACTCATGGAAGTACTAGTAGACCTAACTGCGGCCTCTAGTAACAGAAACAATGAGAAACATCATAGCCCAGTCTGCAAAGTGTTGATGTTCAAAATAGTACCTAGATGTTCCAATAATATTGGAACTGTACTGGGAACATCTGTACACCAGAAAGTTAGAAAACAGAATTTAAACTATTTGATTGATAGAGCATAATTATCTCTCAATTCTAAGCTTGATTTTTAATTTATTTTATTCATATTCATAAGCGTTCTTAAAATAAATAAATTTGTACACGGTATTACCGTATAAACTAGAGTATTCATTTTAAAAGACCAGAGATTTTGATTGGTTGAATCTCATGAACGTTAAAATTAATAATTCAAAATTTGATCATAAATAAGATCGTCGTTATTAATTTGGAATATAATATACCTAGTATTTACATTTAATTAGTCCAGATGTTTTATAGGGTGAATGAAATTTGAACATAAGAAGCATGTCAATCTGGGATTCAGGAAACGGAAAGAAGCCCGCTATTAAAAAAAATAGCCATATGGTATTAACCGGTGCTCTTACATAATTATATACAAAAAAATTGCCCACATGGTGACAGGGAACATTAACCACCACATACAGGTATAAAAGCACATAAGTAAAAAAGCCTACGATAATGATGAAACCAAAATTACACAAATTGCTCGCCACTCTCTATTTATCGTCACGTTTCAGTTATTTTCGTCTATAGCAAGACCTATAAACATTTTCATGATTTAGGTTTTTACAGTTCGATGTTTCCAATTATTTTTAGTATCGTTACAATAATTTGAATAAGTTCATTTGAAATTACAGTTAGAATGCCAGTTTATCTGATGTGATGTATGACGACACGGTACATTCAGGACAAACAAATTTGTTATGCGCGATTTTACGCTTCAAATAGAAAAATTCAAAGTAATGTTCATACAATTTTGTTTCTGTTCAATTGCATTTCTTGAATATAAAATCAGAAATTAATTTGGTTATCAATATCTAAAATAAATGGATGTGTCGATATTTGGGTATCAAATAAAGAGAATTTTCCATTTATCGTCATAAGGGTGACGATTTTTACCCATTTATCGACCTACTAGAATATAATTAGGGTGGTAAGGTAACTTTTATACATATAATAGAATCAGAATAGTTAATTATACATACTATTCAATATACCTTGTTCATCTAAATACTGATTAGTAAAAAAATATATATTTAAATAGAAAAGGGCCATCTAATTATAAAACGTATAAAATTGTCACAAGTTTTAGACATCATGTTGTATTGCCATATACGTTATCCAAAGAATGTTTGTAGATCTGCGTGTGATATTTAGAATTAATATATAGCTAATATTCATCTTAAAATCATTTAATGGCTAGTTTATTGTTTATGTTTCTCTGATTCGGTTATTTATTATTTACACAGTATACGATGATAGATATTTGTGAACTTCATCTATTGGGAAAAACAAACAGCGTGATCTATCAAAATTTCGATACGACTTTGATTATCTATAACTTTTTTCTCTCAAAATAAATTGATTTCAGCTAGAATAATTCATATCATAAATTAAATATTGTTAATCCATCATATTATATCTCAAATGTCATTTCCAGTGTCCGGGAAAAATATGAATATGTTAAGATAAACTTTGCAAAATTTAGTTTGCTATATATATTTTTCATTTATTTTAAAGGTCCTCTCCAGGCTCCGAAAAAAAATGAGTTTATAACATATTACTATAGAACTAAGGTCTTCGATCATTATTCTACAAACCGCATACAATTCGGTTCAGTTTATATTTTATAATTTGTTTTAAAAGTTTTTTAATACTCTGTGAGCAACAATCGAGCGAATCTCTAATCTGATGCTCAAGAAGAAGATTGTACACTCTTTGTTATGATTACAAATTTGAATTTTATAAACAAACCATGCGTTTTCGGCCTTTATTTAAATTAGTTTAGGTATTAGGTAATTGTTTTCTGAAGTATATAAACGTTTCTATTATAAGTTCATTCTATTTTATACCTTTACACGAATATTAAATGGATTTATTAAACCTAATACCTAGTTGACAATCAAAACAAATGGTGTAGGTACATTCTTTTTCTTCAGGCTGAAAATTTCTTAAATCAGTAAGTCTGAAACACCCTCTGATACATCTATAGGTACCTAACGGCTTACTAATAAGTTTTTATTTACACCTCAGATTGAAAGTTTACAATAGTTACCCCAAAAAAATTCAATTACAGTTTTCTATGATAAATTCTTTTTTCTATTCCAAATTAAACATCTCAATCAAATAATTAAACTGTGTAGTATAAATTCATTGGATTCAGGTACCGTCAGGCATAAATCTGATAAAACAATTATCAAATTCACTCCATTTATCATTAATCTGTATTCAAAATACCTAAAATACAGTGGTGTGCCATACTGTGGTGCCAGTCTGCAGAATGTGTCTCTTCTACCGCAGAGATTTTAATTTGAGAGACAGTTACTCTCTGACTCACAGTAGCAGATTCAGAATCTCCCGCAGCTAAATTAATGGTAACATAGGAATTAATTCAAAATCTCCCACAGCTAAATTAATGGTAACATAGGAAATAATTCAAGATCTCCCGCAGAGATCTCAAATTTCTAAAATTCAATCAAAAACTCCCGCAGAGAGTCTTGGAAAAATGTTCCATATTCTGCAGACTGGCAGTGGTGCGCCATACTGTGGTGCGCCGCTCAGCTTTTAGATACGTATCTACACTCTACAGTCTACAGTTTGGTACCTAGGTATATCAGATGTATTATGAGTGAGTTAGGGTAAGTTCCGAATCATCAGACGGTTTCACATTTTCGATCGCGTAAGAAAAGTCTAGGTATACCTATACCTAATAGGCTAGTTGCCGTAGTTGGTAATTATTATTTTTCAAATATAATTTTAATTGGTATCCAGGGTTATTAAAAACCAAAGGTTTTTTTGGAAAAAACAATGTTTATGGTTTATTTGGTTTTTATTGGTTTATTTGGTTTTTATATGGAATTATTTAATAAAAGTGCATATAGATACTTATTAGTTCATAACTGATCACTGTACATGGTTAACAATACAAAACATCATTCATATTTTGGTAAATTATAGGGAAAAAAATTATTTCAATGATATGTCAAGAGTTTAGAGATATTTTGATTTTCTAATTAAAAAAATTCCTGTAATGTCTGAGGATATTTAGCTATCAATTCCTATATTACCATTAATTTTTGGAGGAGAAACTAGGAAAATGTTGGCAGCTATTTATCAGATTTTTAAAAAAGTCAGAGGAGTAACGAGTTCAGTGCACCAAATACAAACTGGAGTATGGCTTATAAACCAGTCTGTATTTCGTGGTAAATTCCACCAACGTGTCGGTGGAATTTTCCCCTCTTTGAAAATAATATTCTAGCATAGTAAAAGCCAAAGTTGGTGGATTTTTAGCTATTTATTCCTATGTTAACATTAATTTTTGTTGGAGAAATAATCTCATAAACTCGCCATTTGCCTCTCCACCAGTCTGTATTTAGAGGAAAATAATATTTTGGCAAAGTCAGTGGATTTTTAGCTATTTATTCCTATGTTACCATTAATTTTCGGTGGAAAAATGGGTGAAATGTTGGTGGATCAGCCAAATTACTGAAAATTTATGGTGAATTTTTTATCAGCTTTTTCAAAAAGTCAGTGGAATTTTGTGCACCTAATACAGACCAGCTCTCTCCAAAATCACCAATTTTCTCCAAAATGATCAAATTATCATAAATTCTCTCCAAATAATATTGTATTTGTAGCATAGCCAGTCTGCAGAATATGGGAGATATTTGGGATATTCTCTCCGAACAATTTTGAATGAATTCCTTTATTTACATTAATTTTGCTACGAACAATTCTGAATTAATCTCTATATTTACATTAATTTTGCTATGAACAGAATAAGAGATCTCTATGATTACAAACACTTCACCAGTTTCTACAAACTGGTAGCATAGGAGTAAATTAGATAATTTTCACCATTTGCAAAAGAAGAACTCAAAATAATTGTCACAGACTCACCATTAAAATGATGAGTTTGGTCATGTTTTATTACCTGGCCACCAAATTTAATTTTTTTCATCATATGTATTTTTGTTCATCGAATCTGTTTCCAGATTCTATCCGTGATATTTTACATTTATATTATTTCTTTGATACTGATCTATGTGTAAATACAGTAATGGGGGATGTGCCGCAGGTCATTAATCAATCATGAAATGTGCAGTTCAACAGTCAACACACTATTGGACACAACAAACTACATTATAATTTAGGGCTACCTTTGACCAAAATTGATCTGAGAGACTGTCATCTGAAACTGGAAGTTTAAAATACAGAATTACGGTGCCTTATAAGTTGGGTAATAAACCTCAATATATTTTTTTACCATTACTTTATATCCAAATTGTCTGATCTAACTAGCAAGAACCTAGTTTAAGGCTGTAAATTGTGATTATTTCTGTTTAGTATGTTTTTTCTTCTGTCCCTAAGTATATTTTTATATATCATTGATACTGAGTAGGCAAGGAGCCAATTGAAGGACTCTAAATAGCTGACATTACATAGCCAATAGAACAGCGAGAAAGGCATTGATGACTTTAATTTGATATATAATTAGCCAAAGAAAAGGCTCGAGTTGTCAGTAATAAAGCATGTTCTTTCTCGCCATTTTTTGGCTAGTTAATGACAGCTATTTCTAGCCCTCCTGCAAGTAATATAGTATCACTAATAAATAAACTCTCCATTTGTCTTTCCAGCTCTCCAAAAATTTCCATATTTCTCTCCAAAATGATCAATTTATCATAGATTCTCTCCAAAATAACATTGTAGCATAGAAGAAAATTAGATAATTCTCACCATTTGCAATTGAAGGGCTCAAAACTGTCAAAAACTCGTCATTAAAATGGCGAGTTTGGACTTGCTGTATTATCTTGGATAGGAATAACATCAAGTTTGTAGAAAACACATGGCTTTCCGTCTTTTAGATTTTTGTAACATGAAATCTTGGTGCCATACCGGCCGCATGCCAATGCGGCATGAAATCTTGGTGCCGGCATCTTCCCGCATTGTGTTTGTCCCTTAAGCCCTCCCAGTAGGTCCCACTCCAAATCTCTGCTTAGTTTATATCAGTGGGGATTGGGGTGGGTACTGGAGAGAATGCCCGGCAGGTTGTCCCTGGTAAACTTTTAAATATTTTAATTAGAATTTGGTTTTAAATTATGTATGGAAGTTCACTTAGAAGACAAGTAGCTAGTATAAATTTAAAAAAACTGTATTATTATTTGTAAATATTTTCGTTTTGATGCATGATTATAACATCGGACTTGATCATACTTTTATAAATAAATAGTAATTTGATTATGATTTTATTTTTGAGAGACCAGAGCTGATACAAAAGATTCTCTGGAATATTTTAACTTGGAACATCTTGCCATGAAATTGTTCACTGCACTGCATCCACTATTTGTACTGCACACATCATGATTGTTAAATGAGCTGATGGGGGGGGGGGGAGGTTTGTTGGGAGGCACTTCCCCGTTATACATATTTGTAATGTTAATGTACCTTTCCAGACCCCTAAACTTAATCTAACCTATCGCTATCGAAAACTTAATTGCACTTTATCTCGAAAACGCATAGTTTCCACAAAAAATGGTAGCTATTCATGAATAGCATCTTCAAATGGTTCCTTTTACCTATGAAAAGTGTCAAAATATCTAAAATTGGTGGTTACCTAAAGCACAAATTTACCATACTTTTTTCTTTAGGTAAATATATGCCCAGAAAACATGGAATTTTATAGGAAAATATAACATTGCAAGATCTTGTAGTGTTCAAGGCAATTTTCATTGACTTATTCATTGTATTTCCCAATTAATTTCTATGTTCTAATAATCTGATGTTCACATGTACCATGTTTCAAAGTATGGAAAAAGTCACCAATATAGTGGGGTGAGATAATTTGAAAAACCTGTAAAGTAAAAAAAACCTACAAGTAAATCACTCATAAAACCCATCATTACACATGTTTCTAAGTATGGACAAAGTCTCCAATATATTGACAACTTTTGAGGGGTAAAAATAAGTTGAAAAACTGTGAATAACAAGTAAAAAATTCCTAATAAAGTTTAAAGAGATAGGCATGCATCAGTCTATCAGACATAGATCATAAGGTTGCTCTCAAACCAGTCTGCAAAGTGTGGCAAATCTGTCTACAAGATTTTATTTTGAGGACAATTTGTCTCCAAAGATTTTCAAATCTGTCACCAAAATGACCAGAATTCTGTAAAATGTCTCCATTAAATACATGTAAACATAGGAATTAATTAGAAAAGCGTTTCCTAGATCTTACAAAGATGTATTTTCCTTAAAATATGTCTCCAAAGATCTTCGACAATATGGACACGCTTTGCAAACCTGCTTTCAAGTGTAAAATATTGAATAGAAACTTAGAAAGTCAAATTTCTTCTTTAAAGTATCCTAAAATTTAAATAGGGCGACCTCGATCCATTCTCTCATTAAGCTGACGACTTTCCTGCCACTGTGCCACATTTGCATTAGGGGAACATGGTGCACAAAATCCCATTATCCCACCCAGTCAATTCATCTCCAAATATTTTCAAATCTGTTTCTAAAATAACAAGAATTCTACAAAGTGTCTCCAATAAATACATGTAAACATAGGAATTAATTAGGAAAGTGTCTCCCAAGATCTTACAAAGATATATTTTCCTTCAAAATTATTGGCTGATCTAAATTATTGGATCAGCCAAATTATCCATGTCGCCACTTGCCTTAGATTTTTGGAGACATTACTTTAGGGATAATATATCATTGAAAGATCTTGCTGACTATTTCCTAATTAATTCCTATGTTTACAGTAGCTAATTATTGGAGACAGAGTTGATATAAAGATATTCTTTGGAGACAAATTGTCTTCAGTATATTTTACTGACTTTATTTGAAAGAAGAATATTTTCATAATTTCTTAATTTGTAATGTTTAATTTATATTTATTCTTTCTCCATATTTCAAATCAACTGATATAATTAATATTTACAGGACCTAAGTCTGCTGTCACCTCGCTAGATACAGGCCTTCCTACCAACATGCCTCATCTCCTTGTCTAAGACTCTCCAAATTGTGTTTGTGAGTTATTTTGACTTTACTAACTAGAGTATCTAAATACCTATCTGGTTGATACTAACTAGTGTATCTAAGTAGCTACAGATCTTGTTAATAATAATTAGTGTATCGAAGTACAGAGCTTGTAATTACTAACAGGGCTGCGGAGTTGGTGCATAAAATTTTCGACTCTGACTCCAACTCGGACTCCTTTATTTTGAATTTATCGACTCCAACTCCGACGACTCCTCTATAAATAATTTCCACGATTCCAACAAACAGTTTTACAGTATTTTTATAAGCAATATTGAGTCATTTGAACGTTTAGACTTTAAATATTTATTTAATTCATATCTATTAGCAATTACTAGTTCTTATGAGATATTTAACATCATGAACAACAACTAAAATAGACCTTAATTTTTGTGACTTATAGCTTGGAGTCGAGAGTCTGTACAAATTTTCGACTCCTGACTCCGACTCCACCAAAAAAGCTTCGACTTGGACTCCACAACTCTAACTCCACAGCCCTGCATACATTGATCGTATGAACATTTTGTAATAAGTTGATCTTATTCCATTTTGATAATAATGAAATGTACAGTAGTACATAACTTCATTCTATATAATTCATACATAAAAACTTCATTCTGCATGTGCCACTGGTGGTACATGCAGCACTACCATCATGTCGCCAAATGTAACACCGGCGAAGCAACTTTTTTATCGCATATTTCTGTACAGTATAATAAGCTGAACAACTATATCCTCGTTTTGTTGCGGCAGGTGAATTTGAGCTACTCGACAATTCTAAGATTTCTTCGTCTAATTGTATAGTATACTATTTCAGTATGTATCGTAAACTATTTTTCAGTCATCATCAATAAAAAATTAATTATAACTTGTTATTTAATATAATGTGATATATCCAGTCTACAGAATTTGGGTCATTTTTTACATTTTCTGTGCGAGCATCCTTTAATTTTCTTCTATATTCAATTGTTTTTCAGAGAATAATGGGTTTATTTACCACATTCACCGCATCTTGAGGTATGATTGTAATGAATTACCAGCATCTTTTTTCATTGTACATCACTGCACACTTACAGTTCCAAGAAAGACAGTGTAGTTTTTGTTACAGCTACACTATAGCTATGATGTGAGCAATAACTTATGTGATTATAAAATATCTTGTCATATTTGGTGCATTTTGTAGAGAAGAAAATTTGGATCATGTAAAAATAATGCACACCAGATGTTATTGGGGTGCATGATCTTTACAAGCTTTTTACTGGGGTGCATGATCGTTACAAGCTTTTTATTGGGGTGCATGATCGTTACAAGCTTTTTATTGGGGTGCAGGATCGTTACAGGCTTTTTACTGGGGTGCATGATCGTTACAGGCTTTTCATTGGGGTGCATGATCGTTACAGGCTTTTTATTGGGGTGCATGATCGTTACAGGCTTTTTATTGGGGTGCATGATCGTTACAGGCTTTTTATTGGGGTGCATGATCTTTACAAGCTTTTTACTGGGGTGCATGATCGTTACAAGCTTTTTATTGGGGTGCATGATCGTTACAAGCTTTTTATTGGGGTGCATGATCGTTACAGGATTTTTATTGGGGTGCATGATCGTTACAGGCTTTTTATTGGGGTGCATGATCTTTACAAGCTTTTTACTGGGGTGCATGATCGTTACAAGCTTTTTATTGGGGTGCATGATCGTTACAGGCTTTTTATTGGGGTGCATGATCTTTACAAGGTTATACTGGGGTGCATGATCTTTACAAGCTTTTTATTGGGGTGCATGATCTTTACAAGCTTTTTATTGGGGTGCATGATCTTTACAAGGTTATACTGGGGTGCATGATCTTTACAAGGTTATACTGGGGTGCATGTTCTTTACAAGCTTTTTATTGGGGTGCATGATCGTTACAAGCTTTTTATTGGGGTGCATGATCGTTACAAACTTTTTATTGGGGTGCATGATCTTTACAAGGTTATACTGGGGTGCATGATCTTTACAAGGTTATACTGGGGTGCATGATCTTTACAAGGTTATACTGGGGTGCATGATCTTTACAAGCTTTTTATTGGGGTGCATGATCTTTACAAGGTTATACTGGGGTGCATGATCTTTACAAGGTTATATTGGGGTGCATGATCTTTACAAGGTTATACTGGGGTGCATGATCTTTACAAGATCCGAAAATTTTATTCATTCTGTACATCATCTACCAATAGTGTCACATGTTATAGCTATTTGATTGAATTATTGCCAGTGCACATCATGTATGTAAATAGTAAATAGGTACACATCTTGTTTTATATTAACTTCAATATTTTTCATTTCATATAAATACCTATAATTTTTTTTATTTCTTAAAGGTCCTCTCCACTCTAAATAAAAAAAATTCTGGTATCGCTTTAAATTTGTAGAGCTAAGGTTATATAACATATCGCAGTAAACAGAATTGAAATCGATCAAGTATTCTGTTCACAATTAATTATATAAGTAATATTCACATTTTGTTTTTTCTCATTCTGAGATTCGCAATTTCATTACAAGAAAAAGCCCCCTGTATACTTGAGTAGGATGTTCGTTCGTCTATACATAGCCCATACCTATTCAAAATTTCAAATCACAGATCTGCGTTCAAATAGAAAGTGTATAAAAATTAACAGTTCTCAATATCGGAAAATGTTATGATATACGAAAAACGATTAGTAAGAAATACTTAATTAGGAAATTGATTTCTTTATATAGATCCATTGTCTTAGAACTACACTATTATGATAAAGTGAATCTTAGAATAGAATACCTACCGTAACTTACGCGGATAAGGCAGGTTATGGATACGCTAAGACCGGCCTAGCTATGCTAGCGCCTATGTACCTATATTATTAAAGTTAGGTAACAGTAAATCTGAGCAAGGCAGGGATTGCACCATAGTTTGATTCAGCTTTAATTGGTCCATACTATACTTTACATCTGTGTCTCAGTGTCTGCATGATATGTTGTTAAAAAATTGGTCATAAGAATTAGCCTAAGCCCTAATGCATGCTGAATGATGGGAAATTGAACATCGGTCAAAAATAAAGTCATATAGATACAAAGTATAATATTAGACCAAAGCTCAATTGACTCAAATCTCCAAATTGTAGTACATTTTAAGTTAATGTACGAATACCTAATAGGAGTGCTGTGGTATCACGCTGAAATGGAAATTCAATCAATTTAATCAAAAAACATTCATTAAGTTGGCAGGTGTCTTTGTCAAGCATTTTTAGTTTGTTACAAAGTAACTCGATTAACACAAAGAACATCTTAGTGACAATACGGTACCGGTAGCATTGATATCTATCAATCAGCTTTGTTATTGTTTGGATTTTGTCGGATCGTGTTAGCCTATCGAACCGGGGGGCTTTTTCTTTGCTTGAAATTCAGAGGTGTAGTAGAAAGAACGAAAAAATCTTAAATTACATATAATAAAACTATAGAACCCAATTTGAAATGGGTTGCAGTTTTATTATCAAGAACATTAGTTCTAATGCATAGAGATAAAAAAATAGAGTGGAGGGGACCTTTAAATAAATTAAATGTATATGAATAATTTTTTTATTACTTACAGACTCACGGAACCGGAATCTCTTTATAGCCCCCAGGGGCTCTATCCTGAAGCTGTCAGTGGTGAATGGAAGAGAATGGAGGTGGCGTTCCTTTGGCCCTGAACTGTTGTAACTGGGATTATGCAATTTTTTTCCATTTTGACCATATTTATCATTTTTTTAATGCTACTTGTTGAAAATGAAGATAGTGCTGGTGTTATGCTCTTCATGTACGAAGTCTTAGATTTTTGTGTTAGGTAGATTCGTAGGCTTCATTTACTATCACCTCTTCATTTTCCTCTTATGGCATTCCAGGACATGTGGTCTAAAGGTCAAGATCACACCCTTTCAGATTTGCATGAAACTTGATACAATGGGTACTTGTGCTGAAAAAACTCCATTCCATAACTTTCTTATTATTAGTCATAGAACAAAAAGTTGGCAGGACTTTTGTTCAGATTAAGCTTGGCAATCTTCCTAGTTGTAAAAATTTATTATTTCAAATTTTTAAATGAAAGAGTATTTTCCCTCATTGACCTTGACCTTTGCCCTCAAAGACCCCATCTGACAAAAATAAATTATTAAAACAAAATAATGTAGATCGACTTCTTGGCTTTAGGTTGGAAAAACAATATTTACTCTTAAAAGGGATTTATTTGAGCTTAAACAGGTGCGTTAGACAAAAAAGAAATATAAAAGTATATGATAAATTATAATTTTGTAAAAATAATTTGAAATAGATTTTCCCAAATCATAAATTTACTAATATTAATAATTTCCAAATATTAGATTTACTACTATCAAATTTCTTTACTAACAGTTACTATTATTAGTTAAAGTTGCTATTATTGATTGATTATTACTGTTATTTATTGATATAATAGTAAATATTATTACATAAATATTAATTAATATTAGTAAACATTACTTAATAAACATTAGTAAATGTTAATAAACAATAGTAAATAATAATAAATATTTGTTAATAGTAGTAAATTTAATATTTGGTAGCTAATTATTACTATTAGTAAATTTATAATTTGTGAAACTCTACTCTAATTTAACTTTTCAAAATTATAATTTATCTTTTACTTTTATATTTTTTTGTGTAACGCACCTTTTTGAACTCAAATTTATCCCTAATCCTTATTAATAGTATCAATACTAACTTTCCAGCCTATAGTCAAGTATTGCATCCATTGGCTCTATCCTGAAGCTGTTTGTGGTGAATGGAAGAGAAATGGGGTGGCTTCCCTTGGGCCCCGAACTCTTGTGATTTAGATAATGGATTGTCTTTTTTCATTTTTACCATGTTTATCATTTTTTTAATGTTACTTGCAGTTATATAGGATAGCGCTAGGGTTATGCTCTTCAACTATGAGGTCTTAGATTTTGTGTTAGGTAGACTCGTAGGCTTCATTTACTGTCACCTCTTCATTTTCCTCTTTCTTCCGTGAGCGCAGCCACCGGTGCTTGTGTCCCTTTTCGTCACATTCCTTAGTAACTGACTGCATTCACGGAGTAGCTTTTCTGCATCCATGAGCTCGTCACCGACGGTGGTAAGTGGCTTTGTTCATGAAGCAACTTTCCTTTCAGACTTCTTCTTCTAGTCCCTTGTTCCTTTTGATGTCAGCGAAATAGTACGATATGACTGAAGCTCGACGTCAAACCCCTACTAAAATAAAATAAAAATATAGTCAAGTATTCAATCTACATTTTTTTTAGGTGGGACTTTTGAGGGCAAAGTTCAAGGTCAAAGAGGGTAAATGCCCTTTTTCATCAAAAAAGTTAAAATACATATGATTGTGTACACCCAGGAAGATTCTGAACAAAATCATTTCAAACTTTTTCTTCTAGAACTAATAATAAGAAAGTTATGACCTTTTAAAAATCGTGATGACAAGGCATTATGCCCCTTATTACAAAAGTTCAAAAGGTTTATAACTTTTGACAAATGTAAGAGCTAGAGAGCTGAGAATCTCAAAAGTCGAGTTTCTTGGGCACAAGCACACATAGTACTAACTTTCATACAAATCTGAGGGGGTGGGGTGTTGAGTTAAATATCATATTTTTTGGACTACTTGTCATGGAATGTCCTCTGCCATTCGTGTATGTAACCACCGGTGCTTGTGTCCCATTTCGTCACATCCTTTGGTAAGTGACTGCAACCACGTAGTAGCTTTCCTACATCCATGAGGTTTGTCACCGACGGTGGTAGTTGACTTTGTTCATGGAACCCCTTTTCTTTCTGACTGGTTCTGCAGTCCCTTGTTTTAAATTCCTTAAGTTGTCTCAAATATGGCCTTTAGTCACGAAGCACACGTCAAACCCCTACTAAAGTAAATTAAATCAACCAGGTTCTAACCTTACTATGGTTGGAGGAATACACTCTAAACATACCTTTATTGAAGTACACTAGTCCAAAATAAATAGAATGCCAATTCTGTCACAAACAGGTTGTTATAAATTAAAATGGTAAACAGAAAAGCTCAGAGGGTGGCCACTTTCTGCTACTTGGTGTACCATGCTTTGGCAAAAAAAACTACTAAAGTTGCACAATAGAGCAGACACCAGCCAATATCTTAGCAGTTGAAAGATTTTTATAATGTTTAGCTATTTATTCGAGTTGTATTTTCCAATTATTATCCTTTACTTCTCCAACATATTCAATATATTATGCAGAAAAATCCGATTTTTAAAAGTTTTAGGAAATTAATACCAGTAGTGGTATATGCTGCACGTTGAGCGAGTTAGCTGTGTACCATACATGGTGCATGATGCTATGAATGTCTTAAAACAGACTAAAAGTTGTTATTTGTTATAATTTATTTAATCAATACAACAAATAATCACTTGTTTTATCATTTTCAATTTTGAAATGAAAGAGGCCATTCATCCTCATTAGCCTCTAATTCCACTTATTATAAATTTACTCAAATTAATAAAGCAAATAATCACTTGTTATTAGTTTTGATAGCTACTCCTTTTTAGCAAGATTTTTTAATTGACTTCATTTAATAATCATATATCTTGTGAATGTACTAAGCTAATTGAAAATATACATCTTACTTAATTTTCCTGTTGTATTTCCACTTGTTCATTTGATAGTTTGATAGTTAATATTTTATTCAATTTTATTGCCACAAGGGGCTATTTCGTGAAACTAATCTTTGGTGAATGGAAAAGAATGGGATGGCTCATAAATGTTTTTATTTTTACTATGCTTATTGGTTTTGTAACGCTACTTGCAGTTCTAGAGGGTTAAGCGGCGTTTACACTATCAATTTTGACTGTGGAGGTGAGTGTCAATCACACCTCTTCACTCACACTCCATCCCTGTAGTTTCAGTGACTGACGTTCAGACTATAAACAGTTAGTCAGTGTTGCTGAACGACACACATTGGCTTTAGTCACTAGAGAAACCTTTATTATTATTATTAGCTTTATATTATATATTTAATATTTTTAATGTTGTATATTTGTTTATATTGTTTATAATTAAATTACATTACAGCAAATTCATTTAGTTATCACAATTTAACTTAATGAAATAGCTTATGTAAATTGAAAATGATCTTGATTATTAATGTTCATCTTATAGTTCGATTACAATATCAATAATTAAAAACAATTCAATGCGTTCCAGTTACATTATTATATATTAACTGAGAAATTATTGTGAAATGTTTCTCGTTAATCCTATTTTATTTAAATTAAAAAAATCAATTCCATTTATCCCCTAAGATCTCTTGCGATAAATTTTTCAGTTTTGTATTATGTTCAAAAATAAAAACTATCACTAATAAATTGATACACATTGGTTCATCATATTTAAAATATGAAAGTATCTAAATAAATTAATAAAATTATGAATACTATCGCACACTACCTTTCATCCTCGATATGTGGTGTGTGACTGATAATCACTCAACTCGGCAACCTATGGCTAACATTGATAGATTCCATAGCGTGGACGAGATAAAGGGAGCAACTTTTGTGGTGGGGAGAGAGGGAATAATAAGATTTACACTCACCTCCACAGTCAAAACTGATAGTGTAAACACCACTTTATGCTCTTCAACTACGAGGTCTTGGATTTTGTGTAAGGCAGCCTCGTAAGCTTCATTTTCCTCTTCCATCCGTGAGTGCAACCACCGGTGCTTGTGCCCCTTTTCGTCACATTCCTTTGCAAGTGACTGCATTCACGGAGTAGCTCTTCAGCATCCACGAGCTTTGTCACCGACGGTGGTAGTTAAATTTCATTTTTGACTGCTTCTTACAGTCTCTTGTACGTAATTACGGTCAGTCATATGGCATTTTTTTTCGAAGCAGATGTTAAACCCTTATCAATATACATATTTGATATTTTCTTAATGTGAGTAATAGATCCTGAACTCAGAGTAATTTACAGTTCAATTTACTTTTACCTTTGTAATTATGGTAAAAGATAGAAACTACAGGCTTTAGTTACCAAATTACGACTCAGTTTAGTTACCAAGCGGTAACTAAAGCAATTAAAAGTAACAAAAATTTATAATGGTCACTCCTTGATTATATATCTCTTTTTTTATGAGTTGTAGAAAGAAAATTTGTTAAGTTATTAGAGTATTACGAATATAACACGGAACTTATCCTAAAATGGGACATGTTTAATTTCTGAACCAATTGCTTCAAATAACCTCATATGGATTATAATTTTGATGTTTTTTAGTTACCGTGAAATAATCAAAAAAAATTGTCTCCGTGTTCTATGTCTATGAACGGTTCTTATTTTGAAATAGGACTCTAAATAAGTACGTACCACTTTTATTAAAGTGAGTTATGCTTAAAGCGAGGCATGCCTGTACTTTGTTATCTACTGGGCCACTGACTAGTCCGGTTTTTATTACACCCCGCTCTTATTACAAAATGGTAGGTAATAAGAGCGATTTGCGACTCAAGTTTTATTTGAATTGTAACTCCTTGATTAAACAATAAACATTTCATTTTCTATGAGTTAGATTGAAATAAAATGTTACGAAGGTTCAGCATTGCGTATATTGAAAAGATAAACGTTAAAACAGCCCAATGAATTGACAATATTTTATATTAACATGAGATTAACTCTAATTCAGTACAGGTAGGTAATTAGTTTGGTAATTTGATTTATATACCTGCAAGGCTACAAGTAGGTACCATGAACATCAATAAATTAAACGTTATCTAATAGTTTCATATTTTTTACTCGAAAATGTGAAACCGTCCGATAACTCTAAACTTATCTTGCTGCCAACTATATTTTTCGGTGCATAAAATTACTGTTTGTTCAATGCAGCACAATTATATAAATCAAAGAATCAAACTAATTACATAAAGTAACTTATATTCAACTAAGGTTGGATTTTAATAGTTTATTTCATTCTCTACTGACAGACTACTTACTGTACACTATTATATCAAAGCTTTCATAATTTCAACTCTTTTCGAGTCTGGTGGTACATATTTTATACCACACTCATGGTTACAATTAATGCAAGGTGGTACAGAAAGTATACCACCTAAAAACTCTTTCAAAACTGGTGGGTAAATATTCTTTACCACCATAAAGGTTATGTTTAATGCTCAGTGGAACAGAAAATGTACCACCTTTAAAAATAAAATTTGGCAGCTCAAATTTTGAACCACCTACATAAATGGTTAGGTATATAGTCATAATTCTTTGAGCATATAATATATGGCATTTATTTCTCTGAAAAGTGTGGGTCTGAAAGAGTTAATATATCTTATCATAACCCCCTATAAACAACGTATATCGATTCGATTGCCTTGGATGTCGAATCGATGGATTGTTCCATCGAATCGACAGACCGTTGTGACTAGGGGGCCATTTCATTATTGTAACTCGTACAAAATGAAATGTTTGAGGAGTTACAATTATATAATAACGTGAGCCATACATCAATCGTATTACCATTTCCAACTAGATTACGTGCATTAGGTAGAACGCATACTATTGCCCCCGCTTATAAATGACTTGACCTAAAGATTTCACCCGTTCGTTTACAATTATTTAATAAACTGATTCGTGGATAATAACCAATCGTCCCACCAAGTTCCATTTAATATGGTTGATTACTTTTTGAGTTATTGAGTGATAAATGACTTTGACAAAGTCACTTCCAACATTCTATCAAATAGTTTCTGGACATTAACTGATCGTCCCACTAAGTTTCAGTCATTTTGGTTAAATAATTTATGAGTTATAAATGGCATTGATCATTGACCCGATCTCTCCCAAAATATAACCAAATGGTTCCCTTACATTGACCAATCGTCCCACCAAGTTTCATGCAATGTGGTTAAATACTTTATAAGTTATAAATGACCTTCACCGGATCACTTCCAAAATTCTACCAGATGGTTCATGCACAATGACCAATGGTCCAGTTAAATTTCAGTAAATTTGGTGGAATACTTTTTCAGTTACGCGAATAACAAGATGACAAATGCCGTGTAAAATATATCCTTTCCGCATTCTGCGAAGGTAATAACTATAGCCCGGATTTCCAGTTCTTATGCTATAAACGCTATTTTGACCATAGAAATAAATTTTTATAGCGTTTATAGCATAAACGCTATTTTGACAAGAAATTAAAAGATAGAACTAGTAATTATGGTATAAGCGACTATAAAAACTGTGATAAACCATCCTTTACGTGCGAAATATATTTGTAACAGATTATTATATAATTGATAAATTATACATGCAAGAGACATTTAAATTAGTGTGCCATTTCATTCACATTTTCTATAGGAATATTCCATAGAAAACGTACGAACATAATTATTGGTAAATTAAACTGAATTGAACAATGAATAAACCACTACTCGATACAGTATAATATTATATAGTTTTCTTAAATAATAAATAGAATGATACGTGAAGAATGAAGATATGCCCAAATGAAATAAATATATGGTATCTATTTATATATTGTGACCGGTAAATTTCGCTCTTTCCGTAAAGAAGTTACTTTGAACACAATCATTTATGAAGGTGATAGTTAATTGAGTGCTCAAGTTGTAAAAACCAAAACAACCCAAAGTGAAACAACCCGAAACTTTTAAAGTTGAAATAATCTTTTCAAAATTAAAAATGATTTACAGTGACAAGAGACTAAGCATAACAGCTGTAAATGTCATTGAAATGTTGGTAATTTCTCGCAATGAAGTTTAATTATTGTTTCATTAATTAAAAAAGTTATCAAGTCATTATATTAAGAATTAATGTTACTGTTTTTGTATTTGGTTTGTGCTGTTCTATGTGAGTGTCTTTGTTACTCTTAGTTGGTTGTGACTTAGACAACATAGTTTTGGATAAATTTAGTTTAGTTTTTTCTCTTCTTGTTAGTTTCTTGTAAAATAAAAGCTACGTATAAATTGAGAAACTTGGATATTATTTACTAATCATTAAACTCATAGTCTTATATATACGATATTATAAGTACACATTTGCCATTAATTGTTGCGTTAGTTCTGTGAATAATAATTTTAAATCAGCTATTAACAAATTAAAAAGAAAGGCATAGTTATTGTGGAATTTTCTTCTAAAAGTTTCTATAATGTGGATAAAACAAAGAAAATGCAATAATTTTAGGACACACTCAGCTATTATGAGGACTTTTTCACCGACTTTAAAACTCTTTTTTAGAGCTATACAAACTTTTTTAAAGCGCTATTTCGACTACTTTCGTTAGAACTAGGAAACCGGGCTCTACTAATAACTCTTTATTTGTGTAATAAAAATGTTGTCTACCTGTATTTCTCACTTCAAATATTAAGAAGAATTGCTGAATATATATTTTTTATCTGAGGGAAGTAGATTCATAGTATGCATTCGCTCTGTTTAAACTCATATTACATGGCAAATATTTCAGACAGAAACCAAGCGATTTGGAGCGCAAAAAAATAGTAACACCCCTCACCACGTCTCTGTCAGAACTGAGAGGCGAGCTGCGAGCATCACACAGTTTATAGAAGGGTAGTTAGTACAACGCTTTAATATAAATTTCGGAGCTTGGCCTTCGTGACGTCATTCAAGATGGCGGATGTTTCCACCAATCATGGAGCTCTGACAACTGAGCGCCAAATTCGGAAGCAAAAATGTAAACAAACAAAGATGTAAACATTGCAAGGAAGTTATAGAAACATTGATAGATTGACCGAAAAGCTAATCAACTTCCTAATTCTTGACCAACTATTTATAATACTATACCATATGATATTATTATTCTATAATGGTGCCTAGAATATATATATATATGCAGTTTTTAAACTGTAATTATAAAGATAAATTAGCTAAGATACCTAGGTAGGTAATCATGGTAATGGACACATAACTAGCTAATAAGATCTTTCCAATTTCATCAACATGACTTCAAATCCTAATCTTGGATTAGGTAGCTACCGGCTGTATATGTTGGAAATTGGAGAAAATTGAATGAAAAAAATAATTACCTACCCACTACATACCTATTTGTGAAAAGTGATTTCACTAGAATTTTGTCTCTACGACTCCACAGTCAAAAGGAAGAATTTGAATAAAGAAGCATTTCCAGCTGTTTGTGTTGGTAAGTTCCTATCATAGCCATATAGACCAGTCTGTATTTCGTGCACAAAATTCCACTGACTTTTCCACCGAAAAGTCGGTGGAATTTACCATGAAATACAGACTGGTAAAGTTTAACTAATACTTAGCACTGAGCCATGTTTCAAAGTGTGGGAGGAAAGTCACCAGTTTAGTGAGGAAATGGATCCAGGTCGCCACATTTAAGGTAACTACTCTTTAGCCATGAATTTTTTAATTTGAAGGCTATACTGTTTTGGTTGATATATTTGCCCCATATGATCATACAATTTCCAAAACCAGGTAATACAGTGTAATAGTAATCCATATTTTAAAGTATAAGTATGGACAAAGTCGCAAGTATATTGGTGACTTTTGAGAGGTTAAAATTAAAATAAGTTTGAAAGCATATAAATAACAAGTAAATCTCTCCCAAAATAATCTCTATTGATAAATATGCATCAGACATGAAGCATAAGCCATAAGGGTATATTTAACTTAAAGTGTATCATCTTCATTCTTTACTAGGAAGCCAGTCTGCAAAAGATGCATGAAGTTGTGAAGTTCATCTGGCGACTGTTGAGGCCCTGAAATTAGTCTCCTGAATTATTCGGCGACAATTTTCTAATTAATTCTTATGTGTACATGTAATTAGTGGAGCGAATTTTGAGATTTTTGGCCATTTTGGAGAGAAATTGGAAAATCTTCGGAGAGAAATAGCCACAAAAATTTAATATCTTATATATGGAGACTGATTGTGCATGCTTTGCAGACTGGCTAGGAAGTCAAATTTCTCCTTTAAACTATCATAAATTTCATGACCTGGATCCATTTTCTCACCAAATTGATGACTTTCCTGCCACACTTGGAAACATGGAACAGTATGTCCTTACTTACTTGCCTGGTCTGGCGCTCACTAATATATTGGCGAGTTTGTGATTGTAAAGTTCACATTTGAGCCTTAAATCCTTTAACATCCAAGTTATTTTACATGGGGAAAAAGTGTTTCATCACTATTTATTTTGTTTTTAGAACCTCATCGGACAAGTGAAACAACCAAGTAAATTATTAATATTAGTACATAGTAGCTATGTCTCAATCTCATAAACTCTCCAGCTACCTTCAAAGAAGCTAAATTTTTCTCAAAAAATGAGCAAATTATCATAAATTCTTTCCTAAATAACATTGTAGGGTCAAGCAGGTAAATTGTGGCACACTAACTGTGGTCTTTAACAACAGAAACATCATAGCTTCAAAACATTTATCAAAAATTTAAATTAATAAATTATAGCATGCATTGTGCTTCTTTTGATAGCTTATCATAGCTATGCAACATTTTAATGTAATTTCAGTTAAAATTGTTTTGGAGACTCTCTTGAGATTTGAGAGGGCTGCAATTAAAAATTAAGGGACCGCAATTTACCCGCGTGACCCTAGCATAGTCAGATTGTAGAATAATTGAAAAAAAAACACTTTTCCAAGACTCTCTGCAACAAATCTGAGGCTATGAGCCCAATTTTATAAATTTTATGTCTCTGCGGGAGATCTTGCATTTTAATTCTTATGTAAGCACAGGAATTGTAACGTATGTAGTATGTAACAGGGAGATTTTGAATTGATTTCTATGTTATAATGTAACTATTAATTTAGCTGTGGGAGATTCTGTATCCTCTACTGAGAGTCAGAAAGTAACTGTCTCTCAAATTAAAATCACTGCAGAAGAAGAGATACATTATGCCAAGTGGTTCAAGATTAGGATAAATATAGAAAATTAATCAAGTGCTCAACCTTAAACTAGTCTTCATAAATTCGCCAATAAAATGGCAATAAAAGACATGCTCTATTACCTGGTCAGACCATATATGGAAAACAAATTTTGAAACAAAGTGTTATTAACTTATTAGCTATTAATACCATTGCAATAATAATATTTTATCAATTATTCTATTCTAATTCCCCTAGTTGAATAATGGGGACACATAATGTGTCTTATATATAAAATAGAATTTTATTTCACAAGGGAAACTTATCTGACCTTTATAATTGATTGGGGGTGGAGGGAAATAGATAGTAGCTAGCTACTCTTATAATTTCCAAGAAATTGTAAAGATATATCGCACTTCAAAAAATGTCTCAGTCACGTCTCCAAAGATCTTTGGCAGCAAGGACGCAGGAGAAAATGCACTTTACAGACTTGCCGTATAATATAGGAATAAATAGCTAGCTAGAAAATCACAGACGTTGCTAGAATATTTAGAGTTTGTAACTATTTTGTATAATTAATCAAATTAATTTAATCATACTTCCAAACAGGAACTCCAACCAGTAGCTAATTCTAAATTCAGAAAAAAATTTGACTCTGACCAAATCTCATCTAAGAAGAGCTGGTTGCTACCCCCCCCCCCCCCCTCACTGGAAATTTTGAAGCAGCACAAGAAGAAAATGTCCATATGATTCTTCTTCTGAACTACATAAGTACATAACCATATAGCTAGCTTCATCTCATTATTGCTTTGATAGTTTGATTGCACTGACTCTTGGTGAACAATTTATGAATCCAGTTATTGCTTCTCATTAGTCATTTTTATAGACATTTTATATATTATTTTTATAAATATTTGAAGCTAACAATTTGTGAATGTTATGCCCTAACTGTAATTAATATTTTATGAAAATTTTCATAGGAACCCTCGCATGAATTAGAATCAGAGGAAGTGGTATTTCTAGAAAGTGAAGTTAAAGCTGCCTGCAGAGCCCTCGCCTGAACTGGAATCAGAGGAAATGGTATTTCTAGAAAGTGAAGTTAAAGCTGCCTGCAGAGCCCTCGCCTGAACTGGAATCAGAGGAAATGGTATTTCTAGAAAGTGAAGTTAAAGCTGCCTGCAGAGCCCTCGCCTTAACTGGAATCAGAGGAAATGGTATTTCACAACTATAAAGTGAAGTTATAGTTGCCTGCAGTGCCCTATTCACGGTCACCAACAACACCAGTTGGAGGCTTCTTCCCTTCCATCGCCTCTGCTTCCCAATACAGAATAAATTGCCATGAATATGGAAAAATATTACAGCAAGAATCTCAAATCAAAATTGACTGATCATGAAACATGCAGCAATATTTTAATCTTCCAGGATCTGAATCTAAATTTGTTTATATTCTTCCAGGAATACATACAAAATGTAGATTCATCCTAGGGATTAAAATATTGCTGCCTATCATTTATATCCTTTATCAATGAATTTCTTCTTCTTTTTCTTAAATAAGAACTGCTATTATAGAGAATTTTGTAGATTACTATCAGAATTGATGTACAAATATTGTATGCTCCCTAAGCTATGCTGTGATCAAGTGAACAAATATTTAGTTAAGTTCAATGTCTTAGAACATGGAATCAGAAGCTTAGACATATAAATGAAACGAATAAATTAATGAAAATAACTATTATTTAAATTTGTCCATTAGGTTTTCAATGACCATTTGAAAGTATATTCATATAAGCGAGATAGTTTTGATTTTTCATTTTGATTGAATAGAGTTAACCATCAAAACTATTCTGCTTCAATGAATTTTTTATTATTATTAATTTTGCTTCCGAATCACTGGACGATTCATTTTGCAGCTGAAACTTATGCTCAAATCTATAAAGTTTAAATTGTATCCATTACAATAGATGGATCTATTAAAATGGATACAATTAATTTATATAGCGAAATGTACTAGTTTAGTAGTTTCCTTTTTTTTCATTCTCATAAGAATACTGTTCTTATTCAAGTTATTTATGTGTACGTCTGTCAATGATCAGTAAATGGTTCAGGCTTCATTTACTATCACCTCTTCATTTTCCTCTTCCATCCGTGAGTGCAGCGACCGGTGCTTGTGTCCCTTTGCGTTACATTCTTTGGTAAGTGACTGCATTCACGAAGTAGCTTTTCTACATCCATGAGCATTGTCGCTGAAAGTGTTAGGTGACTTTGTTCATTGAGCAACTTTCTTTTCTGACTGCTTCTTCTAGTCCCTTGTGTTTAATTCACTCATTTTCCTCTTAGATATTTGTTCTAGGAAGCCAAAGGAGAGACTTAAACCTGTTACTAAAATTCAAGTTTTTTGTGCTATTGTTTGTCATTGTTATTTTATAGTTTATTTTTTTCAAACCTTGAATGAACTATAATACTATTGTATAGTTATAATGTGTTTATGATACAGCTCTTTTATAAATGATTGTTCCTAATACTTTAAAGAAAGTAAAAATTTAGCATAAAATAGTAATGGACAAATATCAGATTATTTGTAAATGTCAGTTTTGTTGATTTTTCAATAGTCTGTGGTAACCTGTGATAAGTTATATATATGGATTATATATATATCATATATTTAAAGCTGAAAGTTTAACCATAATAATATCCGGGCTATAAATGCTCCATCCAATAAAATCTGTGAATATAATAATTATTATCCTTCTCAAATAAAACCTACCTAATTATATGTTTCTATATGAAGTTCAATATAGGCTATCCGTATGAATTTAAATAATATTATTTTTATCTTGCATCTATGAATAGAACATTTTACATGCATGGTAATCTATTATCAGGCTAAATAAGCTTAAATTGCTTCTTAGAAATTTGGTTACGAGTGCAGTGAGCTACTAACGAAAAATGCTTAAATAAAGAGTTTATTATATGATCAGAGTGTTCTAGACAACTGAATTTCAAGTAAATAATCTATAATGGTAATTAATATTCTCATTATAAAAAGAAAATAATCGAATTAACCAAATAATTAAATTTGTTCAAGTTTGCTATTTTGATTTTTTTTAGCTATGGCATTGCGCAACAAAAACAATACTTGGCAACTGCCTGCTACGTCACGGCCGCCAAGCTATTTTGACTCGAATTTGTACCCGTAGACTTGAACTAACTACCCTATTCTATAAACTGTGGAGCATCATGAGCATGGATGATGAATGAGTTGTCAGTGGCCCGCCCCTTTGTGTGTGGGAGAGGGAGGGGGAGGGTGGAGCTAATATTAGTTCCAAAGAGCATTAGCCCCCAGGCTGGGTAGGCTCTAGGCTAGTTTGTGTTATTTCAATTATATGGCCGGACTATTTGCACAGATATCAAAGACCTAGGTACGACTTTTGCTAAGATATTATACCCAATGGACATTTATTTTCGAAAATTATAGCAGGGTAACATTATTTTTAAATCATTTGACGATTAGCTCATTTATCTTATGAGTATTAGTTTGAAAATATGTTTATCTTAATATTTTAGTTTGAAACATCTTTTATATTAATAATTTCGATGCCAGACCTAGTTTCGATAATACTACCTGACTAAAATACATTATATCTTAAAATTTTAGGAGCCAGACTGTTTTATCTTGATTTATTTTGCGATATAATAATTTACCTAAGAAAATACTTCCGAAAAACGGTTTATTTAAGTATTTTATAAATAGATTCGTCTTTTCTTAAAACATTTCGATCTCAATCACAATAGGTATAAAAATATTAGTGCCAAAGTTTATTTATTTTGAAGAAATAGATCAGAGACCGATTTATTTAGAATATTCTATTTTAAATCATATTTGCTTTAAGCTCATTATACCTCAGTACTGTTTGAAATAAAAATTACACGTGATTTTCCTATTTATGATATATTATTAGTGATTAAATCTATTTTTTTTAAATTATCTTTATGCAGGTACTGATTTTCTTGATACGATTATATTCAAATTTAGTTTTTCTTGTAACTGTTTACCGAATGACATGTTTATTTAAAGTAATTAGTTCACAATAACACTTATCATAAATTTATAGATCTCAGGTGCGTTATAATAAAATCTTTTGATCTTAGGTCCTTTTACCTAGAATAATGTAGGCACTTGGAACATTTGCAGTAGGATATTTACGTTACTACTATTTTTATTAATTCTTTAGGTCTCAGTATAGCCTATCATATTATCGAGCCCTAATAAATATTAATCGTGATATCGAATGCTATACATTTTAGTACCAAAATCGTACAGTTCGTTATTATGTTCTAGGAATTTCTAAAATAAATCAGAAGAGTAAAATAGATACCAGACACATAGATACTTTAAAGGAAACTACACTTTTGTTGGAGCAAGTGAAGATAACGGTCGTGGGTCCATTATCTTTAGTTGGTTAAATTCTGGTCCGTTATCTTTCCTAGATTCATTTCAGATCCGTTACCTTTATTTGGTTAAATTCGTAATATTGAAACGTAAATTGGAATTCGAAAAATCTTTTTGAATTATAGGATTTAAGCTGATTTTTTTCATTTTTTTATCAATTGTTCTTCACAAACTCAAAATCGATTGTTATATGTTCAAATTATTGCAAATAACTCCGGCCGATGATCATTAATATTATCATCTATATGGTTGTAAATTTATCAACAACTAAAAGGAATTTTAAAACTAGTGGAAACTATCGTTTTTCATCAATTCTTTCAATTAGCTTTTTTCTGGTCCGTTATCCTTGCTAGATAAAATTTTGGTTCGTTATCTTTACTGGCTTAATTTCTGGTCCATTATCTTTACTAGGTTCATTTCTGGTTCGTTATCATTACTCGTTCCTATTTGTCTAAACAGAAGTTAGTTTTACTTTTTACTGTTTTCTAAATGATATTAATTTTCTTTTCTTTATATCTTCTTCAATGATCGACAGTAATCAAATTCATAGCATTTATGCCCTTATTAAAGCTGTCCAAACTTCACCTTTCCGTAACGGAGAGAATCATAATAACAGAGGTAAACATTTGCAGGACAGAAATAAATTTGCCAAGTAAAGGTAAGAGGTCATCAAAACATCGAAAAAAGGATGTATTACATATTTTGTTGTTTTCAAACCTTTGTTTTTAACCCACTGTATACGACTGAAGATATATACATAGTAGATATCAATTCTCTATATGAGAAGTCAACCATGGGGTTTCTCGACGCCTTGTACTATAACCTTTTCTATTCAACTTATTCAATCGTTCCTTAATCAATACAATAATCTAATTATCATTAAATTTGTATATAATACTATTCTCATCTATAAGTCCATATATTCTCAATATCAATATGTCGAAAGTACACGTTTTCGAATAAATTGAAAAATTCGGCTCGTTAAAGATACACAAACATACATGAATTCATTACATTGGAATTAGTGCTACAAGTCATGGTTTATATTCAAGATGATTATTATTCAAAGATGCCATAACAAATTAAATATAACATATATTTATAACCTATATATATGTTGTAATTATCCCCACAATATACATACTGTACTGTGTAAATAATTTTAGAGGTAATATAACTAGGCTAACTTTTGACTGAAGCAATTCATGGTAAGGAAAAACAATTTCATACTTTCGGAGGCAAAAACTTTAATAAGAAAACAAGTTTCCATCTTGTTGGAAAACAATTTCTCAAAGTTAATAAAGTTTGATGAAGATGTAATACAGATTGTCATAATGTTCAAAGTTAGCGAAGCTTGACATGTTAATTTATCTTACAAGCATTAATTAAATAACTTTAGTTTGTTGATAACATCATTATTACATTGCCAATAATTTAACATTCTAGTAATAAAAAAGTCGATACATTGGATGTAAATGTATATTCAACTTTATTCGTGGAATAGTATAATGATTTAATTCGAATATTCCTAACATCTAACGAATAAACATTTTATTATTCCTTCAGTGTCGTATGATCACAAATGTAATACAGTTAACAATACCATTGGCGGGAGATAGCCCTAACAAAAAGGATTTATTCCTGGTTATTTCATTAATATCTCAGGAATAAATCTTTCTTTTCAGAGAATTAGTCGCTTTTTGAAGCATTTTATGCTACAAAAGACGGAGAAAGGAACACGGTTATGAATTCAGTTTCCGTCGACCAAAGTTCGAGAAACTGACCGAAAAGGGGCAAAAATGATTTTTTTTATTCGAAGAGAGTTTGTTCTAGTTTATTTGGAATTTCTTTTTAACATAAATGAAAAAATAAGGAATCCATTTCCTATTTCTATATCGGATGATGATGATGTCCTTATGTATGTATGTCACTTCATTAGTATAAACAAAAAAATTTCTGATGGATAATGACTTAGTAGCTTGAAATGGTAGGCCTCATCCTTGTTTGCAAGACACACAGTCACCCATCCCTCCTTTTCTTCCTCTTCCTAATCTTCAAAAGCTCCAGTGTTTGTTTGTGTCATTGTAGATCAACAATATTTCCCAAATTCATCATTCACCACAAAGTTATAAACATTTATAAAGAAAAACTCTGCTACCTTTGCAATCGCCACTCTTTCAATGGGATGGAGAGAATACACTACGCTTCATTTCCCTCATTGTTTTCACTTCCAATTTATCAGTTCTTAGGGATTATTAGCACATTAGTTCTTATAACTTTTGTCAGTGGCTTAGTTTGTTATTAGACAGGATGTGAAAAACATTTCTAAATACCAGACAGGTCAATCAACACGAAGTCAATACATCACATTACCACTCTGTTTCAGTACTAGTTTTATTGTTATGCACCATATACTGATATTAATTGCAAGTTTATTTATTCTTCAGTGATTGACAATACTAAACTACAAAATTACTTAACAGTGTATCATTATTAATTTAAAGTAACATTTACTATGTAACACACCACCTACTATAGGTTATGTATCCCCTTACTTCCTCATCTCAGTTCATAATCATGTGAAGTAATATTCACTACGCAACCAATCATCTACCTTAGGCTAGGTATCTCCTCACAAATCAATGAATTTTCATGGAGCAGAGTCAAGCTAGCAAAGAAAAGTTAGAGAAGAAGATTTCCGTACCAGACTGCTCATTATGATAAGGATTTATCAGTATAAACTCAATGTTTATTTTCTCTACTAATATTTTTGAGTTTAACATTCGTTACTATATACTTCACAATACTAGATTGTTGTTAATGACAATCAATAACTGAGCAATAATTTCTTCTTCAGTTTTACTCATTTTCATTCTGCAAATATGTATAAGTATCTATGATATTCGTGAGACTGTTTGCAGAGAATCAACATTGGGGGAAAATCAGTGGAAATGAGAGTGTAGAAGGGACTACGATTTATAAAAGAGTTTTACTCTCTTTGTTTTTGAAGAGAAAAGTTCCTTAGTTTGGCTCTTTAGAACCGTCTTAAGATCATTGTGAACGCTGTACTTTTCCGTAAGTTATATTTATCCTATTAATTAACCTGGGGACAGGTTCAGGCGGACCAGTCCTCATGAAAAAAAATATTAATAATTTTAAACCGATTAGGAAGCTTTCTTCTAATGATTTTTATTTTTTCAACATAATTACATACGGTAGTACAAAAATGAAGGTGATAAATTGTAAGATACTCATATTATGAACATTCATTCATAAAAAATGTAATACAATTGTAAGTAAGTATATTTCAAAAACTGTTATAGAAGTACAAGTTTCTTTCTAGTATCCTTTTCATTATTGAAACCTTGGGTTAAACTGCTTTTGCCCCATTTTTATGTAATGAAGTAGTTAGGTAGAAATCAATAATCAGTAGGACTTCACCTCATTGTCATCAAAGGTACTTTACTGAGAGGGGCTGATGACCATCCCAGATTGGTTTCCTCTTACTCCATTATTTTACTGTTCTTTAATTTATCATACAATTTATACTTTTTTTATAATATGTCATACCTACGTGCTTCGAATCAGTGAGAAATGCAAATCCTCTCAAGTTGATCATCATCATCATCCCAACACCACGCCAATTAATAAATGAAACATAACTTTCAAACTTGATTAACACACCTGGTAGCAAGCAATAAACTTTCATGAAAATTTTCTAGTCTTGCATAAAACAGAGGAGAACATTGAGATTTCAGCAATTGGTTCAGTTGCACATAATGCAGTTAGGTACTCCATTCAAATGTTTCTCTCATTCATTTTTTTCTTGTGTCTTTTTGATGGAAATTCGTATTGACTCCGGTGTCGACAGCCATGGACATCTGCTACAAAATACGAGAACTATGAATGTGAATATCTAGCAAAATATGTTCTCTTTTCCAATTTTAGGGCACACGCATTGCTCTTTCTGCACCGCATGAATAGTTTATTGATTTACGATCATTTATAATGTACAGTTTCTGCTAAAAGGTACGCAGTGACATCTTCAGGCACTATAGCTTATTTTGTTTTATTAAATTAAATAATAGCCACTGAATATTATATAAGAATTGAGGGAAGCCATTCTTTTTCATCACAATAGAAAATTTGACATTGTACATGTTTGATTAATGATGCTTGAAGCTCGTAATTGAATGGATTAAATTGAACAAAACTAACCCGTTCGATACTATTATATGTGGAGCATAAAATATTGACTAACACGGTTTTATTATGTTACTTCCTTTTATCAAATACTATTTTTAATTTAGGTATTCATTTATTTAGTTGTTTCTTTTTTCATTATATATTGCATGTTTTCAACCTGTTCCTAAGTATATCTAAAAAGTAGAATAGCTGCTTAATAAAATGATTGCTAGTCCTGAATAGTTTTAATTCGGACAAAAATAATGCAAAATATTTGCAGTCTTAAGTTATTTCTTTTATAGTTTGGTTTACGGTTAAGTGAAGATATATATTTGGTTGGTGGGTGATTTAATTGATAATTGTTTTATAAATTCAACCCTAGTGACCTAGCCATTAAGTTTGTTGATTAACCTAACGACTGGTATCTGCGCGCCAGTCTTCACTAAAACTGTTATAAAATCTTTAAAAAATGACTTTTTCGATATTTTGTCTTCATGGAAACTTTCATTAGATATTCACACACCCATTGCTTAATGCCAAAGAATTATTGTTTATTTAAAATAAAATTAACAAGTAAATATAAGAAACAAATATTTCTTAGATTCTCTAACTATTTGTGCAAATGCCATTTTCACCACCCATCAATAAAATCCTTATAATATTCACATGAATTAATAAAACTTAAAGAAATTTAACTGTGCAGTGTGCAATGTGCATGGAGCAGGAATAAACAATGAAAAAGTTACAAGAAAGAAACATGTACCTTGAAGAGTTTTTGAATATAATTTTTTTTTCATGAGGACTTGTCCCTAACCCTAGTAACCTTTTTTTACGGTTACTAGGGTTTATCTAATTCTCATTATTGTACCGAGAACTAAACCTTATTTAATATCACCAGTCATCTGTCTATCCTGAGAACATTCCAGAAAATGAAGGTTTATGTTGTAAAGTGACTTCATGAAAAAAACTATTTATTTTCATAAACAATTAAATTGTCTTAAGTTATTATACTAACAAATTGAGCATTTTCATCAGTCATTTTAAATTCACCGGCAAATAATCACTCTTTGCTTTCATTGGAAAGAGATTATCTGAAAAGTTATTGGAGTCAACTTCTCCTACTATCGATAATCGAACTCGAGATACTTGAGAAAATCTTCGCATTTCCTGGTGGATTAATTGATGAATAAAGAGAAATTATTGAAGATGAGGATAAATATAATTAATTAATAATATTCATCACTGTATTTTCTCGATTAAATAGACTATTTAATGATTTATAAATTTATATTACAATTTTATATATATAATGGAGTAAACCAAAAAAAGTTCAAAATTATAAAAACACCAAAAAAATCAAAAATATTAACAAAAAAGGGAGTTTTTCATCCCTGCCATAGAACAGAAAGGTCTCCCACTGTAATGACGAAGCCATCTACCAAAAATGGTAGGCTAAGCCAAATTTACCCAGGTATCAAAAAATTATCCCCGGGATATTCCGGGGAATTTCCTTGCGATTATTCCCTTGATATCCCCATCTTTATCGAGAGGATGTCCTATTTTGACGTTTCAGCGATATTGGGATATCCCCAAATGATATCGAGAGAATAATGATGGGATTTAAATATATTATCCCTGGAATATTCCCTCGATTACATGGGAAGGGCAAGGAATTCAATTTTTTTCTAAAAAACTAATCTCCATCTAGAATTAAAATCACGACACACTCCATTATTTCGTGCTTGATGCAACATTCAGAGGAAGACCCTTGCTTGTTTATGTATTTTGATGCTAGGAAACATCGTGACTGAAATAACTTCTCTTCGACGAACGATTATTTGGATATTTTCTTGTTTTATTTTCAAATTTCTGATTTCTCAATCTAACTTGTTCTTGGGAGTTTACATGTCACTAGGTCTCATCACAATTTAAAGTAACACAAATGTTGAAGAACTAGGTGGCCACCTAGCGCAATACATCTTATTGTAATATATTAACATATTAACACAATCAATGAAATAATAAATAGAGAAACCCGTATTCAGTGAGAAGAGAATAATTAAAAAGTTATTGTTAGAGATCAGAACTGATAAGTTACAGAAATAGGAGTTAGAAAAGAGAACCGTAAACATATATGGATAATAATTCTATATATTTTGAAAGAAGTAACAATCACAAGTAATTTAATGAATACATCAAATCAAATAACGTTTTATAATATACAATAACCATAAGTTCACCATCTCAAAAATCTTAATTCCCTCTCCGATTCTCATATGCTAAAGCAGTTAAGATTTTCCCCCATTGAGGTAACTTCTGCCACTCCATGAGTTCGATGAGATTTTAACCCTTGCAATGTGCTTTGGATTTCGTATTCCTTTATACCAACCAATTCAATTTAGATTAAACGATACAAGGGATTTCAGTCAAATCTCCTAACTCGATTACATTGCAGGTATAGACTTAGGAATATTTTCATTGGCTGCATCAGAAAGCAAATTGTTCAGAGCAGATATTCTGATTGTGTGAAACACAAAATACAAGCGTGGTGAAATCACTGGTGATATAATTAAGTGACTACAAATATAAACTTCTTGAGGAAGAGAAATAGTCTGAAAAGTTCGTTAATCATATCCGTCAGTACTGACGGCTATTCTTGATTATAAATTCATTCTTTATAAGAATGAAAATGAAAATATTTATCGAATAAGTGTATAAAAGTAAATTTATACATGTATTTAAGCCCTTTAATGGATGAAGTACATTTACGAAATATACTCCTCGATTTTTTTATTTGTATTTGTCGGATCAAAAGTGTTAATTAACAATAGAACAACTTATAAATTATATCTGAAAAAAGTGAGACATTATGCCACATTTATATTAGAATACCGGTATATATAAATACACTGATTACCATAATTTGTAAGTACTCTAATTACCAAAATGTATACCTAAAGTTATTACCATTATGTATACCTAAAGTTATTACCATTATGTATACCTAAAGTTATTACCATTATGTATACCTAAAGTTATTACCATTATGTATGCATAAACTAATTACCAATATGTATACCTAGACTAATAATAATTTTACCTTTGAAGACTTACCTACCTATTACTAAAAATATATGCCAAACCCTTGAAAACTCATCCACCAAACAGCAGCTACACACGCAATATTGGTTAGGTAAATGGAGTAAACTTAGTAAGAAGATTGGTATATTGCACTCATAAAATTAATTAATAATTAGTTAGTAAAACATAACAGTAATTGCCAATACACTATGTGTTCCTTTCCTATTAACTCTTTAATTAATTGACGGAGTGCATATACAGTGTTTATTTAGTATAATTCCCAATTAAAATGCATGAGATCTATCAATTCGAGAGGGAAATTTCTTTCTTATTTCACTGATCAATGAAGAATGAATTGAAATAGAGTGATAGGGGTACTATCTTTACAAGAAGTTTCGATAGTACTCAACAGTAAATAGTATTAATATCATTGAGAAGTGAGAACAATTATAATATCACCATATTGTGCAGTGTATTATTTAACCCCTGTGACCTCGCCCTTAAAAGTTTGCTCATTAACCTACCGACTGGCGCGCTTGGACCATAGACTAGGTTACTAAGGTTAAAGTGATATATATTCGGTTTCTTATTTGCATAAGCATCATTTTTTGTAATATTTTTATATGCAATCACTATTATTATCTTCTAATGTTTTAACGACCGAAATGTGCTTTTGTAATATCAGAGACAATCATTTTTTCACTAAGTTGGATCTAAGCCAAAGAAAGCGAAGGCAGAACTTACACTGAATTCGATAAATTCAAATTAATTATATTGTTTGTATTTCTTCTTTCTTCTCTGTTAGTAAGAAAAAACTTGTTTCACAATCCCTGTCAAAAAGTTTTGGATAGCCAGATTTGCGTGTGATTTTGTTATTCTCATATATATGAATACGATTCAATCTCTTATAATAATGAATATATATAAATACATATTAACTGTGCTAAACCAATCAATACAATACATGAAGACGACATTTAATAGCAGATGATGGTGAAAATCAATGAAGTATAGAGAACTATCCCTAAACTTTTCGAATAAGTATTAAGAGATTTTGTTTCTTTGAGAAGATTTATCTCAAAGGCTTTAAGCTATGAAGATTAACAACACTCGATTTATTTAACTTCTCACCACTAACAAACTTGATATTTATGATCTGAAAGTTTCAAACTCTATTTCAGTGAGATTAACTGCCGTGAGAGATAACACTTTGTCAAGAGCTGCGACTATGGATACCTTGTGAATGAACAGTAAATACTTGCTGCTGAGAGTCACAACTTGGATGACAGAAGAGAAACTTTGATTAGTGGGCTACATATGGACTCTCAATAAAGTCTTGTACTATTCAGCATCATTTTCAATAAATTGATGAACATATTTTGTTTTTAGTGTAGATCTATTAACATAACCACAGTGATTCAGCTTAATTGAATACATCGAATTAGTAAAATGACAATATTTCTCCAATAAAAACAAGATGAATATAATATTTTTAGAAGTTGATATTTTTATAGGGATATACGATTACATTAAAATTTATATTATGAAGGCCCATTAGCAACACTCTTCGTTAATCCAGATACCGACAATATTTTTTATTTAACCCGTGAATTGGACAATGATCATGATCTCAAAAGAATGATTGTTGTAGAAGTAGCAAACCTAATTAATTTATTTGATATTTGAGATAGGAATTAATATTATTTTGTTTAAAATGACAGTATTTCTCCAATAAGAACAAGAAGAATATAATATCTTTAGAAGTTGATATTTTAATAGGAATATACGAATTTTGTTGGAAATGGATGTTCAGAACACTTGAAAGGGGTAAGCTCGACCGTCATAAAAAATCACCTTCTCTATTGCAATTGGCTTAAAACTGTCAGTATCGTCAAAGACGGTGTATTTCTGACGATTACGGTTCTTCGCAGCCCCGTCACCAATCAACCGCGGAATCATTGAGTCGCATCTTGGAAAATGAGTCGACACATGTGCATTGTGCATTGGTGCAATCCCAAGTCAGACTTTACCAATTCGTGAAAGGAATAACGACTTTGTAATACCATCTGAATGCTCACCATCACATTTGTCGAGTCCAGGAGACGCAAGCCCTGAATGGTGAATTTCTCTCTGCAAAGCTCATTTCATATCATACACTGCCGCAGTTATTGGGTGACGCCTCAATCTGCACCTCTGACATCCTCTGACACCCATCCTACTAGCACGGCGGCATGCAGCCGGTCCTAAATATCTGGCATGTATTCCGAGGGCAATGTCGACTCTCAAGACCGCTTTAGAAAGCTTACTACTTAAATGACTACATGGGAATCACATTCTCCAACTTCCTTATGATAAGAGAATAGCAGTAGTACTCTTACCACCTGATCATCTCCAGCCAATATACTCCCCATTTAATGCATTAGTTCAAGGTGTATTTTATTCTTTTTGACTTGACTCATGGCTTGTTGCCAAGAATTCACCCTGTTATACACGATTCCATGTAACTACCGCATCCGTAAATTTTCCAGTATCGATCGCATTAATAATAGAAAAAATTGTTTCAACCAAATCACTCAAAAATTCAATATAGCCCAAAATTATAATAGAAAAGGCAATTTCCCACCGCACCTGCAACCCAGTCCATCAAGGACAACCGGTAGAGTCGTAGAACCTAAGAAACATCCTCCAAGATCTCTTCATTGGTCACACTGGCATTTTCTTATCTATGTGATTCTTAACCCTAGTAACCTAGCCTTTAAAAGTTTGCTCAGTAACCTATAGGGACTGGTCCGTGCGCACCAGTCCTCACTAAAACTGTTATAAAATCTTAACAAATTGACTTTTCAATATTTTCTCATCATAAAAACATCCATTTGATATTAATACATCCATTGGTGAACGCCAAAGAAAAATATTCAATTTAAAATAAAAATTAACAAACAAAGATAAGAAACAAATATTTCGTAGGTTTTCGGACTATTTGCGCAAAAGCCATTTTCACTACCCATTAATAAAATCCATATAACATTTTGCAAAATTGAATAAAACTTTAACTGTGGATTGAGAAGGTTTCAATAATGGAAAAGATAACAGAAATGTACATGTACGTGTAATAGTTTCTGAAATATACTTACTTAAATTTGTGTTCCGTTTTTTTTTTTGAGATATCCTGTATATTTGAATAAATGCTCATAATATGAGTATCTTGCCATCTATCACCTTCTCTTTTGTATAATCGTATGTATTTATGTTGGAAAATAAAGTCATGAAAAGACTGCTTCCAAATCGGTTCAAGAATAAATTATTAATATTTTTTCAGGAGGACTGCATGGTGCGAATGTACCAGTCCCTAAGTTACTAGGGTTAAAAATAATATCTAATGAAACATAATGTTTTACTTTGTTAACTTAATGGTAGCCCGAAAACTTATACAATTGAAATATTTCAACAAATACTTTCCGGAAAAAGTGATATTTACTATATATATATATATATATATATATAGATTACTTAATATCAATGGTTCTACTCACTGTTCTATAATACTTACCGTTTGAGAGAACAGGCAGTGTAATTCAATTATAATAATCTTTATTCACAATGTCAGAATCAGTTACTGGCTATTGCGTATTCCGTACGCTATTCAATGTTAAAGCTTCTTAGGAAATCCTTCCTTTGATACAATTATGAAACCTCTCCTAATTGAGTTCTTCCTGTCAGTTGAACACATAGAAAACCCTCTTGCCTGGCGCTTCGCATTTCCTCTGATGAGATATTAGACCAACACTCGATCACGATGTGGTTAGAGACACTATCTCGAGATATTATTATTTGTAGATATTGAAAGAAACTTAGAGCCGTAAATACAATATGATGGAAAATCTGTTGAAGTGAAAATATCTTAATAAATTATTAATTGTTTACAGATTTTTTATTGTTTAAAAATACAATATTTTTCCATTAAAAACAAGAGATATATTACTAATCCAAGATTTGGTAGAATTCTAATCACTAATGATCATATAATTAAAAAACTACACATTAAATGGATATTTTAGTGGTCTAAAATGAGACCAAGTTGTTATTCTTGATACAGAGCTCCTGTAAAATATCCAACTTACTTTTGTCAATATATTAATATCTTGGAAGCAATCTCATCAAAACCATCAGATGATCTTTTTCTCTCATCTATCAACTAGATCAATGTAATAATCCAGTAAATTTTGCCAACATTTAAAGAAAGCATGAGAGGGTTTAACATGTATTGAATAAATGGATTTTAATCAATTGAATGGGAAAACGATATAGTATAAATAACTATAACTGTTAACTAAAAGTAACTCAAGAAGAATGATATACCAACATAACATGCATAATTAATTCATGATTCATCAATTTAATTAAATGGAACCGATTTTTTCTTACTATGGGATTTATCCTCTTCAAAAATATTAAGTGTTGATATTATTCCTAAATTACTTGAGTTTAAATTGAATGGAGGGAAGTTATCTATTCATTTATCAATTGGATTCATAGGAATTGATACTGAGAAGGAAAATTTAAAACTCGTTCCTCTTATGAATTTTCAAAAGGGTGTAAAATTTAGAGGTTGAACACTAGTGTTTATTACTTATTAGTCTCAGAATAACAGTTTCTGAAAAAAACTGTAGTTTCATTCAATACCAAATTTTCAAAAAGTGTGTCATCACAACTCCTGTTTCATTTATTACCGAATTTTCAATAACAGTTAATTTCTTCAATACTGCTGTTACATTCCTCACCAGTTTCTACGCAACTGTTTCTTCAAAGCTGCCGATTCCTTCTCATTCTTCATCAATGTCTGGAATAATGAGGTGAGTTTTTCTCCGTAAGAGCTTCACTACTCCGCATAATTTGAGATATTGAACCTTTTAGCTGATGAGACACCAGTAATTTGTCTGTTGTTACCATGCCTTAAGGTGAAAAGATATATAATGTTATGATAATGATTATAATTAATTGCTCTCCCTGCCACTATGAATGAATGCTGTGAATATGATGGAGAGTAGAGATTCACGTGGAATTGGAGGTAATATGAATTAAATTAATTTGAATAGATGGAACGATTTTCTACTTTCATGATTCATTGCTTCTTTAGTATATATTATAATATGGTATAATTCATTTCCTCGTCAATTAAAGTTGTATTTTCAATGAAATGACTCAGCAGCAAGTTAGTTTAAATTATAGTTTATGATTTCATAAGAGTTACGTGTAATCCTAATTGTCAGTCACACAGTGTTCACAGTGAAGGAGGTAATTGTATCTCTATATCTTTGAGATTAAGTTTACTTGGGAGAACAAAAACGTTCTGGCGATGCGTCCTTTGAACTAAATCTGGTCTAATTAAGGATTTGAGTGTTCTTTGATAGCTTCACTGGTGCTCTGTTTCAAATCAGGCACACAGTAGCTACTCTAGTCTCAATGTCGAACTCTTGAGCCAATTCAACAGAGACTTACTGCATGGTGAAGCGTATAAATTACTAGAGTAGTGACTATAGGCAGATTATCTGCTGGAGAAACACTCTGCTACTATTTTTTATCTAATAAAATTATAGAACATTATTGTAAGTCTTTTATATCTTTTATATAATTATCTTTTATATAATTATCATGCTACGAAATCCTTGTAAAATATTCACTTAAATATAATTGTAAACTAATTATAATAATTTCATCTTTCGAAAAGGTTTTAGAAAAAAGAAGACAATGCTGATAGAGCAAGGCTTTAATTGATGCATTCATTATTCTACCTAATTACCCTATTGCTATTTAGCTAATATTAATTTGCTGTGCTCTGTACTGGCCTGAATTGTAGTAGCGTAAAATGTGCAGGGCTCATTTTATTGGGCCAATTTTCTGCAGGCTTAATTATTTGGGATCAATTGTTTGGAGTTCATTTGACGGTCCACGCCACACACGTTTTATCCCAATGATTTTGTTCTTCTATAAAAATAAATTCTTCGTTTTTGTAATTGAAATCTTGTCCTTCAAAAAATAATTATTTGACCCACCATAGCAAGCCAATATTTTATATTTCAAAAGGATGTTATTTTTTGTTTGTTTATTGATCGGAAGCAATTATAACAACTATTTCGAGATTATCGGACGTGCCTAACTTCCTTTACTTTATTACACGGCTACACAAATGGGAATTATTGAAAAACTGTTGAAACATTTAAATAGTTTAATTAATTTAATTCAAAGTACATTAGTAATGTTATACTCATTGAGATTAATCTTTCTTTGTGTTCAGTTCCTTTAACTCACTCCAAGAAGCATATCTTTGCATTTTCTCTCTGAGGGAACAGCAGTCAATATCTTCTGAAATAAAATTCATCTAAGATTCAGGGGAAAATTTTCATTCGAAGGATCAACTCCTGCACTGGTGACACAAATCGATCTAAATCAAACGTACCAATTCGGATGAAAGGAAGAAATTAGGAATGTGGAATTAAATCTGTAGGAGAATATATTGCAGTGGACATAAAATATATTAAATATGCTTGATTGTATTTTGCATTGTATTAGTTATGATAAATAAAACTTGCTTACCTCGATCCATCAGTTCAATGAGACACTGGTCTGTCAAATTAATTTTTGTTTATATCATAACCATTTGATATAACCACCGAATATGACATGTCATATTTTAGTCATTTTGTCACATTCTGTTTTCTGTGTGTAATGCCCAATAATTATTTTATGTAATCACAAAATATCAATATATCCAAGCCTCTTTCTCTTCACAGGTGCGCACATCAATTAGTTATAATTCCCAATATTCAACCTCTTTCCCAACTTCTTCCCAAAGTAAATAAGTAGACAGTAATTAAATTAGTCGCCTGAACTTTTCATCAGTTAGAAGTTTGGAGATTGTGAGTGTGCTCCAGATTCAGGAGGAGGTGAGCTTTGAGAACTGATGATGGTGAAGGTGAGAGAAGTATGTTGATTGAGCGAAAAATGTGACGAATTTATTGGGAGTTTGAGCTTTTTATTACATTTGTATCTCAAAGATATATACACAAATATATTTTGTTAAATGATGAAGTGTTCGGAAAGTGGGCTTTAACATGGGTTCTAAAACAAGTTCTTTGATATTTTCCTTTTACTTCAAACAAAATACAATATTCATTTTTTTCCTACCAATCAGAACATTGATTATTTATTCCTAAATTTTCTTTCTCCTGTGAGGCATTAATGTACCGTAAGAAACTGGTACGTGATATATGGCATGAATTAATTGCCGATCTCAATATAATTTCAGTGGCTGATAAACTAGTAAATAGTTTATATGATTCTATAATTAACGTTTTGAATTTTTTCTATCGCAAGGCATTTCTTCAGTCTGTGATTAAAATTTGAAAAACGTTGTGAATCGGAGATACGTCATACATTTATATTATTTGGAATCAGTTAATTAATACAGATATAGTCCTCTTATCGCTGCAAGTATAAAACCTCTATGATATGATATTGATTTTTATTTTCAAATATAATAAAATCTCTGTTGTTACTCAATCGTGAATTTTTTAAACCGATAAAATATTCACTTTGATCAATAATGTATTGGGAGGTACATTATTTACTATGACAAAATATCAATATTCATGCCCAATATAAATTCAGATTTTACATTTTCAACTAAATATTCGATCGTATTCTATCATATCAGACATACAGATTGAAATATAGTTCATTGATCGATTCTCCATTCTTCTAATACAAGCCGATGTGCGTCATACTACTATAACAATAATATATGATATCTGCAACCTTCCAATAACTTAATTAATATTAAAAAATAAACGGAAGTTCCAGATTTTGAAAAGTTTTTTATTATTGAAGAGTACGGTTGTGAAACTTTGTACATATATATAAAATGAATTCTAAGAAGGTTTTGTGTGTTGACATTTTTTCGATTCACCCATAGGAAACGAGTTATTCGAATTTCTAACAAATTTCGAACAGTGTGTAAATTAATAAATGGATACTACAATTTTGTAGCTATGACATTATGGTTTTTTGCATTCAATTCTCCACAAGATTCTCTACAAACTGTGCAAGTGTTTTTTTGATTTTTCGAATTATTGAAATTTTTAGTGAAACAAAAAAAAATGAAAAAATATAAATTTCAAAATTCAATATTTTGAAAAATAATCCGAAAATTAAATAAAACTCTTCCAGATTTTGTAGAGAATTCCGAGGAGAATCAAATTCAAAAACTGCAAAGCTGTAGCTTCTACCAAAATAAAAACCTTAATCTTTTGAATTACATGATTTTTAGATATCTGAAGTAACGAGTAATCTCCCATTCAAAATTTGATATTCTGGCACGCAGCATACTACTCTCACGAAGGTCTGCTGGTAACTGAGGAATATTTCTTTGCAATCCTTAGTGGGTGTGTTATTAATGGTAGGTTTGATACCAGATATAGCGAGATAATTAATTATTACGAATTATAATTGGCTGAGAGATGGTTTTTAGAGTACATATTGACTCCATATCCCCCGTCCCTCTTTTCCCTTTCTCCTTCTCCTCAGTGGGGTTAGAGTTATACGATACCTCTGGTATTTTGCACACACTATAAGAAGGCTATAAAGCAACTATTTACACAATAAAATAAATGATAAAATATAGATATTTCTTCGGGGACGGTCCCCTTAAAGATACAGTAGAACCAAAAATTCGGCACTTCTCGTCTGTTAACAAGTAATTATTATATTATCTGATCCACTCCCTCTTTGAGACTACAACGTCTCTTTCTTCTCTTTCGGAGTCAGCCTCTCCTGCTAATTAAGTTACTTCCAAAGAGTTCTTGTTAGCACCAAATGTGTCGGTTTTTGAGACTCGTTGCAGCCAAAGAATTCAGGAATGTTTTCAGGGAGAGGATTGCTCTGTTGCTAACAATGAATTGGAAAACACAAATTAGCATAAAGTGAACTGAAATGAACATGATGAATAATAACCAAATAACCTATTGTCATCTCTAAACCTAAACTTTAGATAGACGGTACTTAATTCTTGAATTTGAATTGCCTCACTAATTGTAAATTCATTGTTATTGATAGAAATTTATCCAATAGATATCTGGTCCTGAACTATCACAATACTGATTTTACCAAAGATGTCCTAATAGTCTGTCGGTCTATAAAAATAACCAATATTATATTAATAATGTATTTGGCCACAAACCTGTTCTAAACATGAGTAGAGTTTTCCCGTCCAATTTAAGATGTGTACAATATTATATTATTAATTGAATAGTCGAACATAAGCTGAAAAATGATCAGACGCTGACCATTTCGTGGGTAAAATTAGAGCAAACTAATTTGAAGTGTGGAAAAACAGATATAATACCTTTACTACTTTTAATGTAGAATAATTACCATTGTATTTGTTGTTTGAGACATTTATGATTATTGTTGAATTGAGAACTATTGATTGTTGATGAGTCTGACTAGTAAATCCTATGTTGACTGTTACCGATATGTTAACTTTTTTTAGCAGAAGAAAAACAATGTTAAAAATAATGAATGTATATCTCTTTCCATATAAGAAATAGAAGAAGTTGAGTTGAATATAATTATATCGTAACTTAACGATTTTCCCATTATGTTATATAACATATATTATTTATTCGTTATATATTTTATCCACTGATAATTTGTGAGTATTTAATTAGACATAAGGCAACTACCAACAAATAACAATTTGTTGACTGAAATCTCCTTATTTATCCTTATTTATAAAATAACCGAGGCAGAGGCAAAAGAAAAACAATGTAATGTCTGATGCAGGGGTCAGACACATCAGTTATGTCTGGTTTAGAGGTCAGACACATCATTCATGTCTGATGCAGGGGTCAGACACATCAGTTATGTCTGGTTTAGAGGTCAGACACATCAGTCATGTCTGATGCAGAGGTCAAACACATCAGTAATGTCTGATGCAGAATTCAGGCACATCAGTAATGTCTGATGCAGTATAAGTAATGCCTGATGCAGTATTAGACACATCAGTTATGTCTGATGCGGATGTCAGACATATACGTCATGTCTGATGAAGATGGTCAGACACATCAGTTATGTCTGTTGTAGTATCAGACTCATCAGTTAATTATGTCTGATGCAGAGGTCAGGCACATCAGTAATGTCTGATGCAGAGGTCAGACACATCAGTTATTTCTGATGCAGAGGTCAGACACATCAGTAATGTCTGATGCAGAGGTCAGTCACATCAGTTATGTCTGATGCAGAGGTCAGTCACATCAGTTATGTCTGATGCAGAGGTCAGACACATCAGTTATGTCTGATGCAGAGGTCAGACACATCAGTTATGTCTGATGCAGATGTTCTCTTCACTGCTCAAACTGACCAACATTAATAATTTAATTAAATTCAGAGGCATTCCTCTTGTTTCAATTCAGCAGAGAGAGTTGTGGTGATATTAGTAACAGTGTGTGTGTGTGTGTGTGTGTGTTCGCATTTGAAATTATTCAAATGAAATTAATAATTCAAACACAGAGAATACATCATGAGCAATGACTTTGAGTATGTGTTATTTGTAACTAATGTACCTGTACGTTTAAAATGAATCACTAGAATATTTTTTTTTTTCTCATTTGACAAAGGTTAAATCTATTTAAATATTTTAATAAAAAAGGCTTCCTATGAAAATATTCATATATCATATCATATCACGTAATTATTGGAGTGATAAAATATTAAACATATTTGTAATAGGAATAGTTCATTTTACTTTCGGTATTTTATCCTTATAATAATTTCTATCAAAACACCTCATATATTTTCTTCTGTATCAGCTTCAATCATTTTTAGGTCCGAATTTGATGGCAGAAAAGTAGGCAAATAAATGTTCGCTGATGGGAAAATACCTAAAATCAACTCATGAGAGACGAGGATTCTCTTATTGGCTCATTTGTAAATATAACAATTTGTTGAACAAATAATGGTGATAAATTGGGGTAACAATGAATTGTTTCACTCTCAAAATATTAACAAGAAAATGAAATATTTCATTACTTTCAATTCATTTCAATCTATTTGGAAAATTGAAAGTCTTTTAAAGTATCATATAACTTGGTAAATAGAAAGAGTTAATAATGAATTAAATGGAAATCAATGCCTTATATTTTATTTTTCATATTTCTTTCTCTTTTTCGTCATGTTTTATTTTAATTTTGAGAGGAATGTCTTCAAAGGGTAGATTTATACAAAATTCACGAAATACCATGTATAGAAAATAGATGAATGGAAAATAATTATCACAAAATAAATCTAATGAATAATGCCCATCAATGATTTGTGTGATCCATCATAGTCCAGTATCAACATAAGTTATATATTTAAAAAAAAACAATAATATAATCTTAGAAATAAAGAATGCATCTTTTTACATATTAATTATTATTAAATAATCTATACGCAGTAATTAGGATTAGCTATTTAGTATTAAAATTAAAAGAATATTATTGTCAAAACACATCAAGTTCTTGAATATTCTTACATTGTTCTGTTTGTCTTCAGTTCCATATGTTGCCACTACTATTGCAGTACACTTCCTCCTCACCTTTTCTCCCTCCGTAAAGTCCGCATTCATTTGTGTGGAAAGTGATATCTCGATAGTGAGGCAGGAGATAAGCTTATCTCATAGGAAGATGAACGCTATGAAGTGTGCTCTAAATTCTGGAGAATATTGACAACTCGGCAGATAAGGTGATAGGTAGCTGTTACAGACATCTATTCTTCTTCTTCTAGAGTTAAATATTTTGAAAAAGCGAGGTATTGCGTGTGATATCGAACTAATGCAGCTTAAAGGTGAATCATAAATAATTCAACGGTTTATTATCGATAAAAAGTAGGTACTGATATCTATAAATGTTAGGCGAATTAATTATGTAATAAGTTTTGCTGTTGATTATTGTTGTATCCTAGATAGATTAAAAATAGCATTGAGAAATATCAAGACTTACCAGTTTAAATCTATAGAAACTACTAGTGTTTTGATTGAAACTGAACGTTGAATCAACGTAAAAATTGAACAATATTTAGTAGAAACATAGTTTCATGTAATATCTTTATTTATTCACCAAGCATCAATTTCACGAAAGTAACGTGCGATAAAAACACACCACAACGGTTTTTAGTGCTACTTAAGACTGAAAGCTAACTTCATCCAACAGAGAAGCCAAGAAGAACCAAACAGCGGAATTAGGTCTGCCTTTTTTGTCGTAGACTCTTAAGAAACTGACTGCTGATTGTGAATGGAACTTTTCGATACTGAGAATTGAAAATAAATCATAAAATTTATCGACTTGACTTGTTCAGAGATGAAGATTCTCTGGCCTCAACCCTTTCGATACTGCTGGGATACTATGCCACAAATATTCATAAGATCATTATTGTCTCAATGTTTTTTTTATTTCAGTTGGTAAATATATGACCGATTAGTACTTTTATTAGCCAATTTTTTTATTCATTTTTTCAGGTGCAGTTAGAATTCACAATATTTTCATTTCTAACTAACATTATTTTCTTACAATATCCATTACCTTTAATACATATTTTTGTATTAAACCATTATTATTTCTCGAAGAAAGGTTCAATTTAACACCATTATGATCCATGTGAAAATAATACAGTAGTGAAAGAGTTAAGGGGACAGCCCCAGGTTTGTAAAAACTTTTATATTATTGAAGCTACGGTTGTTGAACTTTGTACACATATATAAAATTGAATTTAGTTTTGTTTTTGTTCATAAAATTTTAACGATGTGATGAGTTTCACATGAGTAACATAATTAACCAGAGTTTTGAACCAATTTGGAAAAAAACGTATTACTCCCAAAGGTTTGAAGTTAGGGTACAGCGGTTTATCTCTTTTCGATGCCTCTATGAATGATCTAAAACCTGTAGCGAAAAAAAAATTTATTTTAGAAGTTATTTATCGACATTTTTCGACATATCGAAAATTTCACTTTTTCCAACAAAAAAAATTGTAACAATGATTTTTTCAAAAATCGAAGTTCAAAATCAAACGTATATTTGCTAGATATTGTAGAGAATTCATAGGATCATCGAATGCAAAAAACAAAAATGCCGGGACTTCCACACTTTTTGAAAAATATCAAAAATAAATACAAAATTTACCACATTTGCAATTATTCAGGAGAGCAATAAAAAAAATGTTTTTGTCTTTGGCAAGTCCAGTCAGTATTGTCCACTTGAAAATGGGGGGGGGGAGGAGACCGAGGGTTCCTGGAGGGACGATTAGTTCTTCAAACGGTGAACAACCGAATTTTCAGTCATTTTGCTGATGTTTGATTGCTTCGCAATGTTAGTGTGCCTATTGCTCTTCCGCAACCAGAATGGTATTTCAGATTTTTTCATTTTTTCAGTTACGTTGCACCTAAAACTTAGAAATCTTTTAAGAATCTAAATAGTATCTGTAATAACTTGCATAGATTATTTGAGTGCAAATTATAATTTAAGAGAAGAACAATTCTGTTGATGTTGCCTACTGACCTTATGGCTTTGAAGTGGCCCTACATTAATTTTTGATAGTTAATTATTTATTTTTATGGTTATCTCTTTGCAAATCTGAAGGATAAAAGACACTTAACATCAACATTATCAAAATTATTAGCTCTAGAATGGGTTGCAAGTATTCTGGGACACCATGTATATCCACAGTTTTTAAATTTCTTCTTGTGATGTGTTAAATTTAATATTAATAGAGTATATTCATGCTACGTTACACATGAACCGAGCCCTTTCATTATTCACATGCCATATCGTTTCTTTTTCACCATGAATATATTACTCTCCCAAACTTTGAGAAGTTCTGGGGGATTTACTGCATATACATTCGAAGTAGAGGTTATATACACAGAGAAAAAGTTTACTCATATAAAATGGGAGATCAATTTGTTCTCTTTGTTCTCAATTTGTTCTCATCTCTTTGTTTCATGTTTTCATGAATATTAAAACTACTACGACATTGCGAGTCATCAATGACAGTTATTTCAATTCATATTTAATCAACTTACTATGATAGTTCGAGTTACTTTTTGAGTGTTTTCACGAATGTTGATTGTTGAAACAACTATGACATATACAATGTATTGTAGAAACGCACAAATGACCGTTAATCCATTGTATCAGGTGTATTAATTAACTTACTTTGAGAGATAACGCCACTATTTTTTAAGTTTAGGTGAGACTCAAACAAGAAGTATTTTTAAGAACTATTTGCAACTCCCCACGTAGGAAGGATCAAAATCAATCCATACAAATAAGTCAAAACAAGTATTATTATATTTGATTCGAACTGATCTTTTCTCAGAGTGCATTTCATTTTTCATGATATCAACTTTTTAGTTCAGGGAGTTTGAGGCTCCGTTTAGACTATCAGTTTGCCATGCACGAGTGCCATCAGTTGGAGTTTATTTGGTTTATATTAAATGCAGGTCCTATTCTTTAACATACTTTCATTTGATATAAATATAAAGAACCTTTTTGATGCACAGAGAAGATGCTATTGTAAAGATGGTGAATGGGTCTCCAGTCTATGAGTCTTTTTAAAAATATAAATAGTTTGATCACAAATTACTAATATTTTGCAAATAAAATATCATGTTTTGTTAATGTAGAATTGATGAGAAAATAGTAAATTACCAATTTTGATATTCTTATTATTGGACTAAATTTATATATTTGTAACTTATGTTAATAAAATTGATTATTTTAATTTATCCTCGTGAGTTGATATCACTAAAATAAGAAAACAATATATATGATTTACTATTTAATATTATATTTTCTTTGCATTAGTGAATTCGTTGCATTGTTTTTCCTCCCCTTATCACGCTCCTTTTTCATTGTAATTTCTTCATGACATCAATGAAATACTCGGGAATATTGAGAGGAAATTAGCGCTTTGGTTCGGTGTTAACTGGAAACTCAATCTGACTAAAGGAATAAAATTCTGAAAAAATGAGACAAATGTATTCAATGGTCGGGGAAGAAATTTGTGTGAGAATTCGACAGTAACATGACATGTAGAAACATATTTATTATTGAAGGCATAACTCAACAAGTACGTTAAGCTGGATACACTTCTATAGAATTGCCAATAAATGAAGAGAACAACTTAAATGTTAAGAATGAAAAACTGGCCTACAATAAAAGCAGTTCAAGAAAAAAATTCCTCGTGCACGCACGACTATTTGAACCAAAGAAGGAGGTAATGACTTCAAAAACGAGGCTTTACGTTCCAAATTCAAAAATAATACTTCATTATTACAAGATTTCTATGTCGGGACTTATTGAACAACACTTCTAAGACAGGACTAGAGGCAGTGAAAAACAAGAATTCAGGGGACAAAATTTGGACATAGCTTCTTCAAATACATTTCAAAATCAATTAGTAGTCCTTTCTTAGACCAGTGAATCTCATGCCTCTATTTTTAACACTAATACATTTTAAAATGTTGTACATTTCATTTTCCCACACAATATTATCACGAAAAAAAAAAAAAAAAATCTTTTTTGAGACCATTTGCTTGTATAAATAACCAAATTAAAAGGTAGCAATTAGGCTGAGTCTGTGGCGATATTAATATTTACAGTCCCTTTGGAATGCATTCCAGGGATTCCTGTTGGTAATCATGTCCTCTTTCCATTATACATACCTCTACGGAGAGTTAAATTATAATGGTGTTAAATTTTGTTTTTGTTTTTGTTTTGAATTTCTAATTTTAATTGTAATTTTAATATTAATTTTAATTTAATTTTAATTCTTAATTTTTATGGTGTTTGTGGTAAATTTTGATGGTGTGTCATTTTGAACAATATACATTTGGTTGCTTTCAATGATAATAGTATTGTGCAATTGTTTGATTGGAATTTTCCATTCATTTTCAACAATAGTGAATAAAAGTTATCTTATCTTAATAGACTAAATAAACTCACATTCTAACTCTCTTTTCGATATCATAATGTTTTTTTATGTGTAATTCAAAAATAACAGAAAATACTTAAGTAGTGGAAGGGATATGGGAGTGAAACCAAACAATTGCTTATAGGTTTTGTGATTAAATCAACACAATCTATTATGTGATATACTTGATAACTGCAGAGAGTGAACTCTTATGTAGTAGCAACATGTATGCCATGCAAAATGAGTCTACTTACAAATTCATTGTATTGTGACAATAAGCACTCTAAAGACAGATCTTTCTCGTTAGGCAATTATATTCGTGACGGTAGCATTTAATCTCCGTTATTAACCGAGGGAATATAAATATAACTGTAGTGCATTTCCTCCACAATGGATGGTTCCTCCACAATGGAGGAACCATCTTCGCAATAAGAACAGTAGATGTCTGATGACAAAAAAACAGATTCACACAATAAATTCAAAATAAATATCAGTATAACCAGAAAAAATATGAATATATGTTGATTTGGGAAAATATTCATCTTATAACATAACGTTAAATATTAATGATTTTGAAACGCGAAGAACCGAGATTAGTATTTTCTGCTTAATATATTTTGACCAAACAACCCTGTTGCAGTTTATAATAGTTGTAAATCGTCAGAATATCTAACGTTGAATCACTCATCAATTGATTTACAAAATGCAATTGTTATACAGTATATCAAAATTTAAAAATTATATATTGATAATAATCTTTATTCTATCGTCGGACATTCCTGAAATATGTCCCCACGCTTTACTTCACGATAAAATAAACGGTCACTATTTATTGATCGTATAGACTGATCGTATAGACAATATATTGATCGTATAGACAATATGTTGATAATAAATTAAATGACCGAACATTTTTGGAATTCCCAGGGTATTCCCATCGAATCCTCATTTGATTTACAAACTATTCTCAATTTTTTCCAACCTTAGATTTGCATACTATGTGCAAATAAGAATCTAATACGATTTGTGACACAAAATAAATCTTTTCTCTTTGGGTCAGAGAGGATCTTCGTGTAGTTTCTAGTGTGAAATTATTCATGTCTAGGAATGTTTTGCTTTGAAAAATACGAACCTTTTCTGAAAATATAATACTAATACTAAGCCAATTACTCTCATTCATAATAATATTTTCAAATTTTAATCTTCCTGGTTTTCAAATTTTTATTGAACAGCAATACTGCGGCAATTTTGGGTATAACATTTTTCGTTTTGTCAGTTAATAGCTTCACTAGGCTCTGACGATATGTTCTCGAGACTATGTAAGAGTGGTTAGGTTTTAGCAAGTTAGGCTATGTGAACTGCCGGTCGGAGGAGGGAGTGGTTTATCCCGACACATTGAGCATGACCTCTGTTATTCGTGAAACTTTTTAATTTTTTTTTTTATGTTTTTTAGCCAATATCTGGATGTTCTTCCTCTTCAAGTACATTAAGCAATTGATTATTCGATCATTGAATATATGAGCAATTGTTAATTAGATAAATATTGTAGAAAATCAGAAAATCATGCAGTGAAATCTCTTCGATTAGCTGCACCTAACCGTCCTTTTTTTCTAATTTGTAATAAATAATAACTGTATTTTATTCATTTTATATTATCTGAACGATTGATCATCCTAGCAACTGCTCATTCGAGTAATTGGTAATTCGAGTAATTGTTCATTAGAGCAATTGTTCATTCGAGCAATTGTTTTTCGAGCAATTATTGTTCATTCGATCAATTGTTTATTTGAGCAACTGTTTATCGAGCAATTGTCTTCGAGCAATTTTCTTTCGAGCAATTTACCGGATACCGTAAATTTTTATACCGGTTTTTCGTATGAAATCATCTGTTCATCTTCACTATTCCACCATCTCACATTTATCACAATGAATCAGGTGAAGTCCTATAAAGGATAGAATAAATAGGTTGAAATTAGTGCGTTTTTATACGACCACTAAAAAAAACCATCCTGTCGATTTTATTTTGTATCAAAAAGATAGTTACATTTAACCAAATTGTATTGTTTTTTCTTTGAAACATCCTCTTTAAACAAAAAAATGGAAGAACTGAAAACAATGTAACAGTTTGATAAATGAGTTTCAAAATATTTGATGGATTCCATTCAAAATGGGAGTACATTGAAATATATAAAGTTCGAAAATCTCACTGAATCATCTACACAAATAAGAAAGTTGAGCATATATCTGAATACTTAATCACCTGGTAGTTAATTAATTCGAAAATTCACATTTTTTCACTCATCCAAAGCTCGCTAATTGCATCCTGTTTAATTTATTCTCCTAACATCAATCTAGCTTTATCACTAATTACTTTAGGAACATTTAATTAATGCAATTACCCTGAAATTCATCCTTTCATCCTTCAAAATGAAGGACTTAGACAAAAAAAATGATGCGAGACAATATTAAGCATCGCTAGCGATAAACCGATACGGATGAAGCGTGCTGTTACTGAGTATCGCCAGCGATAGTGCGATAAAAATTAAAAAGCATCGCTGGTGATAGAGAACAAAGAAGTGTGTTGTTACTGAGTATCAGTGGCGATAAAGCAAAAAAAATATGTTCTTACTGAGAAGTGATTATCGCTCGGAAAAACCTATATGAAGTGTACTGTTACTAAGCATCGTGAAATGGGTGACCGGACCATTCGCCAAAAACACATTTGCCGAAGACACTTTCACCGAAAACACATTTGCCGAACTTCACTTTCGCTGATAAATATGATTATTTAAAAAGGTAATAAAATTTATCTCATAAGTCCAGAAGAAATTATATATAGATAAACTTACATATGAGTGTATAAATTATTTTACAGTATTCTACATAATTATTGGTTAAACTTTATGTAATTTACGTTAATTTATCTAACTCATATAATGATGCTATTGCTGTATTATTTACGTCAGTTTATTAACTCAAAGTTAATCCTTATTTTCTGTATACAATTATCAGTTATACAAGAAAAAGATTTTTTTCGTGTGTTTGTCTCAGTTTATTTAGATCCTCCTATATACATTGTAGAAGCAGTCTTTTACTGTGAGTCGCTCGTGAAGCTTTCACTATACAGGGTGACCCACATAAAAGTCTACCCAACAATAAATTCGCATATTCCAACAACTAATGAGGGTACGTTAAAACATATTTATTTCTAGGTTTTAAGAATATTCATATAACTATTACTTTTATAAAATATTGACAATATGCAAAAAGGAAGTCAAAATCAAATTTGTTCAGCAACTTGTTTTAAAAATAGAAAAGTTTATGTTAGAATAAATGTATTAACTATATATCATTTAATAAATACTTCTAAATTTAATAAGAAACTTTTATAATGGGACTAAGATCAAGCATTTATATGGCATTAAAACCAGACAATTAATTACCGTTTTATTTAAAGTTCAAGGTCAATTTAATAATTGACCTTGACCCCGTGAAATGAACGATGTACGCAACAAATAATAAAGAATTTGATGTTGTATTATGAGAATGCAAGTTTTCATTATTATATTTTCATAATGAAGAAATTTGATGCATATTATCTAGCGAACTGAAAAAAAATTAATTACAGATAATGACTTGAATAAATTTTTGAAAAAAAGAAGAATATTATATAGGTAAATTATTTCCTTTATTTAAACTACTTTATATTACCTGCATAATTATATGACACAAGTTCTACAGAGTATTAGTCAAAAGATTTATAATTTCTATTAAGCCACTGAGGTTTTTAGAGGTAATAAATAGCTGAGCATTGAAAACCTAATGTCTGTTCTCCTGGTTCTGGTCCCATTTTTCGCCTGCTGAAGAGCTCTCCAAACTTCTGATCCTTCAGACTTTCCATTATTTTATCTACAAGTAGAATACGAAGGGAATTTATTATAGCTTTAATAAGATGGTGAAAGTAATTTGTATTGTCTTATTTAAATGAAAACTATAAGACGTGGAGCAGTTAGTAATAAATTGAAGCTAAATACTGTAATTAATAATACATTAAAAGTTTAAATAATTCAATTAAACAATAATTAACTGAACAGCTTATATTAATAAGGTAATTAATTACAGTAGTATTAGTTCAATTAAACGTTCACTTATTTCATATACTTTTATAACATGAATCAACAGTATTTTGTAAAATTAATCAACATAAATCCTAAATAATAGTTTTATCATTTAGTCAAAACAGATGCCTGAATTATTTTTATTCAATTGTTCATATTATTGTATCAATGTACATTGCAAAGATATTCAATTAAATTGATTTAGTTTCAAATCATTTGAAAGATAACACCAGAATTTGTGATTCAGTTCTCACAGACTCTCTGAAAGTTAGATTGGAAATAGAATTGAAATATATATTAATTATGAAGCACAATCGACAAACAAATAGCAGTATTATATTAAAAACTCTTTACGTGCCATTATATAATGTAAAAAGTGATAATTTTTTTTCAAATACATGGAATGATATTGTAATTGTATCGTATAAAGACCAAACCAATAACCATTTCTTTTTGATTCAACAAGTTGCATAGAATTTATATTTATTTCAGAGGTAAGCACTCATACGTAATTATAGAAATTTATATAGAGATTTGCAGTCTCTTATTCATTGTTCTAATTTTTAATTTTGGCTCTTGTGAAATATCTGACAATTGGAGAAATGTATCACATTCTTCAGCTGTTCTGAACTTAATTCAATATTTTTTGCCATCCAACTGTTAACCAAATTTGTCTCTTTCTTTCTTCTTTCTCGTCTGTATACGGTAATGAACATCTACTGCAGAATGGTGAATGATGAGAAATATTCGACAGAGCTATTTCTATATTTTACTATGGTGCATATGCAGAGTGCATTTTTTTCCGCACATGGTTTGCACTTTTATTGGTTTATGAGAAAATATAATTCGGAATCAAATAATTCCCGGATAAACTACTGGAAACAAGTAATGAAATAATCATCGAGAAACGAGGCTTTTTCATTTAGTTAGGAACTGTTGTAGTGAAGAGAGATGTGATCAAAATGAGAGGAATAATGAGGTTTATCCATAATAAATGAGAATACTTTTTTATGAGGTCTCTCCTACGCATTTTATATATCCTTTATGGTAGCCAGTAAATTGCTCAATAACAATTGCTCGAAAAAATAATTGCTCGAAAACAATTGCCTGATAAAAAACAATTGCTCGTATGAACAATTGCTCGAAATGAACAATTGCTCGAAATGAACAATTGCACGAAATGAACAATTGCTCGAAAGACATTTGCTCGAAAAACAATTGCTCGAACGAACATTATTGACCGAAAGAACAATTGCTCGAATGAACAAATGCTCGAATGATCAATCGTTCAAATAATATAAAATATATGAAATTGAATACTAAACTAATACTAATTAGAAACAAGTACGATTAGGTTCAGCTAATCTAAGAGATTCCACTTCATTACTGACCGACTTTCGCCCATATTTATGTAATTAAAAATTGATTAATTGCTTAATGTAAAAGATTTGGAAAAGTTAACAAGATAAAAGCTACCGAATAAAGTAAAATTTGATAAAAACAAGTAGCACGAATACCAGAGGTCTTGCTATATGTGTCGGGAACAGTTTCAATAGTCCGAGCTGCTAAAACCTAACCTAGCCCCGAAAACATCTCGTCAGGGCCCAGTGAATCTATTGACTGACAATAGAAAACGAAAATTAATGTACCCAAAATTGGTGCAGTATTCTTGTTCAATAAAAATAAGAAATTCAGGAAGAAAATAATTTAGAAACAGCATTATGATTGAAAGTAAATAGCGATGAAAAATATGAAATGCAGTTAGGTTAGGTGCAGCTATTTGAAGTGAACCAATTTGATGATTATCTCTCTTTTATTAATTTGAACAGTGAGCAATTTGTTCATTCGACCAATTGTTTTTCGAGCAATTGTTCATTCGAGCAATTGTTTTTCGAGCAATTGTTTTCGAGCAATTGTTTTTTGAGCAATGGTTTTCGAGCAATTTACCTAGAACCATCCGTTATTTTATAAAAAAAATATCCTAATAAATAATGAAGACCCTTCTACACATTAAATATTGTTGATGTAATTATTAAAAAAAAACGATGATGATATGAATAGTTTGCATTAAGATCTCTATATTAAGTCAATTTTCTTCTTTCTGTTGCAGAATTACTATTTCGATAGTTTGTCTATTAATTATTTTAGGGAAAACCTGTAATAACAAAAATTTAAGTTCTCTATCGCAACTGTACATAAATGTGAATCGTTATATTTCATAACAGAACTAGATTATGCGCACTCGGTAGAGCGCATACCTTCTCCTCCGCTTTGTCCGTTCTCTCCCAAAATTCAAGAAGCTGCTAACTGGAAATTAACCAATCATCCAATCAAGTTTGGTACAATACTTTTTGAGTTATCAAGTTATGAATGAATATGACCTTTGACTGGATCGCTCAAAAATTCTATCAGATCGTTCCTGGACATTGACCAATCGTCCCATCAAATTTCAGACAATTTGGTCTAAAACTTTTGGAGTTATTGTCCTTGACCTTGATCTTTGACCTTTGATCCGATCGCTCCCAAAATCAAACGAAATGGTTCATGTATATTGATCAATCGTCCCACCACGTTTCATGTAATATGGTTCACTAGTTTTCGAATTATAAATGATCATGACCGGGTCGCTCCCAAAATTCTACCAGCAGGTCACTGGACACGGACCAATCGTTTCACTAAATTTCCGGCCATTTGTTTGAAAACTTTTTCAGTTAGGCAAATAACAAGATGATAAATAAATAAATAAAGTCCGATGGATATATGACCTTCCCGCATTCTGCAAAGGTAAAAATACTTGAAATAAAATCAATTTATCACTCAGAAATTCTTTCTTATCACATAAACAATCCAATAACTTTTTAGAATCTGCATGAAATAAGATACTAATCGATATCGGATTGACTCAATAAGTTGACAAAAATTAATTTTGATTGAATTATTACGATAAATTACACCCTAGTACATACTAACTTCAATACCCCTTTCATTCAATCATCTGAGGAAAATAAGTCGTACATATATTACAATGAAAAAAAATTTGTTATAGAGCATGCTAATATCTTTTAACATTCTAATATGAGCTGTTTTTCAGATTGCATACTCTTTTTCGAGAAAATTTCATTTTCTTCATTAAAGCTAAATAATAACTGATAATTCTGTGAATATCATTATATTAATTTTCATATTCCAACTTTTTCAACTCAACCTTCTTCAGAACAAAATTAATTCAGGTAATAATTCAAAGAATCTCTCCATTTGAAGATTGAAATGGTAACAAAGAAGTCATTAGATTATGAGAAAAATATGAATATAAATTATGATTCTGACGACAAGTCAAGTACGGTAATTAATTACTGGGGAGATGAGATTGTGATTTACATCTTATAAACTTAAGAAAATGATATGAAGAACTCTTTAAATTGAGTGAAGCACTTGACTTACCGAACGAATGAAAATTAAAGTGATGTATCAATTCTATCAAAAAACTATCTAATTCACTGATGTCAAATAATGGAGAGAAAAGAATACCAATGACAAATACAAATTTTAGCTAAATAAGAGGCAACCATTAAAATAACCCTATAGACAATAAACAAAAAGTTAAGAGTTTTCTGCATATTGTTTTCTAAAATTTATGTGGCTTCGTACCAGAAAAAACTATATAACTGTTATTTATTTTTTATTTTGAATACTCGTAATGAACACTGACCAGTATATTGCAAGATATATTATAGATAGGGATATTAAACGTTTCACAATATTTTTTTGGGTGTTGCAGGTCATTACTAATATTTAACCGAAGAAAATATACTGGAGAAAACGCAGTGTATAATTTTTCTAAGAGCTTCTATACTTTGATGTCAAAGTTTGTTTAAAAAATTATGAAAAATCAATTTCTAGCTGCTATCAGTTATTACTTCTTAGTTTCTTTTAAAAATATATGAAAATATTATAATGAATGATTTGGAAACTTGAAACTCATTATATAAGAATCAAACAATGATTACCTGCTAATTTTCCTACATGTTCTCAATAGTATCTATAGTTAATTCGGTCCGAATTTGACCGGAACAATTTGATGTTAGTTGATGAAAAAACTATGATATTTTCAGCTATTTAGAAGCAATGCCTGAAAATTCAACTATAGAAAGCTGTACTGAAGTGTAATTCCTCCGACCAATTTTGATCACTCAGAAATACAGTTACACTGTCCAATCAAGACACACTGGTTGTACAATGAACGGGTCTTCAGTCACAGTTCCCTTTGTATCTGACATCAATGGTGTCCAAATCCATCGAATGAATGAGATGGCAATCAGATTCTATGGAACTCGGTACTAAACGATATTCTGTATAAAAAACTTTGGTACTAGTCTCTAATTTATAAATTAAATGAATATCAATAATCAAAACAACTGAGATATATCAACTGTTTCAAGTCATAACCGTCAGTAATAGTTCTGACCACAACAATCGCATTAAATTGTTATACTTTTTTGGACATTCTGAAGTCATTATAACTTCTCCGATAGAAAGACATACAAACGAACATTTGTCCTGAATGACGAGGTTTGCTAACGAGAAAATATACAGACTTGAAAAATGAACTTACTGGAGAAGTAAGCAAAAATTATAAGTAATGGACAATTTGATCAATATTGTTACGGTATACAAGCTATATAGTCTGCATATGGTGCTAATAATCACTATTGAAAATAACCAAAACTGTCGTTCATTCTGTGCCGAGAGATAAGCCAGCGATTAATTGTGTAGATTGAAAATCAATTATTACGAATATCCTTGATTAGCTTAGCGATGAACAGATATTTTCTAATGCAGAGTGAGTAGTGGTATGATTAAAAAATAAGCTCCTGCTAACAGAAATGAAAGAAAATTGTTTCAAAGGAAATACACCACCTTCGAAAAAGTGTATTAATATCATGAACCAAAATGTAGATCTGTGAATGCTTTTTTGTATCAAGATATGGCTTCAATTAATTCAACTTATTTCAGTAGTGTTCCCTTCCTTTAGATGTCAAAATGTTCATCAAAGAGAATAATAAACCAATGCTTAAGACAGCTGAGCTAAACTTGCGAGTTGCTGTTATAAGTGGTCAACTAAACGCACCTTTTATTATGAATTTTGAGAATATAGCAAGATAACTGCTGATAATTCCAATTTTTTAACTGAAGTGAAATCTTAATTCATTTTATTTTTTTCGGACGGGTGGCCGAGTGTCACTTATGTGCCTTTTATTATATATTATCAAATGTAAAGTAATTATTTCATATTTATATTTTAGTATTGTACTCTGAACTAAATATAATAAGTCAGATAATTGGTCAGTATTAAGTAAATATTTTATCACTATATCGTTTAACTGAAGTAGTCAAATGTTACAATTAGATAAATGTACATGTACTTGGTATGCGATAAAAACATCTTCCCACTTCCTATTGAAACTTCAATAATTCCAAACCATTCTGCAACTCTCGGCATCAAATTACGTACTTTTCGAGGAGGAACTTCACCTCCCATAAATTACAAATTCTTAAAAGAATTAAATTAACAGACTTTAGAAAGTTTTTATGAATTGATTTAAATCTCTTTTCGACCTATTACATGGTGAGTTATGGCGAAAAATCTTCTATGAGTGTTCGAGAAAAAAGGATTTATAAAGGAAAGTAAGATTGAATGGTACTGGTATTGGTCAATGACCAATACCAGTACCATTCATGTACAGTTATAATGGTCATGTACAGTTATAAATATGGTAATTGAACTTGCGATACTTATTTTTCCAAACTACAATTTCGTTAATGACAATTCATAAAAAACAAAGGAAATGAATGTCTTCGAACTCTCATTCTTCCTAATAATTGTATTTTTTTTATTAGACTCATGTATCGAAATTGCCAATACATTATTATATCATCTCAATCAAACATTCTAAAATACAACACATCTACCAAATACTTGAATTTTTTTTTTAAAATCAACAACATTCGGTTCCACGTAATTCCCCAGTGTTCAGTGACTCTTATGGTAATATAATTCAGTCACATTATCATTGCAAGGATATCAATCATGTTACCTGTAATCTATATGGGCATTGACTCTTACGCTATTATAATGACGTCACAATGTTCTCAGTCGAGATATTGATATGGTGAGTGACCCTGATGCTATTATTACAATGTCATTCAGGACTGCAATGTCTATTCAAATTGAGTTGAGGTATGTTTATGGACCATGAATCGCGTTTGAATATCGAAAAAAAAGTCCAGGTAAAAACAGGAAGATATTTCACTTTTTTTTTGTAGATAGTAAAATAAAAAAAATAAAACTTTCTTGATTGCAGAGTATTGGATTAATTTGTCCTTTTTTTCTTAAATTAAACTTACCAAATATTCAATATGCGCCATATATTTTCGTTATGGTATGAAGGGTTAATCCATAAAGTTTTTTAATTTTTTCATATTTATTCTGAACTTTTGAAAAAAATTGCCAGAGGTAAGTTGACCATTCCTCAATAATATTTTGATGGTTAATGTTAGACATGAAATAACAAAAAAGGAATCATAAAATCGAAATTTTCTCTTGAAAATATTCTTGCTGATGTCGATGTAAAGTGAGAAGAGAGGAAAGCATTAGATTTTGAAAAACACTAGGAATCGTGAGGAGAATTCCATTCTTGATAAAAAAAAGTTTACAATAATGCTATTCAATCACTCTCCTCCTATTTATACCTTGAATTCTACTGAACACCTCACTCCAAGTCTCTCACTCTTTTCTTGAAACTGACTCCTCTGTATTTTGATTAAGTTATCTCAAAAGTGTTTGATGTAGTAACGTCAAACATTTTCAGTAATTTTATAATTTTATCCAAAGACTTCAGGAAATTCCCAGAAGAGAATATTTTAGTCATGCTTTGGAATTAATTTTACATGTTATTCAACTGATTCAGTCTTAGAGTTCATTTCCTTTTTTTTAAATAAAGAAAAATAATAAGGGAAGCTTCCTCCCTCTGTAAGACCAGCTGATCAAATTAATTTACTGGTGATCTTTAATATTTTCATATTATAAAGTACTATAAGAAACAAAAATTAATATACAATATAAGCAGTTTTAGAAGAATATATAACATTAATTCAATATACCCTTTTTCTAATTTCTCATAATTCTTGATAATATTAATTCTGTTTTATAAAAAAATATTCAAAACAACAATAGGATACATAGATGTGGAAACACCTTATAAATTTGTATACAAAGTATTGAATATTCGGACCTATTTCAAGTTGAACTTGAAATTTGTAAATTCCTATATTTGCAATGGTGAAATAGTATACGTATATATTATCTATATGCCTGAATCAAGCAATATGTATCGTATTAAGTAAGAAAATGTTATTCTTTTTTATTAATTTTTGCTCTTCTTGCCAAGTTTTAAGAGTTACTACACTATACTATAATTATTAGATTATTCAATGATAAGTGGTAAGCCATATTTAGATCAGATTAGAACCTCTAGATTGCATTCTTGACTCTTCTTTAAATATGCTATAAGGCTGCTTAAAAGTCAATTGCAATCTATTCCTGATTACTGTTAACTAGTGTACTATTATCTATTACCTCTATTTAGTGAATGCGTTTTCAACATTGCGTATAAGACATAAAATATCATCTAAATAGTTTTCTCCGATCACTAAGTTAAAAAAGACATACTATTTATTCCGACCAACCTCTTGTATACCGCTAGATATTTTCTTTTGTAAACTGAACTTTCAACTATCCTCCTCCTTATAGAAGGGAGAATAGTGTCTGATTATCCTATCAGGTTTTTTAATTCATTATTGCCGATTCCCTCATTGTCCTGAGACTACCTCTAATTAGGCAATTTTTGAATTATATCTTTGCATTTAGGTTCTGGTTTAGTTTGGTTGGTGCCCTCTTTCCTCTTCTGTCTCTGGCATCTTTCCACGACTTCTTCATTTATTTTTTAACAAATAAATTCAGTATTTGTTCAGGTATTTTTATACCCTGATATAATAGCTAGTAATAATGTTTTTTTTACTTGTATGATCTTTAAAATAAAACCTTCTTCAACAGACTTTAGTTTCATGTTTCAGCTTAAGGCTTCAATTACTACTTTCGGGTGTAGTATTTATTTTTATGCTATTTCATTTAAATAACTAATGCAAATTTAAAAGCAAAGTTTTTAATTTCATTTATATAGAAAATTCTCAGAGTCTTTAAATACAGCAAGATCATCGATACCTTTGTTAAAAAAATTACAATAACTTATTATAATCAATTTTCTAAATTAAAAAAACATACTCTGATAATTAAACATGAAATTTTAAAATTCATTTCAATATTCATAGTTTACACGATAATTAAGCTATACTCAGGAATGGAATGAATTTAGTTTTTGAAATCATTTAAAACTGGTGGCACCATGTTTCTTTTGGTATGACATTGGACTGCATTTCAGTTGCACTGAAATCCAACAGTATGTCATTTTTCGGCTGTTTTTAATTTCAATTTTTGAGTATTCACAATATTCATTCCTGAGTATTTTAGTTTTCATATTTGATTATTTTTAATTTTCATTTTTGAGTATTTTTAATTTCACTTTTTATGTATTTTTAATTTCACTTTTTATGTATTTTTAATTTTCATATAAAGGAAACAGAAAATATTCAATGTCTCATATCTTAAGAATCATAAATTATAATATGCAACTACTTCCTTTTTGATGACAATGGCTAGAATATTTCATAAATTGTTACATTCTTTAATTGTTTTCTTCCTGATTTTGTGTAGAAATATATTCAGTTAATATCGTCCAAGTCATGTTCCATTACATTTTAGCATTTGTTTGTCCTCATTTATCTGATGTAAATTTGTTTCATGTATGACAAGCTTCACATTATATTTTTTCCTAACTATAATTCAGTTTTAATAATAAACAAATACTTGGAGTTCCATTTAACAAACAAATACAAAAATATTCACATTAAGTACATAAGTTCAGTGTCAGTTTCCATATCACATTCAAACTCAATTCAATTTCATTTCAGAAGAACAACTCCCATTATCTCAGTGACATTTTCTATCTTCTTTCCGGCTTTGACCAATGACCATCACGGAAATTGAAATTTTAATTTAATTTAACTTAGCAGTTAAATTTTACTACTATTCTAATATTTTCTACGATTTAGCTTTACTGATGTACATTTGAAAATGTGGAAATAAATTTTGATACAAATTTTAAAATACTTTTCATATTTTAAGATACATTTGTGAAAGAGCCAATGTTTGTTGTATGATCTTAATATCGTGAATCAAATAATCAGTCTTTGTAGTGTATACGATTGCAGAAAGCAGACTTTACTTCAAATTACTAGAAAAATACAAAATTGTTTGCACTGTTTATTATTATCAATTATAAATTAATATTTGATACTCTATCCATTTAGTTGAATCTATATTAATAGAGGGTTCAACAACATTATTTGAAAAAAAAATCTTTATGTAAGTTGTACTACATCAAGATGTTGTGTACCTAAGACACAACATGATAAATACATATAACAAAGAATTAACCTATATATTGAAGTGTGCAATATGCATCTGAGAAATAAATAAAGCAAGATACATAGTTATTCTATGATATAGCTTCAATAATTAAAAGTTTAATGAAATAAAATATGTTTCCATAAATTAATTCTATTCTTTTTCCACTCCATCTTTTCTCTTGTGTCACCTGTCTATTTTTTTATTAATTATTCACAGTAATTATCTTGATAATCTTCTTCTCTGATGTCTCCAGTTACTATTTCTTTGATTATAATTACCTCTTCATTTTCTTCATCACAAAAAGAGTGAATTATTTCTCCAGATGAGTTATATTTGTTATTATATTTTTCATTAGTTTATTAATTGTAATCTGCTTTGAAGACTGAAGGCACTTATTGCAATGAAGCTGATATTGTACATATACAAATCAATTCTTTGTACTTCTAGAAAATCAATAATTTCTAACTTGAATATTTTATGTGAGTCCAGAATTTTTGTAAATAAAATAATCCTTTTTTCTTACCCTTATTTTTGAAGATATTTTTTATAAAAAAGAAACTCAAACAAAATATTCAATTCAAATTCTTTTATTTGATATTTTATCTATCACAGTCTGATAGACTGTGAAAGTTATGAAATGCAAAATATTTGATCGCAACTTTTATAGCTGTGATCAATAAAACTTCATTGTAAACAACTTTTGTTATAAAAAATAAATCATTTTCATTGAAATTAATAGCAAAATAACTGCAAGTAGACCATGCAAATGTCGGTTACTGTTCATTTCTGAATATTTTTATTCCAAAGTAATATGATAAATAATCAGTTCATTTACATATTTATCAACGTTTTCTCTTTCGATTTAGTGAACATCATTTAGTAATAATCTAATACAAATACATATTTTCAACTAACATTTAATGCCTATTCCTCTAATATAATATTAATATTCTTTTACTATTTTAGCAAAATTCTTTATATATTTTACAAATATTCATTCTTCATCTTACAAATATTTTTTCTATATTGTAAAAATAATCTTTCATTATGTTACAAATGTTTCAATTCACATTTCTACCTCCAAGTTCAAAATTTTACAGTATTTGTTTTCGAGTTACAATTCCTAGAAATGTATTCAATTATTCTGTAGCTGGTCAAGAGTTAAATTTTCCCGAGTTGAAACTACGCTTAACCTTGATCACAAATTCGTATTTTGGAGCTAATTTCCGAATACTTCACTTCTATTTTAAAAACAAAATCGCTTTCAGTATTTTCATCATCAATCAGATGCTCTCAAATTCGAAATGGAGAATCCAATCATTGAACAACATTTCCAGTTATTGAGTAAAATTTTTGTTGTCATTTCATATATATAAAATTCAATTCTTGTTAGTATATATATTATTATGGTTTTTGATACCTCAACCTAATTATGATTAAACGACTTTGAGAGAGATAAAATCTGTTTCTATTCAAACTCACTTTTTCGTCTGATATATTAGTTCTGGATAATAGAATAGTCATTGAGAGATAGGAAGTATTTATAGTACAAAAGAAATGTTCAATTTTCAGTGAATCTAAAATAGCTTCAGAATATTCTCTATAATATCAATTTAAATTAAATTGAGTACAAACTTCCATCAGGATTATTCATTAAATATCGAAATGAGATCGTTTTGAACGTAGTTTTGAAACTCTTAACACCATATTTAGAGATTTAGTTTCCAATTTAGGAGTATCATGTTTCGAGAGTTTGTTTGGGACTAGCAAATATACCAAGGAAAAGAAGGTGTATAAAACTGTTAGAACTTAAATAATATCTAGAAGAACAAGAGCCTATAACTTCCGAACAGCACCGATAATTTTGAAATTTGATGAAAATTACTTTAGGGAAAAGTATTGGAAGTTGTGAAACTTGGAACATGAAGTATATAGAAATGAATTCAAATTAAAAATTGCTATTCTTAAAACATTACATTGACACAATTATAACTTTATATGTATAAGAACATGGAGAGCAGGAGAATGAATCTATATGAGACATTGACGAGTGAGTATCATGCAATTTATCGGTTGAACTCATTGAACTCATGTTCAATGTTCTCAAATATGTTCATTATTCATAAAGATACATCCTTGCTGACAATTTTAACAAAAAAACTTCATCAATAGTAGTATACAAGGGTGACAAGACATTTCGTTCCCGGACGTTTCGTACCTGGACGTTTCGTACCCGTAAGTTTCGTTAGCAGGACGATTCGTTACCAGTTTATTTTTTATTTTTTTTATGAAATGGAAACGATTTTCTATTAGACAATTTTATTTTAGACTATAATTTTATATCAATCCCATGCATTATAAATTTTTACTACTTTAAAAATAATGTCTACTTTTTATACACATTTTTTATTCGTTTAGTTATACATTGATTTTAATCAGATGTATTAAAATTAATAATCGTTATTTAATTTCTTTGATTATAGAAGCTGGAAGTGAAAATATCATGGATACCAATCGTTATAGAAGTTAAATAACAATAATTCTATTTTTTTTTGTCCTCATATGATCAAAAATGTGCTTCAGTCCGAGAACACGGAGCTTACCTACATTGGGAAAATCTTTTGTTTTTCATATTTTGGATAATGTTTTAACGTTAGTGTAAAATTCCAATTACCAGATGTTTCCAGTTACCGAATGAAAATAACTTAATGAAAAGAAACATAACCTTCCGCAATTTTTCGAAAGTAATAATTATTTTCAATCATATAAGAAAAGACTATATAATTTAACAGATCAATTCTTTATTCTTATTCTTATATGCCATTTTCTATTATGTTCGAAAACTTCCAGTAATTGGTTCACATAGGGAAAAAGATTCAATACATATTTATAATTTATGTGATCGGTATAATTTTCAGTCTATAACTCATATCGAATTAAAAAAATCTTTAGTAGCGATTTGGAACGAAAAATCTGGTAACGAAGCGTCCCAGTAACGAAACGTCCTAGTAACGAAGCGTCCGTTAAAGAAACGTCCGGGTACGAAACGTCTGCATAAGAAACGTCCTAGCACCGTATACAAGGGTGTCTCAGAAAAAATGCAACCGAAGAATTATAGTTCTGATATTCTTACTCCCTTAGATGGAGTTCAAATAACATGTAACTGAAAATATTTTCTACCTCTTCTGTTTTTCCCGAATTAATTGCTAGTAAGTTAAATATCGATTAGATTTATCCTAAAATCATTCTGCCACAACTGAGTACTGCCACGCAAAATTAGTTATCACCGAAAAACTCTCTATTTTTTGAATAATTTTTCCAGCGTATTTCCTACGAAATTATTTATTGAAAATAATGAATGGGATCATATTTGGCTGTAGTCATATATTGGTTTTAATAAGATTATATGAATTAAAATATAAATCGGTTTGTAATAAATATTGACAAACAACATATATATTGTTATCGCTCGTAAACTTTATCTTCAATGTTTGAAATAAAAAAAATATTTCGAAAATTATATAAAAAAATTTAATCTCCAATAAAGTCTGCCAACTTTGTAAATTAAATATTTTGTAATCGTTTTTAAATTTCAAATGCTTTAATAATCTCACAATATAAAGAAATGCTTAACGGAGAAGCTTCTTCCCGTGTGACTATATTAAAAAAATTCATCAAAGCTTTGAAACGATCATAAAATTTTAAAACTCATGGAAAATATTCCTGAAGCTTCCCGTTAAAGTTTATGTCTTATGAATCGGAGAACTTATCCTATTACCAGAGAAGTTAGGACACTTACATCTTGTATTTAGGACATACAGAACTACTGAATCTTCAATTTAGTATACGTAATGTACTTGGTGTGTAATTTTGGTGAATATCATCAGATCAAAATCTAATTCAGTATTAAAATATTGTTACTTTTGACAATAACATTGAAGTCAAACTCATAAGCAAACACTTATCAGATGAAGCATGTTCTTCTGTTAGTTGTACGGATAATATGTATTAGTCTCCCTAAATACTATCTGACTATAAAGATATAGAAATGACTAATTGCACAGTCTCATTTTGGTAGAGTGTAGGTGGAATATAGACTCTAACGTGAAAGAATTTAAAGTGTACCAAGAGTGGAGTGGAGGGTTTATCTTATCATTGATATGGACTTTAGAGCTACTTAATGTCACAGATCATGCAGATAGCAGATTAATGGCAGAAAATAATTTAATTTGTTAGCTTAAAGAGAAGCCTATTAGTTTCTTATCGGGTGACATCTAATTGAAATATTATCTTTCTATAATATATAACATGAGTAAGTGATAAGTAAGATATATTAAATTAACAATAAATCACGAAGATATTGACATCAAATGATTACTGTTATGATGATTGCTGTTAATATTTTATATTGGATGAAGAAGAATTCACTGCCTAGATAGAGATATAATTTGATATTGTATTTGAATTCTAAGGGGAGGCTCTCTTATTTATTAAGAAAATCTTCATTTGTTATATTATATTATAACTCATCAGCTTGTTTATTATCTTGTAAATAAAAAGTAAGATTTAAATATTGAAGAGGTAATTTAGCTTAAGCTCGTTGCTCACAATTCAGTACCGGTAAATTTTTATATAAAAGTTTTTGTTATAAGATAATTATGACGATATGATTGATTAAAATATATTTCAATACTCTACCTTTTTTTCAAATCCTGAGATCAACTCAATATTAATTACAAGACAGAATAAAATAATGAAAATATTTCCATTATAAAAATATATAATTATAACTGTCCATATTTCATGGATATTTACACTTAGTATTATTTAAACAATAATTATTGAAGTATTGTTACTTTAACTGTATACTTATTGGTATAATCATCTTTTCAAGATGCATGTATGGCTCGAATTCTGAACTGATTTACTGCACCGAATAAATTTTGCAAGATGGTTTCTGCAAAGAAATGCACATTTTGTAGAAGGTATCGTGATTGGTAATGAAGATGTATTTCCATGAATGAAAGAGTCGAATACCAAAACGATATTTGAATGAAAAATAGTATGATTCATTTTCTAATACTACCTTATGGAAATAAATTATACCTATAAGGAAGTTTTTCGTGTTTTTCGTCCTCCCGCAAGCCCTTTTTATTTCCATTTTTTTAATTTGCTGCAGGATGTTTAGTTTAGTCATAACTTTACCAGATTGTACCAATTCAATTAATATTTTAGGTTTAGGATTTTAGGCAAATGTATACATATATAGCAAATACAATATATTTAATTTATCAAAATTAAACTTTTACTCCCAAGAGTTAAAACTTTTATACTTTCAATCATTGATTTTAGTGTAATCCTCGTATCAATGATACTGCAGCAAATTATTAGTCTTTCTTTTCTATTACTGTTTCTTTGATATTTCTCTTATTTACACCAACTTTATGAGGCGCCGTTGATAGAATGACTGTTTAACCCATTTTGTACAGACGGAACAGCAGATAATTAAATACAGTTTGGTTTATCATCTTCTATTATAATATCTATCATTTATACGTCCATATTAATAACTTTTCGTCCATCAATAAATATACCATTATGTTATTAGACAACTTTTCCACATTAGAAAATACATATTTTTTTTATCTTTCTATTTATTGTTCCAGTTCAGTATTTTCCAACTTTTTTTTCAGGTAGTTAAAATTTTTGATATACTAGATTATTGTTTATCTAGACAATTACTTTTGGTTGTTTTTAAGATTCATTAGATAGATATCTTTCAATTCTTTACTTATTATTTTTCTTTATTACACTAATTTTCGTTCATTATAAATTTCTTTCGATTCCTATTTATTGAAACTATCAGAAAATTTCTATCACAACCAGTTATTTCAATTAGGAAAATAAAACAAGTATTTTGATGCACTTATTAATAATAAATTAGGTTCTACATATTAGCTACTGTAAATTTTAAGAAATTTTAATTTAATGACGCTAAATTGTAAAATTATTTCCTGACCGTAGAAAGTTTTATCTTTTCATCTTACTTAACTTTATCAGCTAATTACTAAGTTCATTAGGTATTACAGCAAATTTCAACAAAAATCTTCATAAGGGGCAGGATCCAAGTCAGTCAGCAATTGTCCATCAGCGCATGTAGGATCTCCATAGTTTGTCACTTTCTCCAGGTATTCAGGGTTTAGAATAATCCAGGCCAAGTCACAACCACAGTCCATTGGATTGCCTGGGAAAATAGAAGATTGTTTAATATTGAGAGTAAAAAGCTTGAACATTCTATAAAGATATGAACAGAAAATTATTTAGTTATAGTTGAAGTTACTATTCAATTCATTTATATTTTTCGTGAAAATTCACATTAACTGAATTATTCTTTTAAATAATTGAGATTTGAAAGTTTAATATTGAATCTCAAACGATATTTCCGAAAAATAAACACGCCACTCTTCAAATACTGTGATGTGAATTAGGTTAAACCCTTGTAATGAAAGGTGAGAAAGATAGAACTAATAAAGATATTACCGTGAATATCGAGTCTATAAATGTAAGGCATCAGCAATCCAAAGACTGATTCATCAATCGTCTTCAGGAGGTTGTTAAAAAGGTAAATGTACAAGTAATTCAGTGCTGTGGAAGAGAAAAGAGACATCATTGTGTAAATAAAATAAAACATATATTAACCTTCAATATCAAGTGAATTTCATTAATTTCTACTAATTCAATATAGCGACAATTTTAATTGAGATTAAATGTATTATCCATTCATTATTTTATTATTTATCAACATACGCGGCTCTCCTGTCAAAGCGAATGCTCCGTCCTCAATTGTCTCCAATCCATTACCTTGTAAATTATACACATTACCACTACTCGTTATGGGGATAGCGCCACTATCCAGAGTCTTGATGTTATTGTCATTTAAATATAATTTCCTCAGGTTTGGAATCTCATCGAAAGTTCCTATAAGAAAAAATGAAGTGATTAAAGTACATTTTAATTAAAAATGTAATGTATATTCAAGAATTTTTTGTTTCTTTAATCTTCAGATCAGGTCGTGCTAAATTTACTGGAGTGAGCTTTCCTAACTATACAGAAAAGAAAATTCTTTACCAATTCTTTTCTTTTATAAAACAAATGTGCATAGTGAAAAAATAGTATTCTTTAAAAGATAATTATTAAAGCTTATATCCTATCTAATTTAGTTGGCCGTATCTATCAAATTTGCTACAACATTTTAATAATTAAAACAAAAATATATGGATTATTATTTTATAATTTTAATGTTTTTATCTTTAGATGCAACATTAACGAACAATTAAGTTAGATTATATACTAGTGTATTTTCCCGTTAAAAATAACGGGGTTTCAATAGTTTAATATTTGTGCAGCTTAACCCGTTAGAAGTGAACTTTCTCGTTAAAATAAACATAAAAATTAAAAGATAATATCAATATAATCCCGTGTCTAACATGGTTACATTTTTCATGTTAAATATTATACATTATTTTATAGTTTTCTTATATAATCATTTTGCATAATGAAAAAATTGTTAATCATTTGCCTCAAATTATTATATACATTTTCTATTATTTTGAGGACATATAAATTCATTGATAGGGTCACATTAATATTAATAATTGAAAATATAAGAGTTTTGACTCTTGGGAGTAAAATATAATTCATTTGAATATAATCCTAACTCATTATATTAATTGAACTTTCATTAAATGAACAACAGGTACTGTACCAGTATAATTAATTACCTGGAGTTATTTGAGATATTTGTGATCCATAGAGTGAGAGAGTAGATAAGCTGTTACTTCTGATGAAGGGTATTGAAGCCAGATTAGAATATGCATTGCTAAAAGTGGTTATCTTGTCACTAAGTGGAGGGGGAGGTAAGGATAGTCCTGATAGTTCTGTATCATGTAAATAAACATACTCCAGGTCTGCATTGGAGCACGACTCATAGAACACATCAGTGACTTCTACCAGTGATGAGAATGATCCACAGCACAGGTAGAACCGTAGGAACTTCACATCTCCGCAAGTGAAATTAAGAGACGTTAGAACTGAGGAGGCAGACATTTTTAATTCATAAAACTCCTTCACAGGGAATTCCTTCGTTAAGATGTTGGCGAGTTCTTGGTCTGAGGTTATGTTCGTACAGTCCAGAGTTAGTTGGCTAGAGTCTGAATCGTAAATACATAAACACGGGGCAATGTCTGCTTCATTCGGACACTGGAAAGATCGGGGTTCTCCAACAGTTGTTCCATTGCTGTGAAATTCAGTTAAGGTTTCACCGGCACTGAGAGAAATAATACTTGACAGGACAAGTAACGGAATAATGGGGAAAAACATTGTGAATGCACTTCTGTCGTCAGATAGAGCATTGGTGCTGTCTTATATACGCTTTATCGAAGAGCAGATTGTCCCTTTCTCACGGTTGTACGACAAAAATAATTATATTATTAATCAAGAAAATATTTTATTTGAAACAATTTTGTTAGATTATGAGGTTTTTTCAACATAATATCAAGGACGGGTGAGATTCCCTTTAATATTTCCTTTACTAAAACTCCCTGGAACTATTGGGATGAGTCCAAATAATTATTTTTTATTGATCTTTGTTGCCCAAACGAAGGAACAAATTAATATTATAGATTGTTACGAACATTTTATTAGTATTTTTAATCTTGAAAACATACATAATCAACACACATACCAATAAGGCAAAACTTACATGCATATAATATATCACTAGATAAATAGAAGTTAAATATGATGTATAAATAGACTATTTATAGAATACTATAAATAAGATATTACATTTATATTTATTTCCAATTAGTTGGAAGTGAATTAAGAGGAGCTACCTACACTTAGATTGAAATAAATAACTAGAACACTGAATAATATTAGAATTTGTGGTTCATGTTTTTAATAGACATAATTTGAGTCGGTAGGATTCACGTTGTTAGGTATAGGCTTCACATTTATTTATTTATTTGAAAGAGTAATTCCCTTACAATGGAACTAAGGAATCGGGGCTCTCCTCAGTTCTAGTATAATTTTTTATGGCAACCTATATAAACAAATTAAAATTCCGACGTAGCTAACATTCACAGAAATTATAGAGGAATAAAAATAATAATCGGTTACTACGAAAAAGGAGTCACATCAATATGAAAACAAGAACTGGAAAATAGTTAAAATGACAAAAATAATAGGCACAGCAAATCATAAACTTCACTCAAGGTTTCGGCGTGGATAATATTTTTCGGTAAGGTTCATATTGTTCCGTATGATTCATATTGTCCGGTAGGGTTCATATTATTCGGTAGGGTTTCATGTCGTTCATATATGCTCATATTGTTCGATATAGTCCATACTGTTTGGTATATATGGTTCATTTTGCTCGGTATGTATGGTTCTTATTGTTCGGTAGGACTCATATTTTACAATAGGGTTCATATTCGATTGAAAGATTTATACTCAACGAGATTTGCACATTTTCAAGAGGGTAATTAAAACAAAATCGTTGAAGGTGTCTTAAGGTCTCCAGGTTTCGAATAGAATAAAGCTATCCATCATTCAATTCAAAAAATCAAATCCTAAAAATATTCTCAACGTAGGTATTTGAATAACATCTAGGGACGATACTGATTACTGACGATACTGAGTACTGACGATACTGTGCATTGACGATACTGTTCACTGACGATACTGTGTATTGACGATACTGTGTATTGACGATACTGAGTACTGACGATACTGTTCACTGACGATACTGTTCACTGACGATACTGTGTATTGACGATACTGTGCACTGACGATACTGTGCACTGACGATACTGTGTATTGACGATACTGTGCACTGACGATACTGTGCACTGTGACGATACTGTGTATTGACGATACTGTGTACTGACGATACGGTGTACTGACGATACTGTGTACTGACTGACGATACTGTGTACTGGCGATACTGTGTACTGGCGATACTGTGTACTGGCGATACTGTGTATTGACGTTACTGTGTACTGACGATACGGTGTACTGACGATACTGTTTACTGACTGACGATACTGTGTACTGGCGATACTCTGTACTGACGATACTCTGTACTGACGATACTGTGACTGATCTGCATTAGTTGTTTACATCGGTGGCTGCACGTTTCGTTACCGGACGTTTCGTTTCTAGGACGTTTCGTACCTAGATGTTTCGTTACCATAATTTTAGTTTTTTTCAATCTGGAATTATTTTTTATATTTGTAATGGGTTGCAGACTACAATTTATACAAATTAAATTACAACACTCTATGAGTTCTCAATTTTTCTATCCAACAGAAAATAATTTTTTGAATTATAAAATTATATTTATACTTTAATTAGATAAACAAATTTATTGGAAAAAATATTGTTAACAATTTTATTATAAATATTATTATCTATGATGCATTCAATTTCAATTCAATCTAAAAATCATTTCATTAATTATTCAACAAAGATATACCAGCAAAATTATTCACTACAGAGAAATGTAAAAAATCGTTATAGAAACTTAATTCCATTACGGTAATATTAAATTTATTTTGATTTGTGATTCAAATGTTTTCATTTTCAATATTTGGTAGAATCTTTTAAATTAATAAAATAGAATTGTAAATAAATGATGCAGTGAAGGGTTAACTATGAGATATTTATGGTTATAGTACATAGTCACGCCTAGCAAACTATGTCAAGATAACTAGTCATGGTTGTGTGCTTTTCCACAAGGTGGCGCTGTAACAATAGAAAATACATCTAAAAACATTTTGAGTCTCTAACGAGTACATTAATTAGAATAAAAACAATCACCAATGAAGAGATAAAATCTCTGGTGATTTTAATTCTTTATGTGAAGGAATAATTCACTTCGATAATTTGGAGGAGTTCGAAGTTGCCTGAAATGAACATTTAAATTTATAGTTTGAGAGAATAAAGTTATATATATTTTTAGATGGTTCAAGGAACCAAACCTCCGGTCCAAGGCAACGAGACGATGGTTCAAGGAACCAACCCTTCGGTCCAAGGTACCCAGACGATGGTTCTAGTCATCATATACGGGATGAAGATTGAACCCGAAGAGAAAGACCAGGGAGTCATACTTTTCATACCCGGTAAGTTAGCAGTAAATAACTCTCAGAAATGGTGACCGGTATATTCCACCCCGGTAAATTCCACCGCGGTATATTCCATCTTAGGTATATTCCATCCTAGGTAAGTTCCATCCTAGTTATATTCCATCCTAGGTATACTCCATCCTAGGTATATTCCACCCCACTTTACGGGTTAGGTTTTGTTTAGTTATAAATTCTAGTCATTTATTAATATTATATGTGATATTAGATAACTTTCATTTTCACTGTATCAAATTCATCCTTTTGCTGGCTTATCACAAGCTTTGAATTTTTCACTACACATGTGACAAAACAGCAGATGAAAGGTTGTGTGAACGCTCTTTATCAGTTGAGGTATTTAGATTATCAATCACAAGCTGATTTTTTCTCTATCGCCAACACAACAGCGATATTAATTGTAAGATGGTGTCATATAGTATTCATTGTTACATTTATTTCATTTTGAATTTGGTATTTTAACTTCTTGTAAAAGTGGTGGCTTTTGACCAAAGGCTTTTTTTACATGTTTTTTTTCCAATCAGGAAGTTTTTGATGGGGAGGGGAAATTATTGCACAGGGTTTTAAGACTGAAAGATTATTGCCTTTTTTACATTGAGAGATTTTGATCACGGGGAATTTGGTCCTAAAAAACAAAACAGCAACTTACAAGCAAAGAGCGAAAATTTTGAATGAGTTGTCTCTGCCAGTCGACCCTTTTCATACCTCATCCAACCATTGTTGTAAGAGCACATGTGTAGTTTCATGTTTGAAAAAAAATTAAAATTAAATTTTTCAACACGTAAACTTTGAATTAAACTGCCATATTAAGAATTTTTGTAATTTTATAGGAAACAATTTCAATATTGTCTAAACGTCTCAGGATATCGTCTGAGTTATTTTTTTATAGGTACGAATTATTTAACAAATGGTCATCTAACAATAAAATCTTAGAATTTTTTTGTCACCCAAATGAGCATTGTCACAGGGGTGGAATTTACCGGGATGGAATATACTGTGGTGGAATATACCTGGGTTGGAATATACCGTGGTGGAATATACCGGGGTGGAATATACCTGGGTGGAATATAAGTAGAATACTCAGAAATGATAAGGCAAGAAAACCAAACATGTATATTATGTTTATATCTTCGCTTGGGGCTGTGAATGTACTGATGAGTAGCAGGTGTATATTGTCTGCATAATCTGCATGTCATTGCACACATTAGATAAGTGACGACAAAGAAACACACTGAGGAAATGTGACACATAGTAATGTGACACATAGTAATGTGACACATAGTAATGTGACACATAGTAATGTGACACATAGTAATGTGACACATAGTAATGTGACACATAGTAATGTGACACAAATAATGTGACACATAGTAATGTGACACATAGTAATGTGACACATAGTAATGTGACACATAGTAATGTGACACATAATAATGTGACACATAATAATGTGACACATAGTAATGTGACACATAGTAATGTGACACATAATAATGTGACACGTAGTAATGTGACACTTAGTAATGTGACACATAGTAATGTGACACATAATAATGTGACACATAGTAATGTGACACATAGTAATGTGACACATAATAATGTGACGCATAATAATGTGACACGTAATAATGTGACACATAATAATGTGACACATAATAATGTGACACATAGTAATGTGACACATAATAATGTGACACATAATAATGTGACCCATAATAATATGAAACATAATAATGTGTCACATTATAATGTGACACATAATCCAATGTATTATCACTCTATATACTAATACACTGTGTGTCTTTGTTTGTTGGTTGGTTGCAAGAAAAATGTCACGTTTGTAGTGATGCAAACACATCAATTGTGTATGCATAACTGCTATCATGAACCTATATGATTGTGTGTAAGTAACATTCAAAGTTAGTTACCAATCGACAAGCATGAGATACACACCTTATCTCAAGTCTTAGTTAGTGAGACCATTACTTGTGAGTGTTTTAGTGAAGTTACACAGTGTATTTACCAGTGCTTGATAATCGAATATATTCTCTTTAAAGTGTTATCTATACTAAGTTATTATCCTAAATACAGTTAAGCGTGGACCAGAGGCCTGAGGTCGGAACCATATTGGCAAGGTGGTTCTAGGGCATGGTACCATGAGTATTTAGTAGAAAGAGATATTTTGAGAAAAAGGAATCTGAAAATAGTAAACAGAGTAAGATTCTAATCACACGTAACCCATATCGTGAACCGTTAGAAGGTTCCACAGTTGATGAGGTAACCCCACAGGGGGAACCGTCACATTGGTGGCCCGTGTGGTGCGTGATTAAGTAATTCGAATTTAATGAACGGAAATTCAATTACTAAAGTAAAAGTTTGAAAGCTTTGTAGTTTACCAAAAACTAAGTTAACCATCTGATTGGAGAGTATTTGATTACAGCAAGACCGGGTTTTGCGACCCTATATGACGGTACGATTCAATTAATTCAAATATAAAGAATTTGCAACTCAAGATCAAGCAAATGGCATCTCGAAAATTATCGGAAGGATAAGGAGAGTACAGATGGCCAAATTTGAAATTTGAATGAGAGCAGAGACAATCAGTGAGACTAACCAGTCTGGAAAAATCTGGAAAAGTCTGGAAAAACACGGAGGGAGGAAGCGATGAATTAAAGGGTACAGGATTGCACGTTGGCGAATGGTGATGAAAAACATTCGATTAATCAATAAACAACATGCAAAAAAGCCGTAAATCAACCAGAAATTGAGAGTCTAATTTGTTTAAATGCTACACCTGAAAAGTATTTATTCAAACTGCTACATTCAGTGTACATTCAGTGAACAGTTAACATCAGAGCAAAAATCACCGACAAAACCTGATAAGAAGGACCCACTGTACATGGAACCGTCACATTGGTGGCCAGTATGGGGACAACTAAATATGACCTGATCCCGGATTTATTTAGCGATGTTTTGGTGTTAATCCTAACACTGTTAGTGGTGATAATTTTGGTATACGGGTACAATCACTCCAAGAGGGTTAAGTCCGACGAGGACATGAAGATGTATGAAATGCGAAGTTTGAATTGAAAAATGGCGACAGAAGCAATTAATCAGATTAAAAGAGGGACCCCTTTAGAACAGGGGAACTAATTGGAACGGTAAATTACTTTAATGATCAGGCAATCAACATTCAGGCGACAAACTTCATTGTAATGCGTCATAAAAAACAAAAACCAAAAAGCAAAATTAACAAAACAAGATCTAGCAGCATTTAAGAAATTTTTTTTTTGGAAAAAATGAAAGTCAAATTAAATTAGACCATTATTTTAAGTTTTTAATTTTAAGTTTGGGTAATTTTAAGTGAAAATTAACAATAATCGTTTCCAATGGAATTTAATTTTAAGTTTAATTTTTTTTTTTCGGTGTTAATTTTAATGTTTATTTTTAAGGATTAAAACTGTCTCAAAATTTGATAGAGATGATCAAAATTCATATAAATTCATATAAGAATATAAATTGATTAAAAAGTCATGAAATACGATATCAGAACATATGATAAATTAAAATTAATAATTACTTTTATTAATAAAGTAGGAATTTTATTGAAATAAAACATAACTAAGTTATATAAAATAAATTTTTGTAATAAATTATTTTTTTCTTGGATTACAAAATTTTGTTTTTAAATATAAATGAAGTAACAAATTTGTGTAATGTATTGGAGTGATCAAGGACTCTGATAATATTTAGAATAATATTCTAAATATTAGGAGGGGCGAGGTGAGATCTCAAATAGATTAGGCAAGGTTTTACATTTATTTAATGAAAAATTATTCATTTTTGAACTGAGACATAGTAGGTAGGAATAATTTAGAATATTTAGGAATAAATAAAAATATTGTTAAAGCAAAATTAAGATTGTATAGGTAAGATAAAAATTTTAAGAAAATTTGGTGAATGCACTTTAGTCTGACATATGTCTAGAATGAATTAAACTCATATTTTTTCAATTTGCTAATAATATATTTATAGCCGGTTCGAGAATTTCCAAGAGATCCAAATCACATGTTTCCACTAACAGAGTGAGCGTCTGAACATTGTTAAATATAGAGTAACAATGGGTAGACAGACCAGCTGGCAGTTTTGGAAAAATTTGAATTGTAACTTTGAAATTTTCGGAAGGGGGGAGCGATGTAGTGATGCAAACCCATCAATTGTGTATGCATAACTGCTATCATGAACCTATATGATTGTGTGTAAGTAACATTCAAAGTTAGTTACCAATCGACTCGCATGAGATACACACCTTATCTCAAGTCTTAGTTAGTGAGACCATTACTTGTGAGTGTTTTAGTGAAGTTACACAGTGTATTTACCAGTGCTTGATAATCGAATATATTCTCTTTAAAGTGTTATCTATACTAAGTTATTATCCTAAATACAGTTAAGCTTGGACCAGAGGCCTGAGGTCGGAACCATATTGGCAAGGTGGTTCTAGGGCATGGTACCATGAGTATTTAGTAGAAAGAGATATATTGAGAAAAAGGAATCTGAAAATAGTAAACAGAGTAAGATTCTAATCCCACGTAACCCATATCGTGAACTGTTAGAAGGTTCCACAGTTGATGAGGTAACCCCACAGGGGGAACCGTCAAACGTTTCACCATTTAATAAATAAAAAAATATTATTTTTGACACAAATCTTTTGACTCAAATAATTTGACTCAAATTATTTTGACTAAAATTATTTTGACTAAAATTATTTTGACTCAATTTTTTTGGCTTAATTTTTTTTGCTCAAATTTTTTGACGTAAATTTTTTCAATTCAAATTTTTTTCAACTTTAATTTTCTCAACTCGAATATTTTTGACTCAATTTAATTTGACTCAAATTTTTATGACTCATTTTTTTGACTCAAATCTTTTTACTCGAATTTTTTTGACTAAAATTTTATTGACTCAAATCTTTTTACTCGAATTTTTTTGACTAAAATTTTTTCTACTTAATATCTTACAACTCATATTTTTTCAACTTAAATTTTCTCAACTCATTTTATAGACTCAATTTTTTTTTGACTCAATTTTTTGACTCAACTTTTTTTTACTCGAACTTTTTTGTCATTATTTTTTTACATAACTATCTTAATTTTTTTTACATATTGTCTACATATATTCAAAAAAAAATTCAACCTAAATTTTTGTCGCATTATTTCTTCAAATATATTTTTTTAAACATATTCTTTAGATATATATAATTTTAATTTATATGAATTTTTTCATTTACTATTGATAACCCATTAATTTTAATGGGAAGTACATTAGTACTTCTAATTAGTATTACACTACCCTCGCCAATTTCTTTTTTAAAATAGAAATTGTGCCGCCACCCAGTTTCAAAAGCGGGAAATAGAATTGAAATTTTATAAGGACATTCGAGTTCTGTTGTGTGGGACGTTTAAAACAATTTGAGTAGGTAAATTAAAAAAAAATAGTTATTAATTTGTATAATATAATAAACTAGATTACGTGAACTCGGTAGAGCACATACCCTCTCCGCCCCTCCTTTGACCCGTTCGCTCCTAAAATCTAATAAAATGGTAACTGGATAATAACCAATCATAGTAAATATATACCAAGTATACCAAGTACAATATTGGAACATCCGAAAATATTATGAGTGACGTCACAAAAAATATTTCCCATTTTAAAATATGGGCTATTATTCAATAAAATGTGCATTTTCATGGAAATTAACTAGCATAAAAGTGTTTTTTTTTTATCACGTTATACACTCTATTCACTTATAATATTTAACTAATAATATCTTAAAATTTGAGAGTTGGCTCTATGCAACGTCATTTGTTAACATAGTTTATGAAGAATGGATCAAGTTCACCGTCAATAAATTTGAAACTTAACATACTCCTCTATTTATTTACTATGTGACCAATCGTCCCACCAAGTTTCATGCTACATAGGTTCAATGCTTTTTGGGATATTGAGTTATAAATGACCTTAACTTTAACCGAATCACTCTCAAAGTTCTACCAAATAGTTCCTGGACATTGACCAATCGTCCCATAAAATTTCAGATATTTTGGTTGAATACTTTTTGAGTTATTGAGTTATAAATGGCCTTGAACTTGATCTTTGACCTCTGACCCGATCGCTCCCAAAATCTAACAAAATGGTTCCTGTATATTGACTGATTGTCACACCAAGTTTCATGCAATATGGTTCAATATTTTTTGAGTTATAATTGACCATGACCTTCACCTTTGACCGGGTCACTCATAAAATTCTACCAGCAGGTCACTGGACATTGACCAATCGTTTCACAAAATTTCAGGCGATTTCGTTGAACAAGAGATAAATTACAAGATGATAAATAAATAAATAAGTAAATAAATGCCGGGGAAAATGTAACCTTCCGCAAATATGCGAAAGTAATAAATATATATTAAATAAAATATTTAACCAGCTAAACCCCTAATTTTCTCTTTAAATTTGTTCCCTTGCTGCTTAACTCAAGTCACAAATCACTCAATTGTCGCAACCTATCAATATTGGTATTTCTAGTAGGGTAGGTATTGAAGAGTAAAGCTTTGCGAGCTGTTATCACAAATAGAGTGATTTGTGACCGTGACGTTAACAAGGCAACAAACATAAATAGAAAATTAGGGTTAAGCAGTGTTGTTTCTTATAATGGAAATGAATAAACAGTTTTCATAATGCTACGTTCTACAATTGTCTTAAATATGATTTCAGAGTGTTGCTGTTATGACGTCACCCAAACAACGTATCTTGCTTGTCCTTACTATATTCAAATTCTAGTTTGCGCTTTCGAAACCAGGTGGCAGAGAAAATAGAAATTGTCGAGAGTAGTGTATCTTATTGTAGTATAATATCTTTGGTTTAATTATGGAGAGTAAATTAAATTTAATAAATTATTCAAGAATCTACAGTTCATTTCAACCGTTGAATATTATCACCATACAACCTTTTTCATAAACCAAGTTATGTTTTAGCTCCACAGTTTACCTACCCCCCAAACAGTAATTTATTTAATTTGAATAAATTTTTTTTATGAGATTCAATATTAAATATATAAATATTTTGACGATAAATCTGTATTTATGATACAGACTGAACCAATATTAAATCAGGTCAATATTAAACAAATTCAAAGTTTACTACAGAATGAAATGCAATTTTTTCACGAAATTTCCAATATTTTATCCATTCATGATAAATATTGAATGGTGTTATGTTTTCTTAATTTAGGCCTATCAATTTTACGTTTTCTCACAGGTAAGTCCCAGTCACACCCACCTGCTATAGTGCAAGTGACATACACTGACACACACTCTGTCGTATTAATATAAACATGTTTCAATATTATACAGTAAATATATTATTAGTTATGCTTTGAACTTCTGAGATATTATGATTAATCGAATAGGGTAAGTTTCGAGTTATTGACCGGTTATACAATTTTGATATTATAAGAGAAAATATATAATTTATCGTCTTAACTCGTTATTATAATTGGTATCTAAGATATTCGCAGGTATCATAGATACCAATTAAGATAAGGAATTATATAAAAATGTAATTATATATTTTTTCTATATGATCGAAATATGGAACCGGTCAATAACTCGAAATTTACCCTTAATATATAATAAATATATTATTCTTTAATCATCAAACTTCATTAATTTTTGTGATAATTTAAATAAAATTAAAAATTAACATTCCACACCTTAGTCGACAAGATAAAGTTGTACCTATTAGTATATTAACATATTAATGTTAAATTAATGTTAATATAAATGATCTTATAAGTGTAAATATATTGTGGTGGGCCCGTAGAAGATTAAGGGAGATTATCTCTTAATCTTAATCTATTGAACGTATTTAATTCCCATGAATGTGCATCTTATGCTTATATCTATAATTTGAATAAATAAATATTGATTTGTGAAATCGATATCTATATAAAATTATATATTTCAATTTGATTATTTCAATAAATGTTTCAAAAATTAATATGTTAGGTATGTAATGGTATACTCTAGAAAATAGGAAAACAAATTAGTAAAGAAGGTTAATATATTCATCGCAATATTAAGGACTGCGCTTATTTTATTAAAATAATTCTAATCTTTTTATTTGCATAACTCAAATTTTTTCGAATCAAATTGCCTGAAATTTGATGAGACGGTTGGTTACTATGATTTGTTTGAATCTTTGACCATCTTTTTGGTCATTCTCTTGGAACAATTTAATAAGATTTGAAGAAATTAGTTACTGCATTTAGGATTGAAGAATTAAAGTGTATTGTTTGTTAAAAGCTGTGTTAGTTGTTGAACTTCGTAATGGAATATTTCCTGGCTGTTTCAGATTGTGTATCCTCGGTAAAGAATTGTTTTGATTAGTTCAAATTTGTAGGAGTTTGTAGAGCGACTTTTAGAATTTATGCAGTCACCAGAGTTTGTTGGTTTGGTATGTTCAAACCTGTGTGGAATTGTAGTTTTTTTATATTTACATCAAGAAATGGTAGGCTGTTATTAGTTTGCAGTTCAGATGTGCAGTTGAGTAGGTACGGTGTTTTCAATGATAGCTTGTTTAAGGTTTTGAGTGTCTGTTATACAATAAGAAATATGTCATCGACATATCGGCAGTAAATAGATTTATAGATTCGGACATTGGGCTCAAGATTTTATTTTGTAAATTAGCCATCTAGTAATTTGTGTGAACACTCAACCCTACAACGTGCAACTATATATCGACGGTACGACGGGCAGCACGGGGCAATTTGAGCCCCGCCTTCTTAAAATGCTTATTACTTCTAATACAGCAAAGAATTTTATCTATAAACTCTTATACACCTACTATGAAAAATTGAGAACACATATCATTAAGTTATTCATACACTGACCAGCTTGGAACAATATAATATTGATATAACAAAATTAAAACAATCACTGAAGATTGTACGAGAACGTACGACAACAGTGTCAGGCGGTACCACCACGAATCATTGAATATAGAAGATATCCCACTACAGTATTTTCAATTTTCTAGCGACACTAGGCAGCGGGGATAGGCTATACTGAGACCTAAAGTATTAATAAAAATAGTAGTAAAGTAAATATCCTACTGCAAATGTTCCAAGTGCCTACATTATTCTAAAAAGGACCTAAGATCAAAAGATTTAATTATAAAGCACCTGAGATCTATAAATTTATGATAAGTGTTATTGTGAACTAATTACTTTAAATAAACATGTCATTCGGTAAACAGTTACAAGAAAAACTAAATTTGAATATAATCGTATCAAGAAAATCAGTACCTGCATAAAGATAATTTAAAAAAAATAGATTTAATCACTAATAATATATCATAAATAGGAAAATCACGTGTATTTTTTATTTCAAACAGTACTGAGGTATAATGAGCTTAAAGCAAATATGATTTAAAATATAATATTCTAAATGAATCGGTCTCTGATCTATTTCTTCAAAATAAATAAACTTTGGCACTAATATTTTTATACCTATTGTTATTGAGATCGAAATGTTTTAAGAAAAGACTAATCTATTTATAAAATACTTAAATAAACCGTTTTTCGGAAGTATTTTCTTAGGTAAATTATTATATCGCAAGATAAATCAAGATAAAACAGTCTGGCTCCTAAAATTTTAAGATATAATGTATTTTAGTCAGGTAGTATTATCGAAACTAGGTCTGGCATCGAAATTATTAATATAAAAGATGTTTCAAACTAAAATATTAAGATAAACATATTTTCAAACTAATACTCATAAGATAAATGAGCTAATCGTCAAATGATTTAAAAATAATGTTACCCTGCTATAATTTTCGAAAATAAATGTCCATTGGGTATAATATCTTAGCAAAAGTCGTACCTAGGTCTTTGATATCTGTGCAAATAGTCCGGCCATATAATTGAAATAACACAAACTAGCCTAGAGCCTACCCAGCCTGGGGACTAATGCTCTTTGGAACTAATATTAGCTCCACCCACCACCCTCCCCCTCCCTCTCCCACACACAAAGGGGCGGCCACTGACAACTCATTCATCATCCATGCTCATGATGCTCGCAGCTCGCCTCTCAGTTCAGATAGAGACGTGGTGAGTGGTGTAACTATTTTTTTTTGCGCTCCAAATCGCTTGGTTTCTGTCTGAAATATTTGCCATGTAATATGAGTTTAAACAGAGCGAATGCATACTATGAATCTACTTCCCTCAGATAAAAAATATATATTCAACAATTCTTCTTAATATTTGATGTGAGAAATACAGGTAGACCACATTTTGATTACACAAATAAACAGTTATTAGTAGAGCCCGGTTTCCTAGTTCTAACGAAAGTAGTCGAAATAAAGCTTTAAAAAGTTTGTATAGCTCTAAAAAAGAGTTTTAAAGTCGGTGAAAAAGTCCTTATAATAGCTGAGTGTGTCCTAAAATTATTGCATTTTCTTTCTTTTATCCACATTATAGAAACTTTTAGAAGAATATTCAACAATAACTATACCTTTCTTTTTAATTTGTTAATAGCTGATTTAAAAATTTTATTCACAGAACTAACGCTACAATTAATGGCAAATGTGAACTTATAATATCGTATACATCAGATTATGAGTTTAATGAATAGTAAATAATATCCATATTTCTCAATTTATACGTAGCTTTTATTTTACAAGAAACTAACAAGGAGAAAAAAAAACTAAATTTATCCAAAACTATGTTGTCTAAGTCACAACCAACTAAGAGTAACTAAGACACTCACATAGAACAGCACAAACCAATGCAAAAACAGTAACAATAATTCTTAATATAATGACTTGATAACTTTTTAATTAATGAAACAATAATTAAACTTCATTGCGAGAAATTACCTACATTTCAATGACATTTACAGCTGTAATGCTTAGTCTCTTGTCGCTTAAAATCATTTTTAATTTTGAAAAGATTATTTCAACTTTAAAAGTTTCGGATTGTTTCACTTTGGGTTGTTTTGGTTTTTACAACTTCAGCACTCAATTAACTATCACCTTCATAAATGAGTGTGTTCAAAGTAACTTCTTTACGGAAAGAGCGAAATTTACCGGTCACAATATATAAATAGGTACCATATATTTATTTCATTTGGGCATATCTTCATTCTTCACGTATCATTCTATTTATTATTTAAGAAAACTACATAATATTATACTGTATCGAGTAGTGGTTTATTCATTGTTCAATTCAGTTTAATTTACCAATAATTATGTTCGTACGTTTTCTATGGAATATTCCTATAGAAAATGTGAATGAAATGGCACACAAATTTAAATGTCTCTTGCATGTATAATTTATCAATTATATAATAATCTGTTACAAATATATTTCGCACGTAAAGGATGGTTTATCACAGTTTTTATAGTCGTTTATACCATAATTACTAGTTCTATCTTTTAATTTCTAGTCAAAATAGCGTTTATGCTATAAACGCTATAAAAATTTATTTCTATGGTCAAAATAGCGTTTATAGCATAAGAACTGGAAATCCGGGCTCTAGTTATTACCTTCGCAGAATGCGGAAAGGATATATTTTACACGGCATTTGTCATCTTGTTATTCGCTTAACTGAAAAAAGTATTCCACCAAATTTACTGAAATTTAACTGGACCATTGGTCATTGTGCATAAACCATCTGGTAGAATTTTGGAAGTGATCCGGTCAAGGTCATTTATAACTTATAAAGTATTTAACCACATTGCATGAAACTTGGTGGGACGATTGGTCAATGTAAAGGAACCATTTGGTTATATTTTGGGAGAGATCGGGTCAATGATCAATGCCATTTATAACTCATAAATTATTTAACCAAAATGACTGAAACTTAGTGGGACGATCTGTTAATGTCCAGAAACCATTTGATAGAATGTTGGAAGCGATTTGGTCAAAGTCATTTATCACTCAATAACTCAAAAAGTAATCAACCATATTAAATGGAACTTGGTGGGACGATTGGTTATTATCCACAAATCAGTTTATTAAATAATTGTAAACGAACGGGTGAAATCTTTAGGTCAAGGTCATTTATAAGCGGGGGCAATAGTATGCGTTCTACCGAATGCACGTAATCTAGTTGCAAATGGTAATACGATTGATGTATGGCTCACGTTATTATATAATTGTAACTCCTCAAACATTTCATTTTGTACGAGTTACAATAATGAAATGGCCCTCTGGTCACAACGGTCTGTCGATTCGATGGAACAATCCATCGATTCGACATCCAAGGCAATCTAATCGATATACGTTGTTTATAGGGGGTTATGATAAGATATATTAACTCTTTCAGACCCACACTTTTCAGAGAAATAAATGTCATATATGCTCAAAGAATTATGACTATACCTAACCATTTATGTAGGTGGTTCAAAATTTGAGCTGCCAAACTGTATTCTTAAGGGTGATAAATTTTCTGTTCCACTGAGCATTAAACATAACCCTTATAGAGGTAAGGAATATTTACACACCAGTTTTGAAAGAGTTTTGAAAGGTGGTATACTTTCTGTACACCGTGCATTAATTGTAACCATCAGTGTGGTACAAAATATGTACCACCAGACTCGAAAAGAGTTGAAATTATGAAAGCTTTGATATAATAGTGTACAGTAAGTAGTCTGTCAGTAGAGAATGAAATAAACTATTAAAATCCAACCTTAATTGAATATAAGTTACTTTATGTAATTAGTTTGATTCTTTGATTTAAATAATTGTGCTGCATTGAACAAACAGTAATTTTATGCACCGAAAAATATAGTTGGCAGCAAGGTAAGTTTAGAGTTATCGGACGGTTTCACATTTTCGGGTAAAAAATATGAAACTATTAGATAACGTTTAATTCATTGATGTCCATGGTACCTGTAGCCTTGCAGGTATATAAATCAAATTACCAAACTAATTACCTACCTATACTGAATTAGAGTTAATCTCATGTTAATATAAGATATTGTCAATTCATTGGCCTGTTTTAACGTTTATCTTTTCAATATATGCAATGCTGAACCTTCGTAACATTTTATTTCAATCTAACTCATAGAAAATTAAATGTTTAATCAAGGAGTTACAATTAAAATAAAACTTGAGTCGCAAATCGCTCTTATTACATACCATTTTGTAATAAGAGCGGGGTGTAATAAAAGCCGGGCTTGTCAGTGGCCCAGTAGATAAAAAAGTACAGGCAGGCCTCGCTTCAAGCACAACTCACTTTAATAAAAGTGGTACGTACTTATTTAGAGTCCTATTTCAAAATAAGATCCGTTCATAGACATAGAACACAGAGACAATTTTTTGTGATTAGTTCACGGTAACTAAAAAAACATCAAAATTATAATCCAGATGAGGTTATTGAAGCAATTGGTTCAGAAATTCAACATGTCCCATTTTAGGGTAAGTTCCGTGTTATATTCGCAGTACTCTAATAACTCTAACAAATTTTCTTTCTACAACTCATAAAAAAGGAGATATATAATCAAGAAGTGACCATTATAAATTTTTCTTACTTTTATTTGCTTTAGTTACCGCTTGATAACTAAACTGAGTCGTAATTTGGTAACTAAAGCCTGTAGTTTCTATCTTTTACCATAATTACAAAGTTAAAAGTAAATTGAACTGTAAATTACTCTGAGTTCAGGATCTATTACTCACATTAAGAAAATATCAAATATGTATATTGATAAGGGTTTAACATCTGCTTCGGAAAAAAATGCCATATCACTGACCGTAATTACGTACAAGAGACTGTAAGAAGCAGTCAAAAATGAAATTTACCAACCACCGTCTGTGACAAAGTCGTTCAGCAACACTGACCAACTGTTTATAGTCTGAACGTCAGTCACTGAAACTACAGGGATGGAGTGTGGGTGAAGAGGTGTGATTGACAGTCACCTCCACAGTCAAAATTGATAGTGTAAACGCCGCTTAACCCTCTAAAACTGCAAGTAGCGTTACAAAACCAATAAGCATAGTAAAAATAAAAACATTTGTGAGCAATCTCATTCTTTTCCATTCACCAAATATTAGTTTCACGAAATAGCCCCTTGTGGCAATAAAATTGAATAAAATATTAACTATCAAATATAATGAAAATGAACAAGTGGAAATACAGCAGGAAAATTAAGTAAGATGTATATTTTCAATTAGCTTAGTACATTCACGAGATATATGATTATTAAATGAAGTCAATTAAAAAATCTTGCTAAAAAGGAGTAGCTATCAAAACTAATAACAAGTGATTATTTGCTTTATTAATTAAATTATTAATTTGAGTAAATTTATAATAAGTGAAATTAGAGGCTAATGAGGATGAATGCCCTTTTTCATTTCAAAACTGAAAATAATAAAAAGAGTGATTATTTGCTGTATTGATTAAATAAATTATAACAAATAACAACTTCTAGTCTGTTTTAAGACATTCATAGCATCATGCACCATAATATGATATATGAAAAAAACGACTATATGATTCATTTTCTATATCTAATTACATTCTTGTAAACAACAAAAACTAATCAACTTATTAATTGTTTAATTTTCACTGCCACTACTAAAGTAATCCTTATTGCCAATTTAGAATTGCTATATTTTTAAATTACTTATTAATTAATAATCACTTTCCTATTAATTAATTGTCATATTTCCTAAATAACATCGATTCTCAAAGTTCTTGACAATGGCAGTATATAAATTACCTCAGAACAGTCTCTGAATTCTCTTTAGTTTTACTAATTAAAATTCAATTTAATTCCCTCTTTAATTAGGTGAAATAAATTCCAATCTGTTTCTTTCTCGACATCTGGAAAATAAATTCCAACTAGAGATTAGGTGGCGCCACACTGACCAAAGGGAGCTGTGGAATGGAATGGTTATCGTCCGTAGAATTGAGAGATATTAAGTTAAACTAAGAATTCAACTGACTTTCAATGAAGATTTCAAATGGGCTTTAATGGAGATTTCGAAAAGATATTCATTGTAAGAATACTACGATAATGTCATCATGCAACACAATGAAAATATTAAACCTTTAAAATTAAGAGCTAAACAATGAATATAATAATATTCAATGTAACATTTTGACAGTGGAACACTACCACTGTCGTTAAAAGTACAAGTAATAACAAGTGTTTTATTATCATGCAACCTACTCAAAAGTATTAGCTCATTCATATATCTTATAATATTGTAAATATCTGAATACAAATATTTCTCAGAGGTTTTGAATAATATACATTGTACAATTAGATACATTTGGTAAATAAAATATATTCTATTTTTCAGTGAAATTTATGCAGAATTCCAATGTTTTCAGTTGAAATTTCCAACAAAGTTCACTTCCATTGTAGTATCTTTCCATTGCAGTTATATTCCAATGGGGTTAACTCCCATTGAAGTTCACACCTAGTGAGATTCACAAACAACGAAGTTAAGTTATATTGAAATTTACATCCTGTACGGTTCAGTCATGTTGAAGTTCAGTATCACTGTAGTTCACGCCAATGAAGATCATTTCAAAGAAATTAACCTTAGTTAAACTCCAATAGAAATTTAGTTAAAATCCAATAGAGATCAATACTAATGATATGTTCAGTTGTTCACCCGAACTTATAGATGTCTTTATATGACTGTCTATAGTTAATCATGTCGATTATTGTTCTGTCATCTGTTCTAAGTGGTTGAGGGAAATTTTATTATAGTAGGGGAGATTTGGCTCTTAGATCACCATTTGTGGGAAGCTAAAATTTGGTCCAAACCTCCCATATAATATGTAAATTAACCAAAAAAAGCGCCATCGATTGGATATTCGGGAACCTCATTTTCAGATCACCAAATTTCTAGTCGAAACTGCGAATTAGTGAATATACAGTTTTTCCAATTGTTTTTTTGTCTAATAATGTTATAGTAACTCTTAATATGTTTATGTAACACGTAAGGTCTCTCAGAAAGTTAACCAGTATAAAAAATGATATATGACATTATCTTATTTGGAAAAATTGAATTTTCACAAATTTGCACTTTCGACTAGAATTTTGCAGATCTGAAAATGAGCTTTCCCAATGTCCAATCATCGATGGCGCTTTTTTTTTTTGTTAATCTACATAGTACATACTATATAGGAGGTCTGGTCCAAATTTCAGCTTGTAGACAATTTTTTCCTACAAGTTTTCCAATTCTACCATACTGCGGTAATAACATATAATGGAGAAAGGTGGCGCACTATATTTTTTTTCACTGTTTTTGTACCATTGATGATACATTTTTCTTCGTTATTGACAGATAATATTAACTGAGCCAAATAGGTATTATTTCAAAATTTTAAGTAATTAGTCATATCTTGAATTTTGAATTATACATTAATTAATATTTGTTTAATGACCAAGACAAAAAACTAACATTGAACCAGATGAAAATATTTAGTCCTCAGTAAAACACACTCGCTATAGTTCTATCCAACAAACCGGAAGACTCAAACGATCAACCAGCAATGGATTTTGTCATAAATTTTTGAGAGTCATGAAACCTCCATTAGTAATGTTTGCAGTGAATATTCCTTGTGTCTCCTTACGAGTGAATCAGGAGAGAAGTTCTGACTAGAAGTGAGTGGGAAGTTCATTAAAAATATGAAAATAGTACTTGAAAGTACTAACTTCTTCGCCATATTTTGTCTCATTGAAAAGAGACATTTCTCTTCTAGTGATGTAATTTATATAATTTATGTTGAAATTTATTTTGTATATATTTCAAAAATTCTTTTTGAAATAAAGGTAATCATACCTTGACCATACATTAGACAACTGCTATGGACATTTTTGTAATACAATTTGTATTTAATTTAAGGGGGACCGACCATGTTTTTGAAAACTTTTTAATTAATGAGGTTACGTATCTGAAACTTCGTATCCATATATAAAATGTAATTCCCTATCGGGTTTTGTTCGTGGAATTTTTATATTAGACCCATAAAAAACGAGTTATTTGAAATTCGAACAGATTTCGAACCATTGCCAAAAATCCTAAGACTTTTTTTTGATTGAAGCTACGGCATTGCAGTTTCTTGCATTCGATTTATCCATGGGATTACCTAGAATCGTAGTAGCGTTTTGTTTGAATTTATGATTTTTTTTTCGAAATATTGAAAAAAATAAATTCAAATCCGACATTTTCAAAAATAATTCGAAATTCAAACAAAACTCTACAATGATTCTAGCAGATAATGTCCTGGAGTATCAAATGCAAAAAACTGAAATGCCGTAGCTTCAACCAAAAAAAGCCTTAGATGTTTGAATACCAAAATTTGTAGCTTTTTTGAAGTTCCTCAAAATGGCATTCAAAGTTATTGCTTTCTATGGCACTAAATTCCCACGAGCACGGACCGCCATGCTCGTTATTATCCACTCGGAGGTTGGGGTATCATCAGGCGCCACCTGACTCACTGTTGTTAAGTTCAAGATAGCAATAAACACGACACCAAATCAAAATTGGTAGAGGTTGGTACTCATGGGATGGCCCAGGCTCATCACATCGAGGACGTGATGAGCCCCACATCCTCATTCTCCCCAGTGGCAAAGCGTCACACAGTCATACTCTAGAGTTCTGATTTTTTCTACAATCATTTATAAGAATATTAGGTACCTATTTATGAAGTAAAAAAAAAAGATAAAATTTGGAGATTTTACCATGGTCGGTCCCATTAAAAATTGGTTAAAATACATATTTATAAATCTTAAGGAAACAAAAAATTCCAATGAAAATCATCTGTGATGAGATTGGACAGATTCATGTTCAAAATAATTATCGAATCAACTGAAAATATTTTTGATTTCAAACATAAAACTGCTTAGAGCATTGAAAGTTACACATCTCCATCGTAGCTTATTGTAAAAATACATTACTAGACTCTTTCCAGATAGTAATTTGACTCCCTGAGCAAGAGCACATAATTATTGATGAATAATTGAAAACATGCTACTATAAATGAAGTATTTTTTAAAAGTTGAATATGTTATCATATCTTGGGAGCGATGTCAGATTCATATAGAGTAACTAGAAATATTTTCCTTACTAAAGATTATCAGGAAATCGAAGTAGTTATTAACACATTGAAGTTATCTTGTTATACGTGAATGGTAAACTAGTGGGAAAATTTGTAATTAGGTGATCGACATCGTGATTGAAGAATTATTACTTTTTCCAATTTTGGAGATATTTTTTTAAATCGTATTTTTGTTCCATTGAACTTCAAATGAAATTTAACTCATTTCCAATTTGATCCATGAAAAAAATGTTCTGACATGAGACTAATGGCGCTTGCAAAATTCATCTAAAAAGAGAAGTTGATGAGAAGATTCCTTCAAACACTTTTCTTATGAAACATTTTCTGATTTTTTAATATATATTATTACTCTTCATCTTATCTTACTAGGAGGTACAAATTATCTCGAATGATAACTTTTATATTAATGTTAAAATATTCATTGTTGCAGAATGTATTATACTGTTATATCTTCAAATTTACAATCAATTCATAAATCTACAAATACTAAATGAATTCTCAAATGTGCACCTTTACATATTTTTTTAAATTAAAACAATAATTTAAAAGTGGTATCTTTTGGTTAATGAATGTTTCAAACTTCTTTCTAAGAACTATTTCTGTATCTGAGAGTGGAAAAATTGAAACAGAGAAATTATAGAATCAATTACCAATACGTTTAATTTTAATTTGTAACGGGAAAAAAAGTGGTGGAAGGGTTGATGATATCTAGCAGTAGGTATTATATATATGTGTGAGAGTTAAATATAAATTGAGATTGACTGGAAACTAATGGTACCATTTATTTCACTTCCAGCACAATAAACGCAGTTTATTATTTCAATCTCAACAATAATTAGCCCTTCTGACAAGAATTGCTAAAACCTGTTAATAGTTCTATCAGTTCTGAGCATTGAATTGATGTACATCGTGCATAGCATCAGATAATGCAAGAATTATTAACGTAACGTGAACATTTTCTGGATTATGAGGAAAGAATAGAATTGACTAGAGTAGAAAATTTATAATATATATTCATAAATACAAGTACATTTTTATTTATTTACAAAAAATACATTTATGTTAAATTAGTTGGAAGCTGATTCCAAAAGAATATTATTGAAAGACAACAATAGAATATTTTATACAATATTAAATTGAACATTCAAAATACTCGTTCAGAGATTTTGTTCCAAATCTTAACCCTTAAAAGACTGACTGAGGAGTTTAAGCTTGACAAACTGAAATCATTCAATAAAATAATACTATTCCCATCAATCAGGGATAAATAAAATTTTGTCCATTATATTAATATGAAAAAAGCTATTAACTGACGAAAAATTATATAATTCGATCCGCTGGTTTCCTAAATATCAATGTGTAAAGAATCCTCTCAAATTTTGTCAGTCCAATTAGGGTTAAAATGTGTTTGATATGCAGATGGAAGAATCATGTTTGCTTAGATAATTTAAATTTATTCCTTGAGAATAAACATTATATACAATATTATGTTCGTTTTTCTCTATTATCGTTTCTTTTCTGTATTTAACAAATTAGCTTTGGTTTAACAGCCGAGTCTTTGCTTTATTGAAAGAAATGAGAACGACAAAAACCACTTACATGGATTTCATTCTGTCAGACAACATTTTTTTAGCTTCCTAAAGTGTTCTTTTGAATTACATTGTAAATGACAGCTAGCCTTCGAAACCAGTGAAGTTCTTCCTTTATGTTTCAGAGAAGTTGAATGCAATTACAGATTATTCTTTTCTGATATTCGGGATTTCATTTAATGACTTTATCATATTGAAGTCTGTTACTTCAAATACACACAACTTTTTTTTAGTGTAACGTATAGGCAGCTAAATTAGTGGCAAGAAAACAATGGATATTACTAAAATAATGGGCTATCGATAGCTTGTATAGACTCCTGCATGCTGCACGTACGAATAAGTTTGCAGATATTTTTTGAGATACAAGTTATGATGATACATTTAAAGCAGTACATTAACCCTAATGAGAAACAACTGGAAGTTTGACTATGTGTTAAAAAACACACATCTTATTTATAAACCGACGGTGCTGTATTTTTTACAAGTTGTTAGTGTATATATATACTAAACATGTATGTACCAAATTTCATGTAAAAATATTGAACAAATAAGATGAGATAAATACATAGGTATTTAAGACATTGGTATCTGAGAGACCAGAACTCTGACTGAGTGGAGTGTGAAACAATCACAGCTCGCTCATGTATTTGTACTTGATGAACACGTGGACAAATTCGTGTATATTGGCTAACCAAAATGTATTTCTAAGTTGCCATACGTCACCACCAAAAAAAATGATTCCATAATTTACGTGATTCACGCTGATATACGCCGATGCGTGAATATTTTTTAACTTTTAAATACAAAAATATATTTGGTATTTATGTAGTCCAGTAAATCTAAAGGAATGGCATAAAAGATGTAAAGTAATTTATAAAAGATGTGCCTAGAAAACACGCATCAAACTGATTAGGGTTAACCAGTTTGACGTGTTTTTTCTAGGGACTTCTTTTTTGAAATACTTTATATCTTTCATGTCATTCCTTTAAATTCACTGGCCTTTCTTGACTTTGTTCACACATAAATACCAAATATATTTTTGTATTTAAAAGTTAAAAAATAATCAGCGTAAATCACGTAAATTATGGAATTAATTGTACTTTGGTGACATGTGGCAACCTAGAATTACAGTTTGATTAGCCAACAAGCACGAATTTGTCCACGTTTTCATAAATTACAGATACATGCGCGAGCTGTGATTGGGTCACACCCCACCCAATCAAAGATCTGGTCTCTCAGTTACCAATATCTTAATTACTGATGTATATATTTCTCATTATATGTTCAATATTCTTACTTGAAATTTGGTACACATTACTTTAGTATATAGTATACTAACAACTTGTAAAAAATACAGAACCGTAGGTTTATAAATATGTCATTTGTTTTTTTGGCACATAGTCAAACTCTCCTGTTGATTTTGACAGTCAAACTCATTAGGGTCAATAATATTGAGAAAAATTAATATTTTTCTTCAAGAGATGGAAATTCCAAATGAAGTAATAGTTTGGGAAACTTTCACTCTTAGTAGGAATTCTTTGAAGTATGAACTTGAAATGTCAGTTGCATGATGACATTAATAATAAAAATAATATAACATAAGAACAGGTTTGGAAGTAAATATGTTAGACGTAGAATGATTTTCTTATTCGTGACTTTTTACCGCCTTCCATAGTGAATACTCAAATTCCATACATGTACTCTTGAGTTACATCACTGTTTTGCATCACATTTTATTAACCACTATACATACATGTAGATAATCCATGAATGATTTACTCTGTAAAATTTCGTCTGTAGCAATGGTGTTCAATACTCTTTTAGAGATTCTAACAATTCTATTTAGTCACAGTTAATCTGTGACCCTGTACTATCAGTATCATGTATTTTGTCACAGCTAATCACTGAAATGCTGCAAATGACTTAGTCTCACACTTCACTCTCTACTATCAGTATCATGCATTTAGTCACAGCTAATCAGTGAAAGCTATAAATGGCAAAGTCTCACACTTCACCCTCTACTATCAGTGTTATATATTTAGTCACAGCTAATCAGTGAAATGCTGTAAATGGCAAATTCTTACACTTCCAATCAGAGAACAAAGACTCCATTGTGTGGCAGAGGTTAAAATTTCCAATCAGAGTTTGTAATTAGAGTTGAAATCAAAACGCAACAAAGGAACCTATTTTACAAACAAGTGAGGCCTGATAACAAGAACCTTTAACTCAGTTGCTGTATATTATTTTGAAATAGTAGGGCCTTTTTTGAATTTGTTCTAATTATTTTTTCGTTACATCCTCTAACTGATATATTCATATATGATCTAGAAGTTCATATTCAATAATTGTCAATTCATTACAATATTGTCTATACAAATATGAATTTTAAATGTAAATAATTCAATACTATGTTATGTGCTGTACAACTCATCTACAATCGTGATAGCAAAGAGGTCGGGCATTTCGACCAGATACACTACGCCCACGGACAATAATCGTTCAAGAACAATTTCCCCACAATTTTTTTTATTTTTATAAAGTATATAACTGTTTAATGTGTTCATACTTCATAGCTTACATTATTTATGCATGATAAAATTTTGCACAATAAAAATACCAAAACTGTTCGTTGAGGCCAATATAAAATTCATGATAATTAAATATATGGTTTCCACATACTATAATCAAATCAGTGTAAAGTAAAAGGTTTGGCATTACCGGGCAATTGTCACCCAATTATTGCCACTCTAATAATTATAATCAGGATTCTCTAACCTTATAAATGGTGATATAAAATACATATTGATTTATCGATTATACAATTGATATTACTTTATTGAATATCTTATAGTCTGAAGTAGTACCCAGTACATTTGTGTATCATGGATTAATTGTTCAATTAAAAAAAGGAAATATTTAGTATAGTTATCCCAAAATAACCAGTTTTCTATGCATCTCATGAGTCTTAAAGGGTATAATGGAGTCTTATATAATGGACAATATATATAACCATATTGTGACTTAGTGGCAATATATTAGATAGGAGTTCTACTGTGTTATTATATAGGTGATTATATGATATCAAATTTGTTACATATTCTGTGTTACATTTTTTTCCATTGGGACGATTTTTTTTTCTAAATTGATGAAATTTAACAAGAAGTCTGTATATATTTGCAAACATTTATTAAAAATGAAATGAATTTATACGATCCTCCTTCATAAAGTAAAAATGTCTTTCTTGTGGTTTTCATTCCACTTTTATCGACTCTAACTTTTCTTGAATGTTTGCTCAAGACAAATAAAGATAACAAGAAAAACCGTAGAAATAGTTTAGCAGTGCAAACTTAAATGCTGTTTAACTGAAACCAGCTCAGTTACATTGTTACAAAATGTTTTCAAAGACCAACCTATTTCTCCTCTGATTTGAATAATAATGTCTCTAAACACTTTTGTTTTATTATTATTTAACTTAATGGTTTTGTATACTTAATAGTTTGGTTATTTTTAATCGTTTATATTTAAATTCAATTTACATCCCTGTATATGCTGAAATAATTCAAATATTTAGCAGATATCATTAATAGTCATTGTCTCACGTTCCTTCAGCCAACGGTTCAATGAAAAAAAATTGCTTATCTATCAGATTAAGTAAATAAAATTGAACTCTATTAACCTAGCCCTCAAAAGTTTGCTAACTAATCAAACCGCTAGTGCATTAGAACCAGCTCTAACTAAAACTCTTACACAGAAATTTTATGAATTAACTTTTTCGCTATCTTCAATTCATAAAATCCTTTATTTGATATTCACTCATTCATTGTTAAACGACAAAGAATCGATTTCTATTTAAACTATAATTAACAAACAAAAATATGGAATAAATATTGATTATGTCTACTGTAATTGTATGGGTGCAATTCTCGCACTATGCCTCTAAAGGTTAAAGTTTATTGATTAGTAGGGCTGTAACAATATGCTTTAAGCATAAAAGAATATTCTTGAGCATATTTATCGTTAGAGCATATTTTTTTTATGCTCATAAAATAAAGCATATTCTTTTTCTCAAAAAGAATTTGCTTTTATCCACAGAGGTGGTTGATAAATAAAACTTAACGAAATTTTTAATTACAAATGTATGTATAATATTTTAATGAAAACATGGATCAACTGTGTATTTTTTGGAAGAATTCTTGTATTACAACATTAATATAACATACAAAGTCACTTCTAGTTAATGGAGTGAAGAGTTGTCATTCACATCTCGCAAACCACATTGACACCATACCTAAAATTGAGAAAGTCCAACTTCGAGCAAGATTGTTCTTTGACTTTACAGATTTGGAAGAGATTGATGAAGAAATGAAATGCAAACTTTGTAGCTTGAAAGTAAGAATAGTATACAAACGACTATTATCACTAGAACCTAGTATATTCTAAAATAATTTAATATTTTACTTGTAATTCAACACTGCTAATCAAGAAATTATGTAGATTATCATACTATAGTATGATATCAAATTATATCATACTATAAAAATTGTAGATTGCTCTTATAAATTAATCGGTGAGAACACAATGCATTATTAGTTTGTATTTAGCATGCTCTATTCACAAATATTAACATTTTAAATTTTTCTTAAATCATCTCTACAATTTATATAGGAGAATCCTTTTTCATACCAAAACTAGTGCACTTGGTTTTTGACAATAATTATATAGCTGTACTTTTTTTTAGGTTTCTGATGAGAAGAGATCGTCAATCTTGCAACATATGAAAACCAAAAAACACAGTATATAAATAAAAAAACGAAAGTTAAACAATATTAATTTCCCTGGTTGATATTGTTTAAATAAAAAAAAATATTAGGCATACTATTGAGCATAAAAAGCATATTTTAGAGCATATAAAGCATATTTTAGAGCATATTTTAGAGCATAAAAAGCATAATTTTAAAGCATAAAAAGCATATTTTTAAAGCATAAAAAGCATAATTTTAAAGCATAAAAGGCATATCACAAAAAGCATATTGTCCCAGCCTTATTGATTAGTGAGAGATACTCAACCTTATGTACTCAAACCCACTCGTGTCTTTCATGACTGGATAGGGTCTAGTAGAATTTATCGCCCTATGACTGCCCTATAAGTTGGCAGGGAAAGTACTCAGTTGTATAGATTTGCAAATCAACAGATCTCCCTTCAATATCTACCCAACATACATAGTAAGTGAAATGAATAATTCATTTATTTGTTTAGAAAATATCAACATATGAAAAAATCACTTATGATGTTATTGAATTTTACTCTTGAAGTTAATTGCCTATGCTGATTTACAACAAGAAATAAAAAGAGTTTAGATATAAAATATCTGATTGAGTTCCTTTCTCACTTCATTTACTGTTGAAAAATATGAAATGTAACTAGAGTGTAATTTACAGAAACTGTAGAGATACTGTTTACTTTCAATTGCATTAATTAATAGAGTAACTTTTTCAATGAGAGTCTGTATAATTACTTTTTTAATTATTAATGGAACTCTCTCTGGAATGAATTATATCACAACCTGCGAATGTTCAGATAATTACTTTGATGTTTTTATTGTTTATAATTTACATTATCGATAACAAATTTACGGGAAAAAAATATAAATAGTTTTTGATATAATGATTGATTCTACAGTTAAAAGCCTACACATTTTAAAATAATTTGGAAAGGTTAGGT